>OU342744.1:386596987-386622432 GCA_910589775.1 Avena eriantha | reverse complement strand
AAAAGAACACACATACAATGACACTTGTGGATCAATGTGTGGTCTCTGAAGAGAACACACATGCAATGACTCTGGATGTTGTTACTAAAAATAGCACACATGCAATGTCACTGGTGGATCCATGTGTAGTATGTGAAAAGAACACACATGCAATGACACTCGTGGATACATACGTGGTATGTGAAAAGAACACACATGCAATGACTCCAGTTGTTGTTAGTAAAAAGAACACACATGTAATGACACTGTTGGATCCATGTGTGGTCTCTGAAGAGAACACACATGCAATGACTCTGGTTGTTGTTAGTAAAAAGAGCACACATGCAAGACACTGGTGGATCCATAGGTGACTTGTGAAAAGAACACACATGCAATGACTCCAGTTGTTAGTAAAAAGAACACACATCCAATGACACTTGTGTATCCATTTGTGGTCTCTAAAGAGAACATACATTTCAATAACACTGGTGGATCCATATGTGGTATGTGATAATAATAGTCATGAAATGACTCCAGTTGTTGTTAGTAAAAAGAACACACATGCAATGGCACTGGTGGATCCATGTGTGGTCTCTGAAGAGAACACACATGCAATGGCTCTGGCTGTTATTAGGAAAAATAACACACATGCAATGACACTGGTGGGTCCATAGGTGGATTGTGAAAAGAACACACATGCAATAACACTGGTGGATCCATATGTGGTATGTGAAAAGAACACACATGCAATGACTCTGGTTGTTGTTAGTAAAATGAACAGACATGTAATGACACTGGTGGATCCATGTGTGATCTCTGAAGAGAACACACTTTTCAATGACACTGGTGGATCCATAGGCGAATTGTGAAAAGAGATTTGCCCTCCCTCTCGGTGACAAATCTCACAAAAGCCCAAATGTGTGGAGATCCCAAACATGTGCTCAATCTGGGTGCTATGCCCTGATTGGCTGACACAGATGTCACGCGGATCTTATCCACCAACCGTTGATCCTATGTGATCCAACAGGCAGGATAACCCCTCCCTTCTCCACTTTTTTTATGCATGGTCAATCCGTGCCACCGATACTTTACCTCCATAAACAAGTGAAAATGCATCTATCTAACTAAAATAAATGATCATATTTCGAAGAAGCCATCGTCTTCGTCTTCCGGTTCATCCTCGTATTCGTCAACGCCATGGTCCCTGCCATCACCGTCGTCGGTGTCCTCCTCTGACGACTCGACACCGCCCCCTTCCTCGAATAAGCGCGATATCTCCTCGTCGGAGTCCTCCTCCTCCTCTTCATAGTCCCACGGGTCCACGTCACTCTCCTCCACTTCTGCCTCCAACTGATCGATGAACGCCTCCTCGTTGGCCGAGTCGGACTCGTCCAAATAGCTATCTCCTCTCTTCTTCCTGGTTTTCTTCTCATTCCTCTTCTTGTCCGTACTCGCTGGTGCAACATGCGCCCCCGTCCTGGATGCTACTTTGCGCTCGTCTGACGCTGCAGGTACCCCAAGCTCCTCCTACGTGGCCGGTATGAGCTTCGACGTCGCGGTGTCCTCGAGTGCTGATGTCCATGGATCCTGGCACGGTCGGACACGACGTGCTGCCTCAGCAGGCAACTCGCGAGCGCGAACGATGCAGCGAAGAGCTAGGGATGCAGGATGGTTAGTGGATGGCTTGGACCTGCCATTGCCACGGCAGGGGGGCATCGTGCTCGAGGTAGTTGCTCCGAATGGTCCATGACGGGTACACAGAGTGGGGTGCCGATCTGATCAAGGATGAGCAGCGGTTTCGTGCGTCGTGTCCACGCATGCATTTCTCGATTATCAAAAAAAAGTAATATCTCGCGTAGTGAACATAATTTGATCACAACAAAAGTGTCAAAGCGTATTCTAGACTCGTAAATATCCCATGCATGCCTATCATGTGGATTTCGATGGAGTTTGACGTGCCGACGTAATTGTGCAGCAGTTGTGTGCGTCATTGCCCCATCAACACGTGACACACGCACGCGGGATGTGCCGACCGATTCCCATGATAACCACCCGGCTCGAGCTCCCCTTATTATATACTGGATTTTGGGCGGCACCAAGGACCATTGAAGTTTCCATCACAATAAAAACAAGTCCCATCGATTCCCTACCCCTGCCTCCCTGGCTTCTTTGAGAAGGTAGACCGTACACGGTGGTCTTGTATAATAGTACTAGTACTACTGGACCACAGCCTGTACTCTTTGACTCTTCTCCCACACTAATCACTATCTCCTTCCTCCTGCCGCCGCCACCCTCACCCTGCAAGACATGGCTCCACTGAGGAGGGGGAGAGGCCGGTCGACAATCCTTGCAGAGAAAAGGGAGAGAAATCGCCACGAGGCACTTCTTGCTCTACCACCCGCTCAAGACCACCCTCTCATCGAGGCCCAATCTCCCCCGACAATGGCACCGAATGTTCTAGCAGGCGAGGGCTCCTCCTGGTATGGTCTTCTTGTTCTACTTCTTCTCCATCTCCCTCTCCCTCATGAGCTTATTCAGCTTATTCTTATTTTTCTTCTTCTTCTTGCTCTTCCGCTTCTACGTATTACAGGCTGGCCGTGGAGCCCGAATCCACCACGACGGAGTCGTTGCAGGACCCGTTCAGCCCCGTTCCATGTCTCAGCGAGGTAGAAAATGTCCACACTGTTATTTCTCCGAGTTGTGATGTGGATTTCTTAGATCCTGTCCGCCCCGCATTGGTTTTTCTTCTTCTTTTGCGAGTTGTATTAGTTTTCATGAATATGACTGGATCTCTTGGTCTTCCTGAATACCGTTGTTCATAGATTCACTATGGATTTTTTGTGATTAGGATTAGTTTATCGTGATCATGAATAGATCTCTAGGTCCATTTTTTAACACTGCGGTCAATAGATTCAACGGGGATTTTCTTGATATGTATTAGTATTCACTTGGGACCTGGAGTGTAATTATAGAATTCCTATTTCAATTAACATGAACGATTCAGCGATCGAAGGCCGAGTACCATGACAAGGTGGCCGTGATCAGTTCCAAGATTGTCAACCAACATGAGCTTGCACGCTCCCTCACCCAAGATAATGAGAGCCTACGCAAGAAATTATCTATGCAGAAGGGGATCTCGCTAGATTTTGCACGTGACGTTGTTAGGCTGCAGAAAGTGCTCGACCGTAACTTGAACAGGCAAGAACAGGCCATCAAGATAATCAACGAGCTCATGGTGTAGAAGAATCTCGTGGAAAGGTGCATTCTCCTGCAGGACGAAGTCAGTGAGGCACTCAGAGGACGCGTCCAGAACACCAAGGATACCATCCGAGCCTACCATGACAGGAACCGTTGCCTGGATGCAGTCAAGGAGATGAAGGCGGACATGAGCAGAGGGATCACCGTACTCGAGGGTGTTCGGAAAGAGAACGAGGAGCTAAGGGCATGTCTAGAGGCGTATCGGAGCAATGCCCTAGTCTGATTCTCATTAGCGGGGATACGAATATCAGTTCATCCTCCACTCCTTTTGTAATGTTTAGGGTTCAGGGAGCAATGCCCAAGTCTACTTCCCATTATAGGGTGCAATAAGAATCCTAGGGAAACTCCTTATCTATCTGGACATGTGTTGGTGTTCATGTTCATGAATGGACACCATGTGCTCTTTCCATTTTGTAGCTGGACATGGTTTTCTGCATTATGAGTTTGCCACTCTCCCACTACTATTTGGTGATATTGGGAAAACCCCACATCACACTAAACTGCAGATAAATCTTATTTGTCTTTGAAATTGAAATTATGACAGTGCCACTAGTCGATTCTTAAAATGTTGATTAGTCCTAGATTGCTTCTTCCTTGAAATTATGACAGTGCCACTAGTCGATTCATTTAATTATGGAAACTAACGAGCTTGTCCTGGTGAACTGAACAAACCATACTATGTATTTTTGTTGCAGGGAAAGAGGCAAAAGATCCACCAGGACCTGGCGACCTGGCTAAATGACAAGATATAAATCCAAAGGGAGAAGCAGAATTCCCAGAAACTGGCCTTTGACCAACTGCGCGCTGAACTCGCGGTCCTTTCTAACAAGTGCCAGAAACTGAAGGAGTTAAACGCCGGCTGGGCGAAGCTACACAGTTAAGGTCGCACCTCGGCTAGGAAGCAGACGGGGATCATGAAAGGGATCTTAAAGGAAATCGTATGGCTACGGACCAACTTCTTCAATCCGTGATGGAGCGCTAGAACCTATAGCTGAAACACGACATAGTACTGAAGGAGCTGGCCAATCTTAGGGAGGAAAACATGCAGCTCCGGGCCAGGCTCACTTGAACACAACATATGTCTATTTAGTACTAAACTGCCTAGTTTATCCTCTGCAGTGGTGATTTTGTAAGCGTGAACTTAACTCTATGCACGATATGTGTGTTTGTCTGAAATGAGTTTGCTCGAGGATTGAGTTTGGCTTAGTTAGGAAAGCGCAACTGCAAGTCTTATAGTTAACTAGTTTCAGGGATTGGCACAACATAAATTATTCATCTCGAATTTCCTTTAACCTCTATAGTTTGTCCTTGTTCACCCCCGTGCACCTTCTTCAGTTCCTTCAATAGATCCGCAATGCAGTACTCTAGCTTCTTCTTGTCTTCCCTGAGCTGATCCCTCTCCTTTTCGGCATATGAATCAGCAACATGTGACTATCCTGAAGCTTCTTTGCAGTTCCAACAACCAAGCTCCCATCGATTCCGTTAGTTAGCTCTAACTGCAAATTCTTGATTTCTTGTTCCAGCTCCTTATTTCGTACAGACAACTTGTAATTTTTTTCAGCTGCATCACTTACATCAGTAAATCTCCCCGACCTTTTCAACTCATACATCTCCCATACCTGTGCCAAACATTTTTTAAAGTGCATCTGGCCACTCAAGATCCACCCACTCTACTGCTTTACACACCAGGCCAACCTAAAAACATACACACTATAGTGTTATGAACATGCACGATACATTTTACATCATGTCACAGTTGCACATAATGTAAACAAACCTAATTTGTACAGCCCAAAAACCTTCTCCCAGGGTTACTGCCTTCCAATGCAACATATCTCCTCAGTTTTAGCCCATGGTCACATGGCAGTTCTCCATCGAGATCTAGGCCCTCCCATTCAGAGTCGTAGATCGTCCGTGGTACCTATAGGTAAACGCAAAGCTGAAATTGAACACGATTCCATGCACATATGGAGCTCAGATCAAGAGATTTACCATTGCCTAACCGTAGCCCGAGAAAATAGAGGAACTCACATCGTGGAAGGAATACTTGATGTTGGAGAGAAGGCTATCGCTACTCGACTGGTCGTCCTCACCGTTCAAGGAAAGCATGGCGAATGCGTCGTCGCAAGCAACGGTGACGGCGTTGGCGAGAGAGAGAGAGAGAGAGAGAGAGAGAGAGAGAGAGGAGCCCTTCTACCGCTGCAACAATGACTAAATTGGCATGTTACAATAGTTTAATGGATACCATGCCCTTTGCCTGGATTACTGTCTCCTACCTAATATGGATTCTCTTCACACATTCTCATTTGAAATATTAAACATGCACTCCCTCCATCCCAATTTCATTCCCTGACGAAAACATACCAGTATATTACATCATCTAAAGAAACAAAATCATGTCAACTACATGGTACTTATGCATCACCTGTTCAGTCATGGTTTCACAAAACATTACATTACAATCTCTCAACAAACATAATCACATCATGGTTTCACAAATCATCACATTACAATCTCTCAACAAACGTAATCACAGAAACAAGTATATTACATCAACTCAAGAAACAAAATCATGTCGACTACAAGGTACTTACACATCACTTGTCCTGTCATGGTTTCACAAAACATTACATTACAATCTCTCAACAAACAAAATAACAGAAACAAGTGCAGTACATCATCTCAAGAAACATAATCGCAGAAACACGCTCTAAATGCAACAACGGTCAATATTACAAATACAGGCAGGGGAACCCCGCGGTCCATATGACAAGCCTAGGGTAGCAGCTCTCAGCAGATCTCATCAATGTCGACCACCTCATTATGTCCAGCCACTACAGGGGCATCTACATCCACTATAACATGTTTAACAACATCAGAAATGGTACCAAGGAAGAACACATTCCTAGTTTGCTTCTTTCCTCGCATAATCTGCATAAGATCTTCAGTATCCAAAACATTTATAAATTGCTGCTTCTTATGATGCCACAACTAGATTTTTGCCATCTGCTTAGGGCCAATACTAATTTCTTTACTGATCATATCTCATTTCATCAAGAGTTATGTTTTTGGAATCGACAGTGATCTCCACAATACATGAAGAAACTGGCTTATTAACTCCCTCATCAAGTTTTGCCATGTATGAATCCACCTCTATGCGTATACTGAACTTATCTATATCAGCATCTATTGGTTTGTATTCTCTAGGATAAGAAGCTCTGGTAGCAAGATCTCCAACATCTGCATACATATCATCATTCATCGCTTCAACTTTCACCTTACGATCAGCTGCACAACACTCCCAAACCATCTGAAGCTCATGGGAGTGCTCAATTTGCTGATAGGTATCATTCATGTTGCGCCACATCAATTTTGTCCTCTGTATAGAACCCCAGGGAATTCTAGCGGCAAGCATATCTACCTGCTGCGAAACAGACACAACCTCTTTGCAATTCACAAGAAGATGCACATCTTGCCCGAACACAACCCTCTCGCAACAAAAATCAAGTTTTGTAGTGTACTGCCGAACATGAACTGTGAAATCATATAGGTCCCTTGTATCAAAGTTGTGCCTAATTTGATTCAAAAGGGGAACATTTCAGTTCATTGGATTCAAAAGGGGTCCATTGTATCAAAGTTGTGCCGTAACTAATCTGCTTGCAAGATAAGGCACAGATAAGAAAAATTCACCTCTCACTCTTCTCCCGGGTTTTTTCTTCGAGATCTAGGTGGTGCATCCGCCCACCAGAGCCGAACAATCCGCTGTCGGCCTTGCTTTTCTCTTCAACCCGCTGCTCATAGGTACCTTGGAAGCAGAATCCTTGCTGGCCTCCTCGCTAACCGGGGCTGAAGACCTCGCCGCTGCTACGCGTTGAGCCCCAGACTTGGGCCCGACGGACCCAAATCAGTAGGCGACATAGCTACAACCTTCGCCTTGCAAGACATGTTGGGCTGCCGCCGTCGGATTCAGTGTCGGGGGAGGGAGAAAAAAGGTCCTCCACCGCCGGCAGATTTTGGGTCGGGGAAGGGAAGAAAAGGGACCGCCATCGCAGCAAGATTCAGTGTCGAGAGTTAGGAATGTACAGTAATGGATTTCCCCCTACGACACATGCAGGGTGGCTAAGAAGAGTGATCGACGAAGAAGGGGCACAAGATGAACTAGTGTAACGGAATATCCTGACTTAACGGGCGCGATTTTGAAAATATTGGGTTTGGCCATCATTTACTCGAAAGACACCTCTTAGCAATTGGTTCCCCAACTTTTCGAATCGCGGTGATAAAAATCAACTTGGGTACCGCGTTGCCTGGGCGCCCCAACTTTTGGGCCGCAAAATGATATTCTCATGTCTGGCGTCCTGGCTGGATAACTCTGAATCCCCATAAGTCTTTCCTCTCAAATTTCCTCAGCCGAAGTCCCTTAATGGTGAGAATATCATTTTGTGGCCCGAATGTTGGGGTGGCCAGGCAACGCGGTACCCGAGTTCCCTGAAATCAGCCGTGATGACTACAGTTGGCGTGCCAAATACTCAGAGGGTCTTTTTCGGCATGAATTCAACTTTACGTTTCAATACAAAAAATCAGGCTAACGGCCGTCAAGTTGGGGCCCCCTGTCAGCTTTCTCCGTTATGTCGCTGCCGTCGTCGCTGCCATGTAGGCTTGCAGCGTTGGCGCATGCATCCTTTACGCGTCTTCTTCTTCCTCCGGGGCAGCAATCTGTGGTCGCGACCATGGCGCGGAGCTAGGACTTGGACGAACCTGCTCGGGCCGTTCTCCTCCCCATCCCGAATTGGATCTCGCCCTCACCATGACCGCACAATTGGCACAACGCGGGAACAGGAATTCATTCCTGGTGACATATGTCACCATGCCGACCATGCTCGGTCCTGTTGGCCTCCTCCAGAATCCGAGCTCGCCTTCCTCTCCGAACCCCAAAGCCACATCCACCCAGTTCGGCACAACGCCATCAAGGTGAAAATGCATCAAGTTTTCTTCTTGTGATTGTAGAAAAACATGTATGTACCGTGGCTGTAGCATACTCTAACAATGTACACATATATTGTTACTAGATTTTTATTTGAAATTAGTAGCTTCTGTACTTTGCATTGCATCAACAAGTGCTCACTGGCGAAGCAAGTTATCAAGAGAGTGGAGTTCATCAGCCATTGCCAAGAAATATGTGAACAAATCAATGAGCGATTCAATGCAAATACGCGCAGAAAAGCTAGATCCATGTCATCAATCATCAATAGGTGGCACATTCTAGTGATGCGTTCAAATGCGTACACGATGTATCATTTGCTTGAAGTGGTTGTTATCTTGAGCAAAAATTCATGGTATGGACATTACATTTGCATGTTCTATGCTGCAATTCTGTTGTTATGGGTGTGGAAAGAAAAGCTGGGCTTCATTGAATATTACGCAGTTAGGCCTAACTTAGTCTTACACAAATAAGCACAGCTTAGTCTTTACACACATAAGCGTAACTAATGATAAAGGTAAAGACAAATGGTTCATCGGATCTGCTAGTATGAGCATTAGGTCCCTGGAGCTGGTGGTATCGTCGGAACGAACCAGAATGCTGCGTTTGGCCGTCTTTCATTCTACTTCAAATAGTACGACCGCACTGATGAGCCAATTGTAGGCCCCCTCCCCCCGACGTGGATTCGACTCCAGGTCAGATCTGGAGTGTCAACATGATAGGCGCCTGAGTGTGTAGCAAACACACAGTCTACTATCAACACTAGAAGTGCTGGCACCTCAGCAACAACACCAGCATGTTCTTCTTGGACTCCGGCATCAGCCTCAGCAGGTATTTCGTCAGCTTCACCAGAAGCAGCCTCAGCAGGTATTTCGTCAGCTTCACCACCAGCAACATTAGCAAGTATTTCGTCAGCTTCACCAGCAGCAGCATCACCAAGTATTTTGTCAGCTTCACCAGGAGCAGCAGTAGCTAGTTCTTCGTCAGCTCCACCACCACCAACACCACCACCACCACCAGCAGCAGCAGCAGCAGCAACATCAGGGGCCAGGGCTGTCTAAGCGATTACAGGTTCAACATCTCCAGGGGCTCTGACAAAGAAAGGGTAGTTGATCCCAAGAAACAGAGATTGTCCCTTCAGATTGTTGACTCTGCTCCAGACTTGCTCTACTGGGTCTTCGGATGGGCATGCGGACCTCGAGAAAAAGTGACACCGCAGCGATGGGTATGAAGAAAGTTGTGTTCCCATATGTTATATTGTATCACCAACGCTTTTTAGTGCTCCCCTGATATGAATCCACAAGAGTACATCATCATGTTCCGTGTTGTCTCCGAGAGGTGCCAGGAACCAGTGTCGTGTCCCAAGTTTAGCATCTGCTACTGCATCTTCGATGACCGGAGCTGGAATGATGCGCGGGGCTACGTGGGTACCTGCGTGTTACTAACAGTCAGTAAGCAGAATTTTGAATGGGATTTTACATGCTATATGACACCATGACTCACCCGAAATGGACGGCTCCCAAACACGCACGTCGCTGCTAGGTTCAGTGACCGCATAAATGTGTTGCGGTCTGTACGAAGAGTAGCCGTAGGTGGAGACGGCGTCGACATACTTCTTCGGCTACAGGAAGTCGTCACGCAAGACTGTCCATTCCTTGTCTTCTAGGCATCTAATGAATGTGATTGCCTTGTCGAACACCGCTAAGAGGTCGTACTCCCAGTTCTTCCACGCCCCCTCCCGCGGTCTATGTGGGAGTTGTACCTTCACGAGGTCAAGTTCATCCATGTTGAACCTGTAAGCGAATTCGGAAATGGGCCGCGGCCACCCGCAGTTGAATGCAGTAATGCCGACATCCTTCAAAGATGGCACTGGAACCAATCTGTAGCCATTTTTTAGAGTCCATCTACTGCCATCCTGTGATAAAAGAACCAGCCAGTCGCCGTTGCCACCCACCCAGTTCTGGTCATCATCCATTTATGTCTCTTCTTCTTCCTTGATATTCACCACTACTGATTCGGACCACTTATCCAGCAGCATCAGTTTTGCATGAATATTCTACAGAGTTTGTTGTCAGTTGGTACAATCACCTAGCATGGATTCCATTGCAAATACAATTTGACAACTGGGCCTTCAGATTAAAGTACACAAAATATCGCCTAAATACGAGTGTCTCCTCAGATATCGCCTAAATTGTGCCTGTGTCACTACGAAGATACTCAATATATTGAGTAGTAGCAGAGCCCCCAGAACAAACTCCTGACGATGATCATAAATAGCTCGGGGCATAACCGCCTTAAATCGTCTAATCTGTTTGTTTTTATTTTAGGAAACAGAATATCACCTAGCAGGCATTCCATTGCAAAATCAAAATTGACAACTCGTCTATCACCTAAAGTAAGACTGTGTCACTACGAAAATACCAGAATATTAGGTACGAGCAGAGCTTCCGCTGTACAGAATAGTCCTAAATGGTTCAATTTGTTCAAATCACGCATGCACACAACACATTCGACGAAACGAACATAGGATTCTGATGAGAGTTCAGCAGATATGAATCAAGGATATGACTGAACGAATAATCTAGATAGTGGAACTTACATGGCCATCGCAGTCGTTTGGCCATTTGCTGTTATCAGGGTAAAGAAGGCCTGGCGTGCCGAATGGTTGTTCGTCCATGTTCCGCATCGTCAAGCGGCAGCCAGGCATGCAGCAAGCGAGGCGGCCGACTGAGATGATGTCCAACCCCGAGGCAATCATGTGCACGTTTGCGGCGCTGAGGTTCGGCCATCCCTAATCCTCCCGGTAGCGGTCGCCCTGGCCATCCGCGTCATTGTCGCATGCCTTTCGCTTCAGCCTGCTGCTACCCCAAGCTCCACCTGATGGGTTCGTAGCATGGAAAACAAAAAATTTCTACCACAAGAACGAACAAAACCCATATCCAATCTAGATAAAAGCCAAGATCTAATCTATTAGACATGTGCAACGAGATAGATAGGAACTAACCCTCGTAGATCCGAAAGTGTTAACGAGATTAGGTCTCGTAGTTGATGTAGTCGATCACTTGCCGATCTCAAGATCGTGTGGACGATCCTTCCGGCGTCGCGTTCCGGCAGCGCTTCCGCAATCGGTCAAGTGGACGATCCTTCCGGCGTCGCGTTTCGGTAGCGCTTCCGCAGTCAGTCACACGTGCGGAGTCGAAGCAGACCTTCCTCTCCTCGTTCCAGCGAGCAGCGGAGGTAGTAGATCTTCTCCACGGAATCCCAGCAGCACGACGACGTGGTGGTGGTGGTGGAGTAGATAATTCTACAGGGCTTCGCCTATGCCT
This sequence comes from Avena eriantha, assembly GCA_910589775.1. Taxonomy (NCBI): domain Eukaryota; kingdom Viridiplantae; phylum Streptophyta; class Magnoliopsida; order Poales; family Poaceae; genus Avena; species Avena eriantha. The sequence continues at coordinate 386,610,891 of OU342744.1, read as the reverse complement.
GTGCATAAGAAAGGAGGAGGAGAGAGGCCGCAGAGATTGGGAGTTATGGAGCAGGGGTGGAGGGGGCGCCCCTGCCCCTCTATTTAAAGGGGGTGAGGCGCCATGGGGAGGGGGAGTCCTTGTAGGACTCCCCTCCCTCTAGGGCCGGCGGATTGGGGAGGGGGGGGGAGTCCTCCTCCCCCACGACTCCTAGTCTTGACCCACCAGGACTCCTTGATCCCTTCCTTGGTTTTCAAGCAAACTCCAAGAAACCTTCCAGAACCTTCCTGAACATTCCGAAACCTTCTAGAACCCTCATACAAATACTCCGGAACATTTCCTAACTCAGAAAATGATCCCCAATATATGAATCTTATTCTCCGGACCATTCCGGATCTCCTCGTGATGTCCCGAATCCAATCCGAGACTCCGAACAACATTCGGTCTCCAACGCACATTCCATATCTACTTAAAACAACTTCGAACCTTAAGTGTGTCACCCTACGGTTCGTGAATATGTAGACATGACAGAGACACATCTCCTATCAATAACCATCAGCGGGACCTGGAGATCCATAATGGCTCCCACATACTCAACGATGACTTCGTGATCGATTGAACCATTTACATATGAAACAAATTCCCTTTGTCACGCGATACTATACTTATCCGAGGTTTGATCGTCGGTATCTCCATACCTAGTTCTACCTCGTTACTGATAAGTACTCTTTACTCGTTCTATGATATGTCATCTCTTGTGATCCAGTCACATGCTTGCAAGCTAACTAGATGACATTCTACCGAGAGGGCCCAGAGCATATCTATCTGTCATATGGATGGACAAATCCCAATCTTGGTCCATGCGCTTCAACACATACTTTCAGAATACCCAATGACACCTTTATGACCACCCAGTTACGAAGCGGTGTTTGATGTCATCAAAGTACCCATCCGGTGATGGTGATTAACACAACCTCATGGTCGAAGGATTAGGTTACTATGTATTTAAAAGCTTACAGCAATACGAACTTAATGACTTGATCTTATGCTACGCTTACTATGGGTGTGTGTCCATCACATCATTCTCCTAATGATATAACCTTGTTATTAATCACATCCTTATGTCCATGAACAGGAAACCATGATCATCAATTAATCAACAAGCTAGTTCAACAAGAGGCTTACTAGGGACTCTTTTATGTTTACAAAACACACATGTATTAGTGTTTCCTAATAATACAATTATAGCATGGGATGTTAACATTCATCATAAACACAAAGATATAATAATAACCACTTTTATTATTGCCTCTTGGGCATATCTCCAACACCACCCATAGCGGCAAATCGAGTTTGGAATCCGGTAGATTAATGGAGGCATTGTGATAAGGAGGCAGATGGATTCAAGAGGGGGTGGAATCAGGGATGGGGGCAGTTGTTCGAGTGGGGAGTGAATCTGCAGGGAACCGCCGCCGCCGCCGGTTCTCGTCCATGTGGAAGACAAGAAGGGGTGCGTAATTATGGAGGGAGAGCATTGGAACCGTCTAGAGGAAGTGAAAAAATAAATCGTGAAAGAGAAATGTGCGGCGCGCCTATCAGTGAGTGAAGGTCGGCACGCGCAAATGTGCCTACGTTTGAATTGATTCCACCGCATGCAAGTTGCGCAGAACAAATTTTAGGAAGCGCTAGCGTCGATGTGTAAAACCGCCGTTTTTCTCCACCTTCACCCTACTACGAACGGTCGTGCACCATTCCAGATATTGGTAAGGGCGGTTCCAATCTATCACTTCTCTGTCTCATTTCGTCCTCCATGGCCTCATTGTCTTTCTCATCCATGGCCTCATCCATTTCCTCCACCATCACATCACCCTCTTCCTTCGTATCCCTTCCCTCTTGCTTGTAGTGATGGACGCTCCGGACGTCCGAAACAACAGCAGGCAAGAAAATGCGCACTTCGACATCTAAGTACATGGCGAGAAGAAGATCGATATCGTCTACACCACCGACCCTCGGACGGTGAGGAACACTCTGAATAATTACACGAGTTGGCTGCAGTTCGAAGAAAACATGTTCGTAGGTCTCGACCTCGAGTACAGCCACGATCACTGTAGGATCGCCATGGTGCAACTCTCCATGAAGGGGCACGTCCTCGTATACTAGCCTTTTTGCGAGAAGGGGGCTGACGGGATCTGGTAGAATTTGCTGTCTTTTTGTTCCTGAACCATCTGTTTGCAAAAGTTATTGCTATATTATTTGTCTGAATTCATTTTCATGCAGGTGGGGCGAAAGCATTAGGGATCTGTTTCATGATTTTCTCGTGAACCAGCACATAACATTTACTAGTGTTACCATCACGAATGACACTAAACTGCTTGAAAGCCCGACTGTCAACATTAGAATCCCAAAGGAGCGTAGAGTGGACATCTAGGAAATTTACTAGATCCCAGGGACGAAGGGCGGCAAGACCGGGATGGCCGCTCTTGCCTCCGAACTCATCGACCCGTGGTACGCTGACATGAAGGACATATTTCCGAGATGTTCGTGGAGGCGTTTAGGGCACGATTACAGGGAGGATAAGCAACTTTTCGAACCTGATCTGAAGTACGCTGCAATTAACAGGTATGTTAGCCACGAGCTGTACCGCCAGATTGTAAAATGTTGTTCAAGGCATCGCATCATTGAACCACCACCAAGGCAGGTTGTTTGCCCCAGATGCTGGAGTGTAGATGAATCTACAAACCGGGGCAAGCGACCAAAGGCATCCTGGGATCGGTTAGCTTCTCCAACAGGCTGGGATGTAGACTATTAGTGCACGATTGTTGTGTTTATGAAAACATGTTATTTCATAAGTACACTATGTGAGCAATTACGAATTGCTTTGTATTACCTTTGTCAAACTATAATCTGGGTTTGGTTATGACTTATGACTGTATCACACCTTATGCATGTCAGTCCTTGATTCTGCCGCATGCAAATGGCATAGACAGAATTTGTAAGAATGAATATTAAGCATACAAAAGGTAATGTAATTCATACAAGTTAAGTACCTAATAGCACAGGGATCATACGATCTTGGTTCTTACACATAGAATGCTTAGAAAATACATGCGAGATAAAATACAGGCGAGATAAAACTAGGAACGAAATGCGAAACTAGTAGTGGTAAATAGCACACTCACCCACCCGCCAGATCCTGTTGAGCATCTCGTATTAGACATACGCGTCCCTGGCTGCGTACTTGATCGCATCGTAATCCAGGTGCCTCCACTCCCATCGCTCGTGCAGGTGCTTCGAGAACTCGACTTTCATGCCGGCGTACTCGCGGTCGATGATGTCGGAAGTGAGTCTAGCCATGCCAGCTTTCCCTGTACCGCCATCCGGGTAACTCTACAAACGTTGGAGATCAACGTGATTGACGACATGAACGAGAAGATCCCATTCTAGTTTCGGAGTGTCATTCTTGATGTCGACGCTGGCGAAGTAGATCTCCCTCCTGTGTAGGAACTCGCGAAGCTCCGGGCATTCATATTTGGCCCTATATACGTGATATAGGAGGCAGTGGTTGCGCATGGACAGCTGCAAAAGCGTCGTCCTCTTCCTATCTCAGGTATACTCGAGGTCAAGGCCGACGATCTTGTACCTGTCCATCGGCTCCTGTAGCCACCGCTCGTACATTGAAATGACCTTGGTGACCTCCGCTAACACATTTGTGTGGACGACTGTCAGCTTGGTAGTGCCATGGGCGGTGACGGTGTACTCGCTCCCGTCGCCGAGCACGCCGTACTCTGCGTCCATGGCAACAGCTAATGTGGCGGTGGTGGCCTAGGGTCGGTAGCGGTGGCTGGGACTGGGCGTGGAGGTGGAGTGATCTGTTGCGGTGGTATGGCTAGGCGGAGGCGGTGCCTGCGGCAGCGTCGATGGTTCTTGCAGTGGCGGCGGCTGCGGTAGGAATGAGTTGGGGATTTTTGCATAGTGATGTGCTGAGGAGACGGAAGGCGATGCTTAAATTCCGTTTACCAATATTCCGGTCATACCCATGCGGAAGAAAGTTTGAGCGGGCGAGCACCGATAGTTTCCAATCCCAGCGATTAAATTCGGCGTCCGTCCCGGTAGGCGATGGGACGGGTGTGCAACGTGGCTTTGGCGTGGCAAAGACCGGTCACGTAGACCACCGTCCCGTTGCCGATCCGCAGCGGGTGTGCGGTGCTGACACGACGTAACATGACAGGACAGAAGGAAGTGTACAATTATTATTAATTCCTAACAAGTTTAACAAGTGTAAGCATAGACATGGACCTAGCATCCCTGCACCCCGGGGCAGCCGATCAGGCCTGCCGATTGCGCAAAGCTTGTCCAGAATTTGCCAAAATGAAGCTCGTTTTCCCATGGTTCTATAAGTTTCTCTGTAGGACACTTATGTAAGCATGCATGATCAAGCAACTTTGCGACACACATGTCGGTGCAAAAGCATTAGGTTTCAACGCACCACATAGTTTAGGGATTTAGAATAGCTACATTGTGGAGCTCTAGCCAAATTGCATGGTAAAGCCAAATTCAGCTTTTTGTCAGATTTAGCTATAGCAACATTCTGTCTCATTTGTCCTCACTTTTGCCCTCCCGATATTCCGAAGCCCTCACATGCGCTTGGAGGGGGCGCCGTCTGGTCAAAGGCTTGGCTGTTACGTGCGCCATGACGCCTAAAGTGGAAGTTTTTTTTGTTGTTTGGCCTTTTTAAGAGCACCTTTCCCCTCTCTCTCTAACATTTGTGTTTCTTTTTGCCCAAAAAGGTAGGGAATCTGGAGTAGCTTCTCTCTTCATTCATTGTTCGTTTTGCGATTATTTTTCCCTAATCTGGTAGCAAATCTAGAGCAGCAAAACAAACCAGCACCATAAATAAATTCAGCAAACAGATCAGATATAGATAAAGGAGCTAATCTAGGATATATAGTATGGTACTTAACGAGGTTTGACAATTAGGCTGCTCAGCAGCAGCAGTGGACTGCTTCAACACAGACAAGACAAAAGAAGTTGCTTTACAGCAGCAACAGCAGTAGCTGATCAGTGGCCCCTCGTGGCCTCTGCCAGGAGGGCATCCGCCTCCTCGACTTCTTGCAGCCCAGCCCCTTGACCTTGGGTGCCTTGGGTCTAATCGAGGGCATGCGACCCTCCTCGATAACTGCCTTATGGAGGTTGTGGAGGTGAAGACCGAGCTCCTGGTGCTTGGCCCTGAAGCCGTGGACGTTCACGGACTCGCCGCGGGTCCTCACGTCCTGGGCATGCTTCACGAGGGAGTTGAAGTCCGTGGCACGGAGCCTGCTGGTGGGGCAGAAGGGGGACCTGTACACGCTGCCGGCGAAGAAGTTGTTGTACTGGCCGGACTTGAGCCTTCTTAGCACATGACGAGTCTTGCTGTCCTTGGACTCGTCGTCGCTGCGGAGGTCGTTGCTATCCTCCTGTTGGAAAAAATAGTAGATTGAAATAAGGACATGATTGAGATACTCTGATTATCAGGATTGATTTTTTGCATAAATTAACCGAATGAGATCTCTCGACTATTCCCCAAATCTCAAACCAAATCGAATACTGATCCCAACTACAAACAGGGGGATTCATCGAAAATCGAGATCTAACACAAGATGATTAGCTACTGTAAAAAATACAAATAGCCGAGCCCTAATAACATACGATCTAGCATCCAACGATGGGAACAGGGGAAGAACAAGGGAAGGGGAGAAAACACTGGTTACCTCAGACCATGGGTCGGCGATGCTGGTGTCGTAGGGGTTCTCCATCCTTATGTAGACGAACTCCTCATAGGGGTCCCAGCCGAGCGGGATCTGTCCGAGACCGGCGAGGGCCACCTTGCTGGTGGCTACGGCGGATGCGGGGACACGGACGGGGGGCTCCTCGCCCGCGGCCTTGGAGGCGCCGATGGCCAGCGCGCCGATCTTCTCCATCGCCGACGTGGTTGGGGTTTTGTTGGGAGTTTGCAGAAGGTGATCGGACAGTGAAGACGGTTGAGTGAGCAAGTGCGTGATGAGTGGGAGTGGGGAGGCCTCTATTAAAGGAGAAGGGAAGCGACGTTTCGTTGCACTACCGTGCACTACGTATGCTAATGCACCGTACACAGCCACACGTGTCCGCTGCCGCCCCGTGCACCGCGCACGCGTACGGTGAGTCACGTTTTTTTCCCTCGTGTCTAACCATGGCGATTCAGTTGTACTCAATTTTTCCCACCAACCGTTGATCCTTTGTGATCTAGCGGACATGATAACCCTTATATCTATCGGGGGCACCCCTCTATCCATGCAAAATAACGAGTATGCCACCGGAACTTTAACTCCATAAACAGATGAACTTGAATATATTTTCAAGGCTAAAAAAATAGAAATCCCCATAGTTTAAGGGTCTAGATACGGTAAGTGAACTAAATATTATTAGTGGCCGGGTCAGCACACTAACAAGTTGGTCGGCAAGAACTTGCTGATTGCTAAGTAAGGGGACACTAGGCCGGTCTTGACATACTCCCTCAGGAACTTGCCATAAGCAGCGTGCTTAGCCTTGGTCGCCGACTTGTGTTTACTAGCCGGGCTTTTACCGATGCCAACCGCATGCGGAATCAAGCTGGTAATCCTCGGGTTGACTCCTTTCTTACAGAAAGGGCACTTGAGCTCCCCAAGTCGAGTGCAGAAAGGGATTATCCCGCTCTTGAGCTTCTTCATGACATGGCGGCTCTTGTTGTCCCTGGTCTCCTTGTCAGAGTCCATCTCACTTGAATACACGTGTAATGTATGGAATACAAACCGAAATGAGCAAAATAATAAATATATATTCCTTCCACCATTCCAAGTTACTTTCGATGCAATAACATGTCTATATAGGTTCAACAGTTCATTACGGCTGTCTCCCCAACTCGCTCCTAAATTAATGTGGTTTGTGTTCTTGGTAACTTATTAATAAATAAATAATATGGATTCATTCAGAACAGACTAGATCTCTCCATGTACCGGTTCGTATGTTGCATCTAATCATTAGGACTAGATTTTTTATGACGCCAGGATAGATTAAGCTCAAGCAGAAAATATGAAACATGTAGAAATAGATGTACCTCCAGGTACACGAGCAGAGCATGTTCGTCGAACTCCACGCCCTCATCGGCACCTCCGAAGTCGTCAGCACCGGCGAGCACATGGTCCCCCAAGGGGTTGAACTGCACGTCCTCCTCGGCTTGTGCTGCGTGATGCTCCTCTAGATCTGCCGCGTGAAGCACCACCCCGGCGGCGATGCCCGGACACTCACCCCCACGCACTGGTTCCATGGAGGAGGTTCGTGCAAGTACGTTCAAGATTGTGGGGTTTTGTTGGATACGGAAGAGAGAGTAGTGGATGAGTGCGAATGGAGGACCCGATAGGCTGGGTTTTTAATGCGGGGACATTTAGGCCTCCTCGAGGGCCCCGGTTGGCAGCTCTTCCGGCTGCGGCTGCCGCGTGGAAGGTTCGTGTGGTGGGGGCCTATCGGAAGTGAGAGTGCAGGCGTGCTGCATAGTAAAAATGGTATAACCGGTGGTCCGTGGATGACCAGTTGCCGTGAAGTAGACTTGTAGCCTTTGCATACTAGATTAAACATGACCACTCGACGACTTTTTCCATGGACGGCATCGTGTTCCTTCTTGTAGAAGTCTCGTGAAGGGAGACGTCCATGCTGTCTTGCGTTGTCCTGTGAAGGGCATGACATGTGCAACGAGCCTCGTTGGATCACACAAGATCAACGGTTGGTGCGCAAGATCCGCGTGACAACTGTGACAACCAATCAGGGCGTAGCAGACAAAGTTGGCACAGGTTTGGGCTTCTACGGAAGAGAGAGGGGGGCAAAACTGGGTAGTACCAAAAAACCAAGGGCAAAGCTGAGTAGTATAAAAATGGAAAGTGGGTGTCTTTACAATGAAATGCATCGTGGCATACATCAAATTATGCCAAGATAGATCCACTAGAGTTCATTGCATGTGTGTTCGTTCCACAATCCACATATGTATCCACAAGAGTCATTGCATGTGTGTTCCTGTCATGAACCACATTTAGATCAACCAGTGTGATTGCATGTGTGTTCTTTCCACAAACCACCTATGGATAAACCAATGGCATTGCGCGTGTGTTCTTTTAACAAACCACACATGGATCAACAAGTGTTCACTGCATGTGTGTTCTTTCCACAAACCACTTATGGATCAACAAGTGGTCATTGCATGTGTGTTTTCTCCACAAACCACATATGGATCCATATGTGTTCTTATACTAAAACCAGCAGAGTCATTGCATGTGTCTTCTTTACACAAACCACTTATGTATCCACCAATGTCATTGCATGTGTGTTCTTTCCACAAACCACACATGGATCAACCAGTGGTCATTGCATGTGTGTTCTTTTCCACAAACCACATTTGGATCCATTAGAGTCATTGCATGTGTGTTCTGATCCACAAACCACATATGGATCCATTAGAGTCATTGCATGTGTGTTATTTCCACAAACCACACATGGATCAACCAATGGCATTCCATGTGTGTTCTTTCCGCAAACCACACATGGATCAACCAGTGTCATTGCATGTGTGTTCTTTCCACAAACCACATATGGATCCATTAGAGTCATTGCATGTGAGTTATTTCCACAAACCACACATGTATCAACCAATGGCATTGCATGTGTGTTCTTTCCAGAAATCACACATGGATCAACCAGTGTCATTGCATGTGTGTTCTTTCCAAAAATCACATATGGACCCACTAGAGTCATTGCTTTTGTGTTCTTATACTAAAACCAGCAGTAGAGTCATTGCATGTGTGTTCTTTCCACAAACCACTTATGGATCCACCAGTGTTCATTGCATGTGTGTTCTTTTCCAAAAACCACATATGGATCAACCAGTGGTCATTGCATGTGTGTTCTTTTCCCAAACCACATGTGGACCCACTAGAGTCATTTCATGTGTGTACTTATACTAAAACCAGCACTAGACTCATTGCATGTGTGTTCTTTTCCATAAACCACACATGGATCCACCAGTGTTCATTGCATGTGTGTTCTTTTCGACATACCACTTATGGATCAACCAGTCGTCATTGCATCTGTGTTCTTTTCACAAACTACATGTGGACCCACTTGAGTCATTGTATGTGTTCTTATATTAAAACTAGCACTAGAGTCATTGCATGTGTGTTCCTTCCACAAACCACACATGGGAAAACCAGTGTCATTGCATGTGTGTTCTTTCCACAATCACATATGGACCCACTAGAGTCATTGCTTGTGTGTTCTTATACTAAAACCAGCACTAGAGTCATGGCATGTGTGTTCTTTTCACAAACAACATATGGATCCACCAGTGTTTACTGCATGTGTGTTCTTTCCGCAAACCACTTATGGATCCACCAGTGTTCATTGCATGTGTGTTCTTTTCCAGAAACCACTTATGGATCAACCAGTGGTCATTGCATGTTTGTTCTTTTCACCAACTACATGTGGACCCACTAGAGTCGTTGTATATGTAATCTTATACTAAAACTAGCACTAGAGTCATTGCATGTGTGTTCTTTCCACAAACCACACATGGATCAACCAGTGGCATTGCATGTGTGTTCTTTTCACAAACCACACATGGATCAACCAGTGTTCACTACATTTGTGTTCTTTCCACAAACCACATATGGATCAACCAGTGGTCATTGCATGTGTGTTCTTTTCCACAAACCACTTATGGATCAACCAGGGGACATTGCATGTGTGTTCTTTCCACAAACCACTTATGGATCCACTAGTGTTCATTGCATGTGTGTTCTTTTCCAAAACCACATATGGATCAACCAGTGGTCATTGCATGTGTTTTCTTTTCACAAACCACATGTGGGCCCACTAGATTCATTGCATGTGACTCTTATACTAAAACCAGCATTAGAGTCATTACATGCGTGTTCTTTACACAAACCACTTATGTATCCACCAATGTCATTGCATGTGTGTTCTTTCCACAAACCACACATGGATCAACCAGTGGTCATTGCATGTGTGTTCTTTTCCACAAACCACATTTGGATCCATTAGAGTCATTGCATGTGTGTTCTGATCCACAAACCACATATGGATCCATTAGAGTCATTGCATGTGTGTTATTTCCACAAACCACACATGGATAAACCAATGGCATTCCATGTGTGTTCTTTCCACAAACCACACATGGATCAACCAGTGTCATTGCATGTGTGTTCTTTCCACAAACCACATATGGATCCATTAGAGTCATTGCTTGTGTGTTATTTCCACAAACCACACATTATCAACCAATGCCATTGCATGTGTGTTCTTTCCATAAATCACACATGGATCAACCAGTGTCATTGCATGTGTGTTCTTTCCACAAATCACATATGCACCCACTAGAGTCATTGCTTTTGGTTTCTTATACTAAAACCAGCAGTAGAGTCATTGCATGTGTGTTCTTTCCACAAACCACTTATGGATCCACCAGTGTTCATTGCATGTGTGTTCTTTTCCAAAAACCACATATGGATCAACCAGTGGTCATTGCATGTGTGTTCTTTTCCCAAACCACATGTGGACCCACTAGAGTCATTTCATGTGTGTTCTTATACTAAAACCAGCACTAGACTCATTGCATGTGTGTTCTTTTCCATAAACCACACATGGATCCACCAGTGTTCATTGCATGTGTGTTCTTTTCCACAAACCACTTATGGATCAACCAGTGGTCATTGCATGTGTGTTCTTTTCACAAACTACACGTTGACCCACTAGAGTCATTGTATGTGTTCTTATATTAAAACTAGCACTAGAGTCATTGCATGTGTGTTCCTTCCACAAACCACACATGGGACAACCAGTGTCATTGCATGTGTGTTCTTTCCACAATCACATATGGACCCACTAGAGTCATTGCTTGTGTGTTCTTATACTAAAACCAGCACTAGAGTCATGGCATGTGTGTTCTTTTCACAAACAACATATGGATCCACCAGTGTTCACTGCATGTGTGTTCTTTCCACGAACCACTTATGGATCCACCAGTGTTCATTGCATGTGTGTTCTTTTCCAGAAACCACTTATGGATCAACCAGTGGTCATTGCATGTTTGTTCTTTTCACCAACTACATGTGGACCCACTAGCGTCGTTGTATATGTAATCTTATACTAAAACTAGCACTAGAGTCATTGCATGTGTGTTCTTTCCACAAACCAGACATGGATCAACCAGTGGCATTGAATGTGTGTTCTTTTCACAAACCACACATGGATCAACCAGTGTTCACTACATTTGTGTTCTTTCCATAAACCACATATGGATCAACGGTCATTGCATGTGTGTTGTTTTCCACAAACCACTTATGGATCAACCAGGGTTCATTGCATGTGTGTTCTTTCCACAAACCACTTATGGATCCACTAGTGTTCATTGCATGTGTGTTCTTTTCCAAAACCACATATGGATCAACCAGTGGTTATTGCATGTGTGTTCTTTTCACAAACCACATGTGGGCCCACTAGATTCATTGCATGTGACTCTTATACCAAAACCAGCATTAGAGTCATTACATGTGTGTTCTTTACACAAACCACTTATGTATCCACCAATGTCATTGCATGTGTGTTCTTTCCATAAACCACACATGGATCAACTAGTGGTCATTGCATGTGTATTCTTTTCCACAAACCACATTTGGATCCATTAGAGTCATTGCATGTGTGTTATTTCCAGAAACCACACATGGATCAACCAATCGCATTGCATGTGTGTTCTTTCCACAAACCACACATGGATCAAAGAGTGTCATTGCATGTGTGTTCTTTCCACAAACCACATATGGATCCATTAGAGTCATTGCATGTGTGTTATTTCCACAAACCACACATGTATCAACCAATGGCATTGCATGTGTGTTCTTTCCACAAATCACATATGCACCCACTAGAGTCATTGCTTTTGTGTTCTTTCCACAAATCACATATGCACCCACTAGAGTCATTGCTTTTGTGTTCTTATACTAAAACCAGCAGTAGAGTCATTGCATGTGTGTTCTTTCCACAAACCACTTATGGATCCACCAGTGTTCATTGCATGTGTGTTCTTTTCCAAAAACCACATATGGATCAACCAGTGGTCATTGCATGTGTGTTCTTTTCCCAAACCACATGTGGACCCACTAGAGTCATTTCATGTGTGTTCTTATATTAAAACCAGCACTAGACTCATTGCATGTGTGTTCTTTTCCATAAACCACACATGGATCCACCAGTGTTCATTGCATGTGTGTTCTTTTCCACAAACCTCTTATGGATCAACCAGTGGTCATTGCATGTGTGTTCTTTTCACAAACTACATGTGGACCCACTAGAGTCATTGTATGTGTTCTTATATTAAAACTAGCACTAGAGTCATTGCATGTGTGTTCCCTCCACAAACCACACATGGGACAACCAGTGTCATTGCATGTGTGTTCTTTCCACAATCACATATGGACCCACTAGAGTCATTGCTTGTGTGTTCTTATACTAAAACCAGCACTAGAGTCATGGCATGTGTGTTCTTTTCACAAACAACATATGGATCCACCAGTGTTCACTGCATGTGTGTTCTTTCCACGAACCACTTATGGATCCACCAGTGTTCATTGCATGTGTGTTCTTTCCCAGAAACCACTTATGGATCAACCAGTGGTCATTGCATATTTGTTCTTTTCACCAACTACATGTGGACCCACTAGAGTCATTGTATATGTAATCTTATACTAAAACTAGCACTAGAGTCATTGCATGTGTGTTCCTTTCCACAAACCACACATGGATCAACCAGTGCCATTGCATGTGTGTTCTTTTCACAAACCACACATGGATCAACCAGTGTTCACTACATTTGTGTTCTTTCCACAAACCACATATGGATCAACCAGTGGTCATTGCATGTGTGTTCTTTTCCACAAACCACTTATGGATCAACCAGGGGTCATTGCATGTGTGTTCTTTCCACAAACCACTTATGGATCCACTAGTGTTCATTGCAGGTGTGTTCTTTTCCAAAACCACATATGGATCAACCAGTGGTCATTGCATGTGTGTTCTTTTCACAAACCACATGTGGGACCACTAGATTCATTGCATGTGACTCTTATACTAAAACCAGCATTAGAGTCATTACATGTGTGTTCTTTACACAAACCACTTATGTATCCACCAATGTCATTGCATGTGTGTTCTTTCCACAAACCAACATGGATCAACCAGTGGTCATTGCATGTGTGTTCTTTTCCACAAACCACATTTGGAGCCATTAGAGACATTGCATGTGTGTTCTGATCCACAAACCACATATGGATCCATTAGAGTCATTGCATGTGTGTTCTTTCCACAAACCACATATGGATCAACCAGTGGTCATTGCATGTGTGTTCTTTTCCACAAACCACATTTGGATCCATTAGAGTCATTGCATGTGTGTTCTGATCCACAAACCACATATGGATCCATTAGAGTCATTGCATGATGTGTTCTTTCCACAAACCACACATGGATCAACCAGTGGTCATTGCATGTGTGTTCTTTTCCACAACCACATTTGGATCCATTAGAGTCATTGCATGTGTGTTCTGATCCACAAACCACATATGGATCCATTAGAGTCATTGCATGTGTGTTATTTCCACAAACCACACATGGATCAACCAATGGCATTCCATGCTGTGTTCTTTCCACAAACCACACATGGATCAACCAGTGTCATTGCATGTGTGTTCTTTCCACAAACCACATATGGATCCATTAGAGTCACTGGCAGTGTGTGTTGTTTCCAGCAAACCACACATGTATCAACCAATGGCATTGCATGTGTGTTCTTTCCAGAAATCACACATGGATCAACC
>OU342744.1:386170876-386596887 GCA_910589775.1 Avena eriantha | reverse complement strand
CTCGGCATTCACCTCCGAAACCTCCAGCGGGTGGCCATCAAAGAGGGTCGCATGCCTCCAATCAGGCCCAAGGCCCCCAAGATCAAGGGACTAGGCAACAAGAAGTGGAGGAAGCGCCGGAGGGAGGTGGAGGCGCTGGCACATGAACGGGTTGGATGTGTCCTTGAATGTATCTGCATCTGCAGCGGCTGCTGCTACTAAGCAGCTTCTTTTGATTTTCTATATTTTGCTTGCATCCTATTTCTGTCTGAATGCATCGAACCTCGTTAAGCAACCTACTTTATATCGCCATATCCTATTTAGCTGCGCACAGCTATATCTACATTTGTTTTTTTTCTGAATGAATGTATTCTGCCTGGTGTGAATTGATGCTCTAGATTTGCTACCTGATCGGAGGCAAAAAGAGGTCCAAAAGGGAATGAATTCTCGAAGAGAGAATCTTCTCTAGATTTGCTACCAATTTGGGCAAAATGAAACATATCTGTTTAGTGAGAGAGGAAAAGGTTACTCTTTTAAACTGCCAGTTAACGAGCTACCATCTTGACGAGGCCCCATCTTGACGTCTCCCTCTACAAGAAGGAACACGATGCCGTCCATGGAAAAAGTCGTCGAGCGGTCATGTCATGTTTAATCAAGTCTGAAAAGCCTACTACTACTACAACACATGCACATGGCAACGGGGTCATCGAGTGCACAGTTGTCGACGGGACGCTGCAATTTATTGCCACTTGATTTGAATAAGAAATATCCCAATTTTACGCAGCGCTCTCAATCTCACTTCCAACTGGGACCTACCGCTAGTAACTTCCATGAGTCAAGGGCCCCCTCGAGTAGATCTAACGTTGCTAGAAATTGGTTCGGCGGCACTTGCATGCAGTGGCATCGAGGTTTGAGCATGTTTTCAATGCAGCTCTAAATTGGAGATCGTTGGATGTTTCAAAAAAAAAGGGAACCCGATAAAAAGGGTGGAGATCATGGTAGCGCCCGGCCCCGCCCACCACTCCTGTCCACTCGAGGACTACGAGCGGTCCGGTGTTTATAACCCCCCTCGACCATCTTCTTCCATGTGCTCGTGTCATTTCCCCCCAGCCTGTCTAGTCCCAAGACCCCAATCTACACCTACCGCGCGCACCGAAGCTCCCTCGCTTGCACTACCTCCTTCCCTTGGTGTGTCATGAAGCGTACGCGTGGAGACGAGCTGGAGGTAAAGCCAATTGAAGGCGCAGCAGCAGATGGCTCGGTCGTTGCCAAGAAGGAGGCATCTTCTCTGGGCACGAACGCCGCTCGTCGCCACGCCGTCGAGGGTGCGAGCTCATCCGTCCAGCCAGTAGCCGT
The DNA here is from genome assembly GCA_910589775.1 of Avena eriantha. Taxonomy (NCBI): domain Eukaryota; kingdom Viridiplantae; phylum Streptophyta; class Magnoliopsida; order Poales; family Poaceae; genus Avena; species Avena eriantha. The sequence continues at coordinate 386,595,552 of OU342744.1, read as the reverse complement.
CGCCATCGAGTAGCAGGTAGTAGCCGTCGCCGCCGAGCAGCAGGTGGCCGACAACATCATGGCCGACAACATCGTGGTGCCAGCGGCATATCTGGATGGGGGGCAGGCAGCAGGCGGAGGCAATCCGGTCCTCCACATCAATGACCCCATCGCCATACAAGAAATCTTCGATGCAATCGTGGAGAATGACGAGTTTGAGGAGGAGGTCCCTGATGAGGAGTCTGAGGTACTACATTGCTAGCTTCTCTAGTTGCAGCCGCAGATTTCACTGTTCATACATAGGATTTGCTCAATCGTGTTCAAATTCTTTTGCTCTTGAAGTATGGTAGTATATATATGGTTCAATCGGTCGATTGATGCATATGCCATCTAGTCACAAAACCCCAATCTGTCTAGTCAAAAAAACCCAATCTGCTCATCTGCCATCTAGTTGAGTTTGCTAGTTGAGTGTTGATTTCGATACACCGCATGCCTATAACATTAAATTTCTATTCCTTACCGAGCCCAATGATTCTATTTTGCCCCAAAATAGTGCAAGGGCATCTGATGGTGTCTTTTTCTTAGGGATGGTTAGTGAACCTGAGGCAGCAATGCACATAAACAATATAGGTTGTGCTGTTGGTATTTTGGTTCTCCGACTCCATCGCTGAAAAAATGAGGCCCTAATTTCTTTCTCATATGGAAGCTATATATATAATCTTTGTTATGTTTCTGATTTATGAATGTGTTGTATGATGCAAATGTATATCCCTGAATATTGTTTTGTACGATTACATTTCAATTTCTTATTGTGGCCAATGATTCAAATTTGCCCCAAAGAGAGGCAGACACATTGGTGTCAGATTTTTTTAGGGATGAGTTAGCGAACCTGGGGCCATGTACAAGATCAATATAAGCTGTGCAATTGTTACTTGGTTCGCTTACGCCATCCCTGTAGAAACTTATGAGGCCGCAATCTTTATTCTACATTCATAGAACTATGATATTTGAATTATCTATTCCATGCGTTCATAGTGTTCACCTCAAAAAAATGCATTCATAGTGTATACGAATTACATTTTAGTTTGTCACCAAGGCTGATGATTGAAATTTGCCCCAAAAGAGTTCAAGGGAGACACGTATGATGGTGTCGTGTTTTACAGATGGGTTGGTGAACCTGAGGCAGCAATGCACACAAACAATATAGGTTGTGCTGTTGGTACTTTTGTTCTCCAACTCCATCTCTGAAACAAATTATGAGTCCCTTGATTTATTCTCATATGGATCTACATATATGATCCTTGATATTGTTTCTGATGTTTTAATGATTGGTATGATGCATATGTATATGAATGGTTTTGATCATAAGTATTTTTAACATGTACCTGAAGATTTATTGTTTGATTTTTTATTTATAATTACAATATTTAGGCTTGTTTTTGTACCTGACTATGTATATCCCTGAATATTGTTTTGTACAATTACATTTCAATTTCTTATTGTGGCTAATGATTTAAATTTTCCCCAAAGAGGGGCAGACACATTGGTGCCAGATTTTTTGAGGGATGAGTTAGCGAACCTAGGCCATGTACAAGATCAATATAAGCTGTGAAATTGTTACTTGGTTCGCTTACGCCATCCCAATAAAACGTATGAGGCCGCAATCTTTATTCTACATTCATAGAACTATGATATTTGAATTATCTATTCGATGCATTCATAGTGTATAACAATTACATTTTAGTTTGTCACCGAGGCCGATGATTGAAATTTGCCCCAAAAGAGTTCAAGGGGAGACACGTATGATGGTGTCGTGTTTTAGGGATGGGTTGGTAAAACTGTGGCAGCAATGCACACAAACAATATAGGTTGTGTTGTTGGTACTTTGGTTCATGAACTCCATCTCTGAAACAAATTATGAGGCCCTAGATTTATTCTCATATGGAACTATATATATGATCCTTGAATTGTTTGTGATCTTTTAATGATTGATATGATGCATATGTATATGAATGATTTTGATCATAAGTATTTTTAACATGTACCTGAAGATCAATTGTTTGGTTTTTTATTTACAGTTACAATATTTAGTCTTGTTTTTGTACCTGACTATGTATATCCCTGAATATTGTTTTTTACGATTACATTTCAATTTCTTATTGTGGCCAATGATTCAAATTTATCCCAAAAGAGAGGCAGACACATTGGTGTTAGATTTTTTTAGGGACGAGTTAGTGAACCTGGGGCGATGTACAAGAACAATATAGGTTCTGCAATTGTTACTTGGTTCACTCACGCCGTCCTTGAAGAAACTTATGAGGCCACAATCTTTATTATACATACACTCTGATGCAATTATTTGTCAATGTGATGAGATGAAATGATATATGAACCGACCAAACTATTGCTGAGATGCTTTATCTTTGATATCCACGTATATATTGTCTTACATGCACATGTTGTCAATTCCTGAGTTGTAATACAATTCAATCATATGTATAAGTTCTAAGTTATGTTCTTAAAATCAACAGGAGGATGATGATGAAGTGGACGATAGCAAGGAATCCAGGGACAACAAGAGCCGCTACGTGCTGAGGTGGTTACGGTGTGGGCTAATCCGTTTCCACCATAGGGGGAGACTATTTTGACCATTCTATTGCAAAGCAATCAACGTGGACCTCGACAGCATGATCCAGCACGTGGTTGGCGTTGCTAGAGGCGGAGGCAGAAGCCATAGGACGATTACCTTGGCGCGGCACGCAGCCTTTGGCAAATTCCTCTGGGAGTACGTCAGGACTGGCCTGTATCCCATCTACTAGGCTGTCGCTGCCTCCTGCTGATATGGCCCTGCCCTACTAGGCGTCTCTGTGTCCCGGCCTCCTGCCGCCGCCCCTGCTTTTATTTTGTTTTAGTTAATTATTACCTGTGTGTGGCATGTAAGACAATATATCCGTGGTGTCTCTCGTGAACCTTCTATATTAATCTACTCCTTTATATGGAGTGCCTTAAAATTTCTAGTGTTCAGTTATATTACTGATCATGCTCATGCACAATACAAAATATTTCTAGTGCTCGATTATATTATAATTGTCACGGAATACATCAACAAGTTAAATTGGTTGAATTTTTTTATTGAAGTAACTAAATGATCTCACATCGGCGGTGGATGTTGGCAGAAGCCGAAGCCATCAGCCGAAGACCTTGGAGCGGCACGCAGTCTTCAGCAAATTCCTTGCAGGTTCAACAACGGGTTGCCGCCGCCTGGCTCCGAATTCGCTTACAGGTCCAACATGACAGAACTTGAGCTACCACAGGGACCTTGGCAGAGGTGGTAGAATTGGTGCTGGTGCAACCACGATGACGGCGAGCTCGGATTCTAGAGGAGGAAGACATAACTGAGCATGGTCGACACGGTGACAGATTTCACCAGGAACCAATTATCGTCCCTGCACCGTGCCATGGGTGCCTCCATGGTGAGGGTGAGCTCCGACTCGGGATGGGGAGGAGAGCGAGACCGAGCAGGTTTGTCACGTCCTAGCTCTGCACCATGGTCGCGACCACTGATTGTCGCTCCGGGGAAGAAGAAGACGCATTATGGATGCAGGCGCCAACGCTGCAATACTACAGGGAGGAGAGCTGGGCCGAGCAGGTTCATCCATGTCCCAGCTCCGCGCCATGGCTGCGACGCCCCACAGATTGCCGCTCTGGCGAAGAAGAAGACACGTAATGGATGCAGGCCCCAACGCTGCAAGCCTAATTAACACCTAAGCAACGGGAGTGACATAACAGCGAGAACTGACAGTGGGGGCCCAACTTGACGGCCGTTAGCCCTATTTTTTGTATTGAAACGTAAAGTTGAATTCATGACGAAAAAGACCCTCTGAGTATTTGGCACACCAACTGTAGTCATCCCGGTTGATTTCAGGGAACTTGGGTACCGCGTTGCCTGGGCGCCCCAACTTTTGGGCCATAAAATGATATTCTCCTTTGTGGGTGCATTCGACCCTAGCCGCTGATAGGACGTCGTCCATGGCGGGCTTGTAGGTGAATCCGCCGCTAGGATGCTTGCCTTGCTGGCAGTAGGTGATCTTGCGGATGCAACGGCGGCAGACTACATGAATATCCACGCAGTGTATAAATGGAAGTTCGAAAAATAAAATAGTTGCACGGACGAACCGACAAAAGAAAAATCAATGGATTGTGAGGGAGAAATGGAGAGACCTTGTAGACCCGGTGGGGCTTGAGGGGCTGGGAGCAGGAGGAACAGTTGAGAATGGTGGCTTCCATCTTCAGAGTGACCGTCCCAAGTATTGCGATTTGGGTAGGGGAAATGAGGACTCTCTGATCTGGCCTCGAGCCGTGCCCTTCTTTTATATACCACAACTGTCGTCGGATTGATGACAAGTACGCCATGAGGGGGTCCTCGAGGCATGTGGAAGAGAAGGGTGTCAGACGTACAGTGTTCCAGGACGGTGAGCACACAAGTTTACCCAGGTTCGAATCCGCCGGCTTTGGACGGATCCTACTCCTGCTAGCAATCCAATAATATGGCAGAGCCGGAATATGGGTTACAAGGGTTCACCTGTGCGAGTTGAGATTGTAGACTATTGAGGGTGCCCTAAAGGCTCTCCCTAGGACGGCTTATATAGATATCCGGCCTAGGGTTTACAGGAGAGATTTGTCTGGCTATGACTAAAAGTCGGTTATAGAGTACATCTTGAACTACAAGTAACACTATGGGCCTATGTCGGTAAGTCTTTTGGGCCTTCCCGTAGCCGGACTGGACTCCGTCTTTTCTCCCTGACTGGGCCGCCAGTGAAGCAAAGATCTAACCCGAAGTGCGCCACCCTGGTCAATGAGGAACTGTGCCTTCCCGTATATCCCCAACAGCAGCCCCCAGAAGTCTCCAAGATCCAAAGTCGGATTCATCATCGTCTAGCTTGATCTTCGGCTTGCAGAATCTTGAAGGGTTCCTGAAACTTCAAAACAAAAAATACGATCCGAGTCTCAAAAATAAGTCAGACCTATCAACATGTTACTCGGATTTCTAGCTTGATTTTCAAACTAAACCGGAACTTGGACTTTGACGTCAACTAACACTGGTCATGGTCAAGTCACGTCATCTGACAAACATCCTGTCAGCACGACCATTAGTGAGTCCGCCGTTCGCGGAACCGAGGCGCCATTTCAATGCATACACGGAGATCGAGGCGACGTAATCATCGCGTGGGTCCTTCCGAGTTCCTTCCACGATGCGTGGCGCTTACACAGTGCTGTTTGCACGAATCTTGGCGCGGTTAGGTGGTATAACGGGTGAGGATTTATTTTCCTCATCTTCACCTGTTCCCTTGCTATTCCTTCTCCTCCACTTCTCCCTCGCGCACAGATTTCTCCTGCCTCCCAGATTCCGAGCGCCGCCCCTCTAAGGTCACCGGTGCACCAGAGAAATGGCTTTCTCTTCATCATCCGGCTTGGCAGCAGCAGCGGCAGCGGCGACGACAGCGGCAGAGAAGGAGAGCATCCGGGGGTTTGGATCCCGTGCCTCCTCTATGACGAGAAACTCCGCGGTGGGGAGAGTGAAGGCCTCCTCCACACTGGCGACTGGCGGAGCGGTTCCGGTGAAACCATCCCCAACCCGCACGCCGACGAGCGGGTACACTTCCACACCCACCTAGACAGAGGTTTGTCTTTCCCTCCCTCAGAATTCTTTCCCAAGGTGATTGATCACTATGGCATTCAGCTTCATAATCTTCCCCCGAACTCCATCTTAGAGATGAGTTCTTACGCAGCTTTGTGCAAGGGGTATCTCGGCATTAAGTCGAGTCTTACTTTGTTCCGGTATTATTTTCATGTCTGGAGAAACTCCATTACCGCTGGTAATCCTTATATTACCGGCACTATTAGCCTTTTAGTTAGACGCGAGCGTTTTTAACCTCGTATTCTAGCTAGTGAGTCAGTCAAACAATGGTCAGCCACTTTCTTTTACCATAAGGATATTCCTGCTCCCGGCAAAGATTGTGCTTTGCCGGCTTTCATCGACGGAGCTGCCACAGCCCAACCGTCTTGGGACGAGGCCCCTCCGGCTCTCAGTGACGATCTGATCCTCGCCAAGAGGCGGGTCGAAGACCTGATGAAGCACAAGGGCCTGAAAGGGTCCGACTTAGTCCAATGCTGGGTGTCACGCCGGATCCAGCATCTCTAGTACCACGGCGACCGACTGATGCATTCCATCAAGGCGTCAAAACAAGACTCCCTCCGTATCAGCCCCAATGCCCTGAAGCCACAGGACTACATAAGCCAGATTAAATGGTTGATTAAGGAGCGGATTGAGAGGAAGATTCTGGATGTGTCTCTAGACATGCACACAACGGAAGACCCCGTAGTTCCCGTAAGCTTTAACAATAAACCCTTTTATGTGTTTCACCTTTTAAGTTATTTTCCATACTGAAATATTTTCTTCTTTTCAGCTTGACAACCTCCTCGAGTCGGAGCTGGCTCCTATCGAGGGATATCCTCCGATGTTTTCTCAGGAGAAGGAACTGGTCCCATTGCCAGAAGTTTTCTCTTCGGATTTCCACTCCTTCTTCCGGAGATACGCAACGCTGAAATACCCCAGATACACTTCGCTTATAGAGCTCACCACTAACTACAGTATAGGCTTTTGCTCGTCGGACAATCTGTCGGCTCAGAACCTTGTCTTCGGGTAATTTGCCATCTACCAAATAGTCAAGGTAGGGTTGAGTCCATCTGGGAATTACAGCCAGAACTGCTATCAAAGGTGAGTCGCATTTGGTCGGATATTCCTCATCCACTCCCTTTATTGAGGGAACTTTGAGGTAATCTAAAAAAGCGCCATCCGGGACCTCTTTCCGTGCAGAGCCTATCCGAGATAAGACATCTTCTTCCTCATTTTCTGCTCGAGGGATGTGTTGAACCTCAAATCCTTCGAACGATTTAGATAAATCATCCACGACAACTTTATATGCTGCCATGTGTTTATTTACATTACAAATATCCGACACTTGCTGAGCCACAAGATCTGAATCTCCGTAACACATCAAACGTCGGATACCGATATCCTTAGCAATCCGGATTCCATGTAGCAGTGCTTCATACTCGGCAATATTATTTCTCGCTGTGAAGTGGATCTGCAACACGTATAGAAGTTTATCTCCTTGGGGTGATTTGAGCACCACACCGGCCCCCGAGCACCCATGAGCCTTAGACCCATCAAAATATAGGGTCCAATATTCTGACTCAGGGAGGGTCATATTCTCCTTCGTCTCTGTCCAATCATCAACAAAGTCGGCAAGGATTTGGGATTTGATTGTTGTCCGAGGTTTGTACTCAATATCGAAAGCTGAGAGTTCTATGCCCATTTTGCGATGCGTCCTGTGGCGTCACTGTTGTTGATTATATCTCTCATGGGAGATGTGCTCACCACGATAATTGGATGCTCCTGGAAATAGTGTCATAACTTACGAGATGCTAGGAAAACACCGTAAGCCAACTTTTGATAGTGCAGATACCGCTGTTTTGACTCTGTTAGAACCTCGCTAACAAAATAAGTCGGACGCTACACCAAGTGTTCCTGATTTTCCATCGGTCTCTCTACTACCATGACTATACTTATGACTTTGTTTGTCGTAGCAAGATAAAGCAACATCGGTTCCTGTGGTTCCGGTGCAGCAAGGATAGGAGTAGATGAGAGTACTTTCTTTAGGTCTTGAAGTGCGGATTCAGCTTTGTCAGTCCACACAAAATCCTTGGTCTTTTTTAGGAGTTTGTATAATGGTGCGGCTCTTTCACCAAGCCGGCTTACAAACCGACTGACTGAAGCAATGCAACCAGTTAGTCTTTGTACGTCCTTCAGGCGAGTTGGCCTGGAAATATTGAGTATAGCCTTGATTTTGTCTCGGTTTACCTCTATGCCTCTTTGTGACACGATGAAACCTAACAATTTTTCGGCTGGGATTCCAAAGAAACACTTCTTCAGATTAAGCATTATGTTATATTTTCATAGATTGGCAAATGTTTCCTCTAAGTCGAAAATCAGTGTTTCATTCTTTTTGGACATTACCGCAATATCATCCACATATGCATGTACATTGGGTCCGATTTGATCGTGGAGACAATGTTGCATTGTGTGTTGGTTCGTAGCTCCTGCGTTCTTCAGCCCAAAAGGCATCGTAACAAAACAGAAGGTTCCGAAGGGGGTTATGAATGAAGTTTTGACTTTGTCAGAATCCTTCATCCAAATTTGGTGATAACCGGAATATGCATCGAGAAAAAAGAGGAGTTCCGATCCTACCGTAGAATCGATAACTTGATCAATCCTAGGCAGAGCAAATAGATCTTTTGGACAAGCCTTGTTCAAGGCAGTATAATCAACACACATCCTTAAATCAGTGGTGTCCTTTTTAGGGACCATTACAGGATTGGCCGACCACTCAGTGTGGATGACCTCTTCTATGAATCCGGCTAACTCGAGCCGTGCTAGTTACTTAGCTATTGCCTTATGCTTTTCATCGCCAAAACATCGTAACGACTGTTTGATGGGTTTAGCGTTCGGGTTTACATTTAAAGAGTGCTTGGCAAGTTCCCTAGGTACTCCGGTCATGTCAGATGGCTGCCATGCGAAGATATCTTGATTTGCTTTGAGGAACTTTATGAGCGCGCTTTCCTATGTGCTATCTAGGCCTACACCTATCTCGGTCACCTTGGAGGGGTCATCATCCTTCAACATTGTCTTCTTCGTCTCTTATGATGCCTTAAACTCCGGATTCGGCTTTGTCACCTCCTTCTTTGTTGCGGGCATCTCAGACAGATCTATGGTCTTCTTGATCTCCTAGTACTCCTAGGCGTGCATCATGGCTTCAGCTAAGGCGGCATTTCCATCCTCGCACTCTCACGCTTTCTTCGGGTCTCCCCTGATGGTGATCACACCGTTGGGACCTGGAATTTTCATCATATTGTAAATGTAACACGGACGAGCCATAAAATCCCAGTAAGCTAGACGCCCGAATATAGCGTGGTACACGCTCTTGAACGGGACCACTTAGAAGGAAAGTGCCTCCGTCCGATAGTTCTTTGGAGTTCCAAAGGTAACATCCAAAGTAATTTCTCCCAAGGAATTAGCTTGTCTTCCTGGGACAACTCCGTGAAAGATCACAGAGCTATGGTTTAGCTGGTCTCCGAGATCTTCTTCCGGCTTAGAGTTTTGACATACAGAATATTAATACTTCTACCACCGTCCATGAGAGTCTTGGAGAAACCATAACCGTCAATAAGTGGATTGACGATTAAGGCGTATTTTCCTCGCCTGTGTAGCTTAGGCGGATGATCAGCGTGGTCAAATGTGATTGCCACTTCCGACAAGTCCAAGAATTGGGGGACAGCCAGAACTGTTGTATTGAGCTCATGTAGCACTGCCTTTTTGACCTTTGCTGGCTGAGATCCGAGGAAGGTGACATAAGTGTCTTTCTTGGTCGGAAATTTTTTCTTCCCTTCTAGCTTGGGATTTGAAGCATCGGCTTCCTCCATGTCAGAATCTTCCTTGGTTTCTTTATCCTTTTTGGGATTCTTCTTTCCCTTCTTTCGCTTAGCTTTGTAGTCAGCGGTATCATCTCTCTTAATGTCGTCATTGAAACGACACTTGGCGTTTGTGTGAGACAAGCCCCCATTGGCATCTAAGTGATGCACACATGGGTTATTGGCAATGTCGGCCCAATAGTAGCTTTTGCCTGGTTGTTGGTCTCCTCTACCTTGAACTCTTGAAGTCCCATGACCATGTCCGTGGCCTCCGCCACGTCATCCTCATCCTCTAGACTCGAAAGTAGCAGTAACTACTGCCGTTTCCATGTTGGGTTTTTCTTCCGAGGTATTCTTGCGCTTCTGAGCTTGTTGCTTGGGTTGTTTTTCCGACTGTGGCACAGCAAGGGCGTTGAGTAACCCCTCTGCGTCATCGTCCGCATATGCATACTTGCTCGCTGTTTCTATCACCTCTCCCAAATCAGTGACTTTGTCACACTTCAAGCGATGATGTAGTAAACCAATTGGGAGACCTGCAATGAAGGGTTCAATCATAGTTTGGTCATTTACTCATTCACAGGAGTTCTTGGTGTCGATCCATCGTCCAAGGTAATCCCAGCAAGTTTCTCTGGCTTTCTGGGTGTAGCGCTGTAGGTCTTCGACCGTACAGGGCCTCCGGTATGTGCCTTCGAAATTCCAAAAGAACGCACTTTGCATGTCATACCAGTTGTGGATGGTGTTCTCCGGAAGTTCATTGAGCCATGATCGTGCCGTCTTCCGCACCGTGAGTGGGAGATATCGGGTTGCGACCAGGCTGTTTCCGCCCTTAGCGATGCAACAAGCTTGGAAGAAATCCTGTAGCCAAGTATCTGGCCGAGCAATGCTGTCGTAGGCTTGGATATGCTGTGAGATAGCAAATCCTTCTGGGAATCTTGTAGCTCTTATGCATGGTCCGAAGCACTTCGGTCCAACGTATATATCATCGTTTTCATAGCGCCGCGCCTTTATATTGGAGTTGATCCTGTGCCTTGCGTCGTTCAGGGATAAACATCGTCCCGAGTGTCGGTTGTGGCTGCGGTGCCTTGGGGCCAGACTTCGGCTTCTGCCACCACCTCCTCCACCACGACTCCCTCCTTGGCCTCCTTGGGAGCCGTTGTGATGGCTACTTGGCGGAGAGGGTGGAGCAGCTGGATTTTTTCCGGCGGATCGCCGGCCTCCATCCGGAGCGTCATTATTTCGGTTCCGGGGAGGATCTTCATTGCGACGAGCCCCCTGCCGGCTTGTCTCGGCACGGTGTCCGTCGTTCCTTCGCCTGTCATCTAGACAGCTTTCGTGTCGAGGAGGTGGCATTCTTTGTCGCTCCTCCTCCCGACGTTTCTCCTTATCATCGTCCCTGTGGTCTTTCGACTCTCTCCGGGGCGGGTTCCTCCGATTCAGTGCAGCAATTGCCTCTTGCTCCGCAACTGGGTTAACGTTACGCCAGTCACGGGCGGTTTTGTGGTGCTGTCCCGAAGATCCGGTTCTTGAGTAGTTGTCTTCCCGACGGTCGGAACGGTGGAGGTGCTCCGGAACGCGTTGGAGTCTTACGTCAGCCCATGCCGGATCTGTGCGACATTGGTCGGAATCGGAGACCAGTTTTTGACTTCCGGACATGGCTACCTTTTGTTGCTCTAGTCCCTTGTTGAGTAATTTGATGCCCAACCGGACCTGCTCTGGGCCTGGATTAGCCGATAGGATTTCTCGGGCCGCAACGGTGTTCTGTACTGGTGTTGGACACACCCAATCCCCTTCGCTGTCTTTTCGAGGCATCCCCATGTCTCCTCCAAAGAGGACTTTGTGGATCTGCGGGAATTGGTTGTCATTAGTATGACGATTCCTGGTCTTCTAATGTTTCCTGGAGTTGTATCTTTCCGTAGATGCCATGCGTTTCTTCTATTCCTCGATGTTTTTTGGCTTCATCCAGGAGTTGTTGTCGACGCGCTTCTAGGGCCTGGGACCTTTCGTCCAGCTCTTCAGCAGTAAGTTTTCTAGCTGTAGGAATAGGTGTGGTTAATGCAGCATCGATGAATTTACACGCACCTTCAGTGATCACGTGTCCATCCACCGGTTCTTCCTTTTTAGGCTCGTCTGGGATAAGTGCTCCATCCGAGTCTTCCTCATATTCCTCGGCAATCACCTCCTCAGCTGGAGGATCTTTTGCCGAGGTCTTGTTCTTTTTGTTCTTCTTCTTTGCCTTCTTGGCAGCGCCGGTAGCAATGACGGCTTTGGGCCCGTTTCCCGGAGTCAAGCTCTGATCGGTACTTTCGGCCATTTGGTTCTCGGGATCGTCTCCGAGATCCATGTTGTCGTGCACTTTGGGAGAGTTTTCTCCGGATCCTTCGTCCATGTCTTCTCTTTTTGTTGCAGCTGTGGAGTGAAGCTCCTCTTCATATTCCGCGGAGAACTTCCACAAATCTGCCGACATCATCGACTTATCCGAGGATGCGGGTACATCGGCGTTTGTTCCGATTGCTTCCAGCAAGGAGTCGTTGTTGTCTCTAGCCTCGGGAGAGCCGAATCTGGATCCAACATACCCGACAAAGTGTGAACCGCCCCTGAGGTCTTCATAGTAGGCTTGGTCTAAACGTTTGATGGTTTCGAGGATTTCATCTATGCCTGAGTTCTGCATCACCATATGTCGACATGTACCTCCGAAAAGGCCTATCTGTCCCAGCATCGTCAGAGCCAGAAACGTCGTTTTTTTGTGCTCCTCCTGGATTTCGTCCTCAGCGGGTGGGTCGACCTGGGATTCAGTCTCTCCTGAGAGATCCACTCCAGATTCGACTTAGACCGCTACGTCTGCTTCAGGCTCGGATTTCTCCACTATCTCAGCAACTGGTGCGGGCTGGGTGGGATTAGGGTTTCCTGAGATCCGGAACTCTGCCGCCTCCGCGGACAAAGTGGACCCAGAATTTTCCTCTGCTTCTATCATCACCGATGGGGTGGGTGGGACAGGTTCATCAAAACTGATGTAAACATTTATTTTGCCAAAAGACATGATGGTGTAGGCAGTCACAGCCTCCCTAGCCGGAATCCAGGTCTCATCGAGAATGATGAGAGGGACGTCGCTGGTGTAGAGGATGCGACCGACAGAGATGGCTAGCCTATTCCGATTCTTGCAGATTCCGCTCGGAACGTAGAGCAGAAGCTCACTTGCCCCACGATGGGCGCCAACTATCGTCGGATTGATGACAAGTACGCCATGAGGGGGTCCTCGAGGCGTGTGGAAGAGAGGTTTATGAGACATACGGTGTTCCGGAATGGTGAGCACACAAGTTTACCCAGGTTCGAATCCGCCGGCTTTGGACGGATCCTACTCCTGCTAGCAATCTAGTAATACGGCAGAGCCGGAATATGGGTTACAAGGGTTCACCTGTGCGAGTTGAGATTGTAGACTATTGAGGGTGCCCTAAAAGCTCTCCCTAGGACAGCTTATATAGATATCCGGTCTAGGGTTTACAGGAGAGATCTATCCGGCTACGACTAAAAGTCGGTTACAGAGTACATCTTGAACTACAAGTAACACTATGGTCCTATGTCGGTAAGTCTTCTGGGCCTTCCCATAGCCGGACTGGACTTCGTCTTTTCTCCCTGACTGGACCACCCGTGAAGCAAAGCTCTAACCCGAGGTGGGCCACCCTGGTAAATGAGGAACTGTGAGGATACCCGGAAAGTATATCCCCCAAAACAAATGATAATCAATGAAGCTCTACCTGATTGTGCCTTTCCTTTATGTACTAGGGTCCTTTTTGTATATGTTGAGGCCTTATTATTTACAAAATCATGGTTTAGTTGGACAAGATTCTCGGCCACTTTGTATTTGTGCACCACCCTTTTATTAGTAAGTTGGCACGTGAGACCCACATAATAATAAAGTATGACATATCATCACTATATAAAATTATGCTCTGTAATAGGTAAAGCTCAAAAAAATATGAAATAGGTAAAGCTCAAAAAAATATGATAGAGCCACATCTATAAAAAGTAACGGTGTATATTTGTTTTCGCGTAGTACACTTTGAAGGTACTGTAGTAACATGTGAAAGTTTTACTAGCCTAAGTAATTTAGCACTATGAAGAGCAGCCTAATATGGAAGAGAAACATAACATCCAGCCAGAGCTCATTTTTGGCAGAAGCACGAGGGAAATAGAAGGAAAATTAGCCTAGACTACCACATGCCCCAACTTTCTCTGCACTGCTGCGCCTGCATGGATGTACTCCATTGCACGAAAGCTTACATGGGAAGGAAGATGTGACTGCTGCGATGCTTCCCACCTGAACAAGTGCCAGGCATAGATGCAAGAGTGGACATAGCAGCCAATGCCGCATTGAGGAGGAGAGAGGGAGGATGATTCTCGTTCATCGAGGAGCCTTTTCTCTCATGAAAGGAAGCGACCAGACAGAATTTTGGGTGGAGGAGCATTTTTTAAAAACAAGGCAAAATATTTGCAGTGGAAGGAGCCCTTTCTCGCCTTGCTAGCAGTACAACTAATTTTTTTTAAATAATACAATTTGTTTAACAAATTTCACGAATAATACACGAATAGTATGGCTAATTTAACAAATGCCACGCTAGATTCGCAAATCCTCAAATTCTTGTATTATTCATGAAATTTGTTAAATAAATCGTATTATTTAAAAATATAGCAGCAGTACAAGATCGACTAGCCACTAAAAGCTTAGTATTAATAATACAAACAGGATCCCTTCTTGCTTCCTCGAATGCCTTGATGAATACAAGTTCGATGGTATTTATATCAACTTCCAATGAAGCGGGATATATTGAGTAATAAAGGAAAAAATAGGACCAGAGAAGATTTTCTCACTTAGCATCACATGTTGGTGCCATTTTATCACAAAACCACAACCTTAGTGAGTTTTTTCACAAAACACCAATTTTTGTGGTAACGTTTTGCACAGAACACATAAACCACACTAATAGCCCATTAGTAAATTTTAGCCCACTGTCAATCAATCCAGCATGGTTGTCTTCCTTCTATCGAGCAAACATGTCGTATTCGGCAGCGTGCTAGCATGGAGGACGTAGGCCATGGATTCCGATGATCCCATATTGTTCAGTGGGTAAGACTCGTGAGCAATACTAAAAATTCTTCAATTTCTACTTTTGGTGAGGGCTTTGACGTGAGTTAAAGTAAGAAGATGAAGAACCCTAGTTTTTGGGGCAGAATCATTTGGCTTTGATCGACATATAAATGCAACTCCTTTCTAAATGTTGTGGTTTTGTATTATTTCAAAGCAACCAGCAGGTGCCCGAGTACGTGCACATGACTGCAAGTCCTGCCTCGCCACCAGCTACAACACCTCCACCTCCACCAGCACAAGCGCCAAGTCTCATTTGCACCACCACAACAAGCTCCACCTCGGCAAGGTCCGACATCACCTCAACAACCTTCATCTGCGCCTCGGCAAGATACAACACCACCAAGGTCAAGCTCCATTATGTTCGTGGACGAAGGCGACGGGTTCATTACATCGAGACCCGTACTTACGCTTACTTCACAGCTAGTAATAAGCAAGGATTGTAGCAGGAAAAAAAAGATAATTAAGCCTCTAAACTTTGTATGAAATGAAAAGAGTTATGTCCTGATTGCAGAAGTTCTAGACTCTTATTTTGTATGTGCTGGGAGACACTAAAAGTAAACTAAATTTGTCCTGATTGTCTAAATATTTTGTATGAAATGAAAAGAACCATGTCCTGATTGTCTAAATATTTTATTCTGCGTGGTTATAATTTGCAGTGATAAAATCTCCTAGATATGGAGTGATAATTTGTGTGGTTATAATCTTCTTATAGACTAATGAAATCTGAGCATGTTGCAGCTACCCACGCTGCCACGGTGGTTCTAACAAGTATGCCCAACAAGTTAATCAGTTATCAAATGAGCTAATACTGTGTTTTGTGCAAAAGATTACCACTAAAGTTGGTGTTTTGTGAAACAAAATGTCAAGGTTGTGGTTCTATGAAAAAAGACACCACCATATGGTGTTAAGTGATACTAGTAAATTCCACGTGCTTTTTTACACAAACAACGGTATCCGACCATATTAATGTAAAGTATCTCTGGCTCGGAGAACCAATAATCTCTTAATCTTAAAAAAATTATAAAAAATAAAATTAAAGACAATCCTGGACTTTCCTCAATAATATACTTCCTCTCTTTCAAAGTATAGCACATTTTGGTCTAAAATAGCCCTCCAAAACATCTTAAAATTGGGAATAGAGGTAGTATCTTACAAGCATGCAAAATCTTAATGCCAATTTCTTCTTATTATGAGCTACACAAAATAAAAAATTGGTATTTGTTGATATTTCAACATGTGCACTATTCACTATACTCAGATCCAAATAAAATTATTTTTGTGTAGCTTAAAATATAACTTATTTAAAATTGATGTTTTGAATGTTTGTAGGTTATATAGTTGGCTACATCGAAATTTGTTTTTATAATTTTTTGAAACTCGAAAATAGGGATTTTAATTTTCTTTTTAGAAAATAATTGGGAGTTGCGATGCCGTGAAATCTATTTTCTATGTTGTGTAGTTTGTAGCTTGTGTCTATCGCGTCTACAACGTACCATGCAATTCCTGGACGGCCTAGTGAGTCAGACACGTTATTGTCCGTGCCGGACAAAAACGGCTTTGAGGAGTGTGGCTAAACACATGTTTCATCTAATGTGCCTAATATTCCTTTGGGAGGCCATTGGGGCACGTAGCTGAAATGCTCCTAAGGCATAATAATAATACACCATATAATTAGAAGTTACATATAGCACTTTGTCGATTTATAAATAAATATTTCTCTGGTATTTAGAAGTTGCAATACTCTACATAACTATGATTCTGTATGATTATTGACCTTTGCATTTTATGTACTCACAGCTGTCCTTCGGGCAGAGAATGCACATATACTTCTCTATGAACTGTTGAACATCAATTTGAACCTCTGTTTGCCAATATGTGTAATTTTCGTCCATTCCGTTCTCTACTTCCAAAACTACCATCATTTTCGATGGGGCATGAAAGAAATAGTTCGTGACTGTTTGTGTGTTGAAAAGTGTTTCTCTCACAAGTTAATGATTATACATTATTTTCCCATGTCTCCGATTGTAGCATGATTAATGCCTTGCCTTAGGAGTAGGTGATAAACTTTTAGTATACTATATGAAAATTAACCTTCTAAAATTGCAATATTGTCATGACAAATAATAATAATAAATATATCATATAAAAGAAAGATTTTTTTATTGTTTTCAACTTTTTATTAATATTGTTTAAGTATTCATACTAAAAATATCAATCCAAATTAGTTACATGCTATAGACTATGCTGGACAAACTAAGTGTAACAGTCGATGTAGAGGCCATGGTGATTATTTCCCATTTTGTAAAATAAAAATCCGAGAAGTTGTATTTATACCAAGGGAATACTACATGCATAATTAACATTCTATGAATACTGTATAAAGTAATTTCATTCTCTATGTATTTCTAAAGGAGTTTGCTAGTTGGTGTCTGAAGAACAAATTGTCACGGTAGCTAGGAGGACTTGAATGCTCACATAGATGGATGGATGATTTATTAGGCTAACTATCGGCTGGGTAAAATGTTCACATTCAATTAATGGTAGCACTACTTCGCTTCTAGACTGATTTGACGCATCACGTGCCACATGGGGTAGTCACCATGGACTACCAAATGATAGAAGGTTTTTCTAGAGAAGTAGACTTATCCAGAAGACCCTAGCAATTTTAGCAACCAGAGTCCACGAGTGCGGGAACAGAGGGTGGCGAATCCAACCATTGTCAGCCGTTAGATGAAATGGGTTTTGTTCTGATGAAAGGCACATAGAAGCTCCAATGGGAAATCAACGTCTTGGATTGCTCCAAATGTGCATTAGCGACAAGTTGTATGGGTCAATTCAAATTCAAAAACTGGTGTACTATATAGTGGTATATAGAAAATCTCGACCGGAGGGAGTAGGAAAGAGATCACTTTATCAATTTGTTTTCACCCATCAACTCAATCATCTACATAGGGCCCACAGATGGGGGAGGTCACTGTCGCCTTGGACGCACCACGAAATTATGACCAGAGGGAGTCAGCGTGTTGTCCAACCTCTTATCATAGTCATCGTCATCGATATTTGCCACACACACCGGCTTCATCAGCGACATTGATTGTCCCCTCGCTTCGGTAATCTGCCACATTAATATCGGATCATCTCCTTCCTATTTATCCTCTCCCCTTCCCTGCACCAATCCATCTCTAATCCCCCGCTTCCAGCAACCATCTCCGTCCTCATCTGTCATCCATGGCCACCTGCCGGCTGCCGCCCGCCGTACCGGAGCGCAAAGACCCCGACATCGCCGCACAGGAGGACAATTCCCTATGCAGTTGGGCCTTCTCCCCATGGAGAACAAAGTGGTAGCTGACATGCACTTTCCTCGACCCTGGGTACGGTCGCCGCAAGTACCGTATGTATCGCCTCCACGACAATCCGGACGGGACATTGAAGGTCAAGTTCGTCAACTTTAGGGATGCCCGTCTCCTCTATGGCCAGGCCTTCCACTGCGGCTGCGAGATGGTGGTGTTCACCGGCCCCAACATTTTCACCAACTATTAGGACTGGTTCCCCAACAACGGCAACTTCATCCATAGTGTCCTCCTGGAGCTGCTGATGGCTCCAGAGGTACCACCGCCATATCCGGAGGTGCCGCTGATGGCTTGGGAGGTACCGCGGATTATCCAGAGGTGCCGCTCATGGATCAGGAGGTGCCGCCGATGGCTCAGGAGTTGCCGCCACGTTATCCGGAGGTGCTGCTGAGTCAGGAGCCGGTTGTGTCGCTGGAGCTAGCGTTGGTGCCGATGTCACGAGCTTCCGCTGGCGGCACATACTAGGTGCTAGGAGGCGCCGGACCTGCACTAGTTCAGCATCGAGTCCTTTATATGTAAACCAACTAGTTAGGGGTAGCCTTTTTTGTTTAGTAAAGTGGGGTAAAAAGTGGTTAGGGATAGCCAGTCAAAATCTATTGGCCCAACTATTTTTTTTCATTTTCCTCTTTCACCTTGTCTTCTTCATCTGCCTCACCACTTCCCTAGCAGCAGCCACGACTGCCGGCAGCTCGCCACCCTTTTGCCCCTGTCGACCCCGTGTCAGCCTGCCTGCCTGCGCCCCCTCTGCCTGCCCACTCTACCCGGCAGCCTACGCCCGTGTGCGTATTCGAACACCCGCTCTGCCCGACGGCCTACGCTATGGCCGCCCTTGTGTTGATCCCATAGGCAAGAAAAGATAGTTATTTTCTCTCGAGAGGAAGGGTGAACAAACAAGAAAACGCTTCGGTGGAGCTATACAAAAGTGGTTGAGCTCATCCAGCTCTTTTTGTGGGATACGCTCAACCACCATTTTGAGCCAAAAGTGGTTATCCATATCCCGTCCACCCTCTAAACCAAAGACTGGATAACCAAAAAAAGTGGATATCTTGTGTTATCCATTGGATAGTCACTGAACCAAACAACCCCTTAATTGTTGAATGAAGTTTCTTTTGGAACTTCCTTTCTTTTGGTACTATTGTCAAAATAATGTTTATTTTGTTACTAGTCACTGTACCTTGTAGTACTAGTAGTACTGCGAATGATGATGTATTGAATATCCCCCCCCCCGATGTTTGTGAAGGAAGTGAAAATTTCGAAACTCGGAAAGTTTGAATTGCTACTATATTACACTCCCTTCAATTACTTGACTCGAATTTTTCTAGATTCGGATGTATATAAACATGTTCTAGTTCTAGATGCATTCGAATCTAATAAATGCAAGTCAATTAATTTGGGCCGGAGGGAGTAGTAGCCGGGTTTGGCTCCTTCTCGAGAGAGTAGCTAATCAAGCCATACGTTTCATACTACTTCCTCTTCGCTTCTTTTACAAATATGACCAAATCTATCACCATTCAAATTCTTGTATATGGGATCATCAAGTATGATGTAGGGATATGGCCTTGACCTTGTGGTTGTTTGGCTTGAAATCTAAGAAAGTTCATACTTGTTGACAGCTAATCTTAAATTTGTTTAAATTTCACCACTTACTTTTAGGTTAGAATTTTACACGATCGATGGGAGCATATTTTGCATCAAAGACCTAAAAAGGGAAATTTACATGGAGGTCCATACATTTAGCCCAAAGGACCATAAAAGGAAAAATTTCTGGTTCGGATCCTTCTCGAGAGATCAGCTGATCTGAGCCAAACTCTTCATACTACTTCCTCTTCGACTGTTTTCACAATATGGTCGAATCTGTTGCCATGAAAATTCTCTCATATGGGGCCATGAGCATAAAGTATGATGTTGATAGGCCTTGACCTTGGTCATTCGGCTTGAAATCCAAGAATGTTCATACTCATGGACAAGTAAGCTTAAATATGTTTAAATTTCACCACTTACACTTTTTGGTTAGAATTTTACATGGATGGTGGGACTACATTTTACATCAAGGACCTAAAAAGGGTAAATTACATCGAGGTCCATACATTTAGCACAAAGGACCTTAAAACCAAACAAGGAATTGAAAATAGTCTAGTACGGCTCCTCGAGAGAGTAGCTGATCGAAAAAATCTTCTTACTTGCTTTTCAGAAAATAAATTCATGTCACTTGGAAAAATGAAATTGATTATTTTTTGTTTTTAATATCTTCAATTGTTTTCAAAAGATGGCCAAATTTGTCGGCATGTAAAGCCTTGGATATGGGATCATAAGCATAAACTACATTATACATAAAGAACCTAAAAATGTAAAATTACATCGAGGTCCATACATTTAGCACAAAGGACCCTAAAATTGAGCAAAGAAAACAATCGGGTTCGGGATCGGCTTCTTCTCGAGAGAGCAGTTGGTCGAGCCATACTCTCCATACTACTTCCTCTTCGATTGTTTTCAAAATATGGCCAAATTTGTTGCCACACAAATTCTTGAATATGGGATCATCAACAAAAAGTATGATGTACAGATATGGCCTTGACCTTGTGGTCGTTCGGCATGAAATCCAAGATTTTTTCATACCCGTTGACAACTATGCTTAAATTCGTTGAAATTTCATCACTTACTTATAGGTTAGTATTTTACACGGTTGGTGGGAGTACATTCTCCATCAAGGACCTAAAAAAGGGGGAAATTACATCGAGGTCCATACATTTTGCACAAAGGACCCTAAAATTGAGCAAAGAACAATGAGGTGCGGCTCCTTCTCGACAGAGCAACTGATCGAGCCATACTCTTCACACTACTTTCTCTTAGATTGTTTTCACAATATGGCCAAATCTATCGCCATGCAAATTCTTGGATACTCGATCATCATAACAAAGTATGATGTAGAGATATGGCCTCGGCCTTGTGGTTGTTTGGCTTGAAATCAAAACATGTCCATACTCGTTGACAACTATAAGCTCAAATTCGTTTAAATTTCACCAATTACTTTTATGTTAGAATTTTACACGGTCGATGGGAGTACAGTTTACAACAAGGACCTAAAAAGGTCCACACATTTAGCACAAAGGACCCGAAAATTAAGCAAGGAAAACAGTCGGGTCCGGCTCCTTCTCACGAGAGTAGCTGATCGAGCCATACTCTTCATACTACTTCATCTTCAAAAAAATTCAAAATATGACCTAATTTTCCGGCATGCAAATTCTTGGATATGAGATCATGAGCATAAAGTATGATGTAGATATGGCCTTGACCTTGGTGGTTCGTCTTGAAATTGAAGAATGGTTCATACTTGTTGAAAACTAAGCTTAAATTTGTTTAAATTTCGCGACTTACTTTTAGGTTTGAACTTTACACGGTTGATCGGAGTACATTTTATATCAGGAACCTCAAAAAAGCAAAAATTATATCGAGGTCCATACATTTAGCATAAAGGACCCTAAAAGGAAAATTTTCTAGTTCGACTCCTTGAGAGATCAGCTGATTTGAGCCAAACTCTTAACACTACTGATGGCTCAAAATGTAGAGCTCATTAGGAACCCCAAGATGAAGGTATGATGAGCACAGTAGCAAGTTTTCCCTCAGTTATGAAATCAAGGTTATTGAACCAGTAGGAGCAAGGAAACATATCCAAGGTGTTGCTAATAACTTGGAATCCTGCACAACACAACCACAAAACTTTGACCCAACTTGCAGTGAGGTTTTCAATCTCACTAGTTTTGCTAAAAACAAAGGATTAAACGTATAGTGTGGAAGATAGTTATTGCTTGCAGAAAGTAACAGTAAACGGTAAACAGTAGATGGTATATCAATGTTAAAGGAATGGACTGGGGTCCATATTTCACTAGAGGTGTTTCTCTTTAAGATAAATAGCATATTGGGTGAACAAATTACAGCGGGGCAATTGACAAATTTGAGAAAGCATACAATGCATACACTAGACATCTTGACTCCTATGAGATTTGATTGGGCATTACAACACAATACATAGACAGTAATCCAACTGCTTCTATGACTAATAATCCACCTTTCGGTTATCGTCTGAATCCCTTTTAGTATTAAGTTGCAAGCAACAGATAATTGCATTAAGCAAAGTGTGTAAAGTAAATAATACAAATGCCCCATGGACAAAGGATTTATGTTTTCTCCCTAGTAGCAATAGCACATCTACAACCTTAGAAATTTCTGTCACTTCCTCTAGATTACTAGAGGCATGAACCTACTATCGAGCATAAATACTCCCTCTTGTAGTTGTAAGCATCTACTTGGCCAAGATAGTTACTAACAACAGAGAGCATGCAAGATCACAAATAACATAGTCATGATAGAACGAATAATCAATCAGACATAACATATCAATATCCATCGGATGCCTGCAAGCACAACATATAGGATTACAAATAGATGATCTAGATCATGAACGGAGCTCACAAGATCTAAACATGATAGCACAAAGGAGGAGAACCAACCATCTAGCTACTACATGGACCCATAGTCCAAGGGTGAACTACTCACAAATCACACTGAAGGCTTGCATGGTGATGAAGAAGGCCTCTAGGATGATCTCTCCCCTTTGGTAGGGTGCCGGCAAGAGCTTTGAATCCCCCCGATCTAGGGATGGAGATGGCGGTGGCAACAGATTCTTTCGTGGATTTTTTGATCAGATGTTTAGGGTTTTCGTCTCGGGGTACTTTTATAGGCAAAGAGGCAAGGTCGGTGGGCACCCGAGGGGCCCACACCAGGTGACGGCGCTCCCAGGAGGGGCTGCTCCACCCTAGGGTTTGGCCACCTCGGTGCCCTCCTTCGGCTACCCTCTAGCCCCGTGTTCCTTCTGGTAAAATGTTGAATTTGGCTTTTGTCCCGTCCAATTCCGCGAATATTTCCTTACTAGGTTTTCTAAAACCAAAAACAGCAGAAAACAGGCAACTGGCACTGTGGCATCTTGTTAATAGGTTAGTTCCAGAAAAATGTATAAAAATACCTCAAGGTGTAAACAAAACATAAGAAAGTTGATATAAAACAAGTATGGAGCATCAAAAATTATAGATACATTTACGATGTATCAAGCATCCCCAAGCTTAACTCCTACTCGTCCTCGAGTAGGTAAGTGATAAAAATAATAATTTTTGAGGTGACATGCACCATCACAATCTTTATCAAGGTATTTGAAAACCATTGATAGTTGGGATCAAAGTACTCTAAACATGAGCATGAAAGATAGAGTTCTAACAATAAGCCATATAAACTATGTTGTAACATGAAAAGGTACAAACAAAAGATCATGAATAACAATGCATTGAAAGACGTTGGTTTGTTTCACATATATAAAACATAATAAGAGTGGTATTCAGCTTGTCCCTCATGGAACAGCAAAACATAAATGCATAGGACACCTTCAAATTTCATAAGGGGTGACTAGATACAAATAATTTAAGGACAAGCAATATCAAAGTTATGAATCAATGAACAAGTTTTGGGACAATGCACATTAAACTAAGAATGACCACTCTGATCTCTCAATTGGTGCATAAATATAGAAGATGGAGACTCAACATAAAAGTAAAAAAGAAAGGCCCTTCACAGAGGGAAGCAGGTATTTAAAGTTTCATAAAGAGCTTCCAAAAATTATCGTACTAATTAGCTTTCAGCTCTCATTGACTCTATCATAAGCATCTTGAGGTGATTAAGGTTAAGGTGACAAAAATATGAGGATATGCTTGACAAGTTATAAGTTGAAAATCTCATGCCCCTTGCTTAAAAGTACCGAGCTTCATGCTACTCAACTTTACTGGCAAGTAAGTTCTTGTCATTGTAAGTACATGTGTATTATGGAGAACCGCCAACGGGGCACCCCTTGCCCCATGACACAGGAGCTATCCCATATCAAAATGACAATGCAACAGACAATGAGCATCTCAACGATCTTTTTATTTTCTATTTGCATAGGTTTTTATTAAGGATGCTTCACATAATACTCACTATGGTTATGCTTCAAGTTTCCACCATGATTAGGCATGGCTTAGGCTAGCCGCCTAGGCGTTTCTCTAACACACATACAAACTCCATGATCTTACAAGCTCCCCTTTTATTTCACTCCGTCGGGGTCCATGAACAAATAATACTCACTATGGTACATGGTTCTGCTAATTCACAACTTATAAAGCGCAAGCATATAAGCAACACAGATGGACACAATAGTTCAAGTTTATTAAGTGCAAGAAAATAAAGTGTGCCATCAAGTTTGTGAGAGCTTTAATCACTGATTTTCACATAACAAGTTTAATTTGGAAGGTAGATAAAAACATGAATATACTTGGAATGGTGTAACACACCATGCATAGGAATTTATAGTGGACTCTTTTGAATTACATGGTTTTCTTGGGGGTTGGATGCATGAGTGGAACTCATACTTTGTACATGTGGAGGCTAGCAAAAGACTGGGAGTGACCAACTAATAGACCAATAATGGCCATAATCATGCAAAGCAACAAAACATTATTAATTAAAGCATAAAGTGATATTACAAGTCAAAAACTAAATGATCACAGAGGCTAAGGTGACTGGTTCATAGCCTTAACATGGTGTAAGAATGTGCCAAGTCAACCCAAATAAAGCATCAAATGAGAATACCACAATATTATGCTTTTGTATGCAAAAACAACGCATGATTCTTTCAAGGCACATTATGAAATCTCAGTTGTTTAGAACAAGTCATACCACAACAATAATCACTAAGCATAAGGTCAAAGAAATATCAAGCATGACATGACAAAGTCTAGGCCACAGTCAAAAGAAGTTCCTTTTTTACCACTTATAAGCATGAAGCTTCCTACTCTTTTCCAACACCAATCAACTTATTTGAAACAATGTATGAATGCGGGGGTCCAACCAATTTATTTAACTAAACCAAAAAAAAGAAAACTAAAAACAAAAATGAAGACGATTCAAGAACAACACAATTGTGCATAAAACAATAAAAATGAAGTGTTTTGGAAGAAAACCTGAGATTTTTATTGATGAAGAAGGGGATGCCTTGGGCATCCCCAAGCTTTGACGCTTGTACTTCTTGAATATTTCTTGGGGTGACACGGGTGTAATCGCCAAGCTTGAGATTTTGTCCATACTTCATCTCATCACATTATTCTTCCCTACACTTGAAAATTTCCTTCATACAAAACTTCACACAATCTTCATTAGCAACATTAGTATATTCAAGATAATAAGTTATTAGGTTTAGTTTCAACACAAGTAAAACTTCCATTAAAACACAAGCTACTGTATCTATTCCTTCTAAAAGCTCAAGTAATCAAAGAGAACTCAGAGAGAAAGAGATTAAGAGGCAAATGCAAATAATGGCAGAAATCTGTCAAAACTGACTAGCAGGTAAAAACCGATTTGTCCAAAGACCTTCTGTTGCTCAAATCGAAAAGTGCAAAACTAAAGAAAGTTAGATAATAACCTAGGGCATAAGCACCAACCATTATATCTCAATTTGACGTACAGGGATTTTTCAAGATTATTTATAATGAAACACAAAAATATATTTTGGGATAATAACTTTCCCAAGTCTTACTTCTTTCTCATTAAAGGTTATTCTTGGCACAAAAACCATACAAAAAGAATAAGGAGAGGTTATTACTGAGGCAATAACTTCCAAGACTCAACAAAAGAAAAACTTAGTAAAAGTAAAAATAATTTGGGTTATCTCCCAATAGTGCTATCTTCTCTCTCTTCCTAGGGAAGTGTTCTATACCTTTCTTGAGTGGGAATTGATATTTAATGGTGTCTTCCTTCATATCAATAATGAAACCAACAGTTCTAAGAAAAGGTCTTACCAAAATAATAGGACAAGAAGCATTACATTCAACATCCAAAACATAGAAATAAACAGGGACATAGGTATTGTTAACCATAATAAGAACATCATTAATACTCCCCATGAGTTTCTTTTTAGCATTATCATCAAGTTGGACATATCAATAACAATCTTCCAATGGTGGAAAATCAAGCATTTCATAAATCTTTCTAGTCATAATAGAGACACCAGTACCAAGATCACATAAAGCTTTGAGATCAAAATCATTCACTTTCATATTAATGATGGGTTCCCAACCATCTTCTAATTTCTTAGGAATAGAAGCTTTATGTTTCAATTTTTCTTCTTTAATTTTTATGAGAGCATTTGTAATGTGTTTTGTAAAATCCATATTCATAGCACTAGCATTAGGAATTCTAGCAAGCTTTTGTAGGAACATAATTACTTCAGCAATATTGCAACCATCAAGATCAAAATCAAAACTATCATCCAAGGTAGTATCCTATTGTTTCCCATATTTCAAAGAATTTCAGCATTTTTATTGGAAAAGTTTCATTGGTTTTAGGCTTTGTTGCAAAAGGAATGGGGACTTCATGTGGTTTGCTAGCATCAACATTGGTGGTGGTAATAGTACATATGCTATTTTTTCTAGCAATTTCATCTTCTCTCTCCCACTTAGCATGCAATTCATCTAACAAGCTAACATTTTCATCAATTCTAACTTGTATGGCATTAGTAAGAGCAAAGGGGTTTTCCATAGTTTCAGCTTTAGCTGCCATTGTAATAATCATAGAAGATTGTTCTTCAGACAAAGATGGTATATTTTTTCAGCATTCGAAAGTGCTGCCTCAATAGTTTTATTGAAAACTGTTTGTTTACTAATAAAATCGTTAAGCATGACTTCAAGTTCAGAGGGTGCACTTCTATTAGTGTTGTAGGAATTTCCATAAGCATTACCATTATTGGGTGGATATGGCCTATAATTATTACTACCAAAATTGCTCCTATAGGCATTGTTGCTAAAATTATTATTTCTAATGAAGTTCACATCAACTTTCTCTTATTGAGCAAACAAAGAGGCTAAGGGAACATGATTTGGATCAATATGAGATTTTCCATTAACAAGCATAGACATAATAACATCAATTTTATCACTCAAGGAGGAGGTTTCTTCAACAAAATTTATCTTCTTACCTTGTGGAGCTCTCTCAGTGTGCCATTCAAAATAGTTAACCATTATATTGTCAAGGAGCTTTGTTGCAGCACCCAAAGTAATGGTCATAAAGGTGCCTTCAGTAGATTTCTTGAAGAATAATTTAGTCCTGCATAAAAAGTTTGGATAATCATCCAAGCAGTTGGTCCATGAGTGGGGCAGTTCTTTACCAAAGATTTCATTCCTTCCTAATGTAATACCTCGGACATTACACTCTAAGCACGAGCCTGGATGAACCAAAAGTGGATAAGTTATTGTACCGCGGAGGCCCAAGGCCACCCACGTGCAGGCCTATTGAAGCGAAGCAGGGCACGGTACCGGCCTACCAACTTATCCACTTTCAAGAACATCAGGACAAGCGCGAGCGGCGTAAGCGACAAGTAACTGACCACAACATACACAAATGAGTATGTATGTCTGCGACTTATAATATATATCAGAGTCACACCATCTAAAAGAAATAGAAATATTGCAACGCCATATATCGAGATCCAAATATCCTAGATAGATATAATAGTTTAGGATACATCCTCATACATCACACATCAGAGTATCTAGCGGAAGCGGAAAACAAGATCCGAGTATGGATAAGAAGCAAATCAGCATAAGATGCCTATAAAATAAGCACACCCCGCCCATAGATCTCACGGATATCCATCCCCGGAATCTCTACACTGGATAGTCATTTCCACCATCATCTGTCTCTTCGACCCAGTAGCCTTCCTAGGAGTATATGTTTCCATCTAAACCAAATATTTATCATGTGAGACCCTAGGGGTACTTAGCAAGTCTTAATGCATCTAAAGGGAACAACCTGGGGGTGATGCAATTGCAGCGAAAAATAATATCTACAAAGAGCTATAGAGACGCGCTACACATCCACCCAACCAGAGATGGACGGACGCTCGTTAATTAATAGCAACAGTTATATAAGCAACATAAATAACCTCGCTCGTCCTCCTTCTCGCTTACCGACAAGAAGGCGGAAAAGCAACCCATCCGTTGGCAATTTTTATTATCCATTCCATGAGTGTTGTACTAATTACTAGTCATGTCTTAGTCAGATTAAAGGCGGTACTTTAGTTATGCTTGTCTATGATTG
Source organism: Avena eriantha (assembly GCA_910589775.1). NCBI lineage: Eukaryota > Viridiplantae > Streptophyta > Magnoliopsida > Poales > Poaceae > Avena > Avena eriantha. Next base: position 386,567,379 of record OU342744.1, on the reverse strand, counting down.
AGAAACTGTCCTCCAAGTCATCCATAACAGTGGACATGGCTTTCAGAAAGATTTACCCTACAGGGGTGCACATATAGCAACACACACATGATCAACCTCGGGAAGAACCAAATAAAACACAACGAGGCCTCACGATAATGCACTCACCGGATTCATAAATTATTTCAGGGGGCCACCCCACTAAGCTACCCGCAACGAAGTTGGCCGGCTCCAAGACGGACCCAGAGTTTGTGTCAATGGCTGTAAACGACTGGGAACCCGAAAGTGTGACTAGGCTTGTCCATACCGCGAAAACATTCCATGTTCCAAAACAGTACAGGTGCTCCACGCACAATCATAATTAAAGTAGTAAAACATGGCATAAATACAGGATAATAATAAATCCCCAAACTACTTTGTGGCCGGAAAAAATAAAGTGCAAATCAAGCTCAGGAAAAGGGGGATCCATAGGGTCTCCCGTATGTGGATAGTGCGAATAGTCAAGGAACAGGAATCAAGTACTCGGGGTCCTACGGGACAAAAGTGATATTAAAGAACCAAATAGCAGTTAATGCTCACTGGTGCCTCTTTCATTAGTACTCTACTCATATTAAGTTGTTTAGGTACCTCACTATCCAAAGACTCGCACAAACCCTACACATGCAATCCTACGACTCGCATGGCTCAAACAACTCCTGAAGTAATGGCTCATGGGAAGGAGGAACAAGCTTGGGATTCAATTTAATGCAATCGCGACTCAATGATGCAAGAGTAAGATAGAAGCATAGGTACTATATGTATGCAAGCATGAGGAAATTCTTGCCTGTCTGCTCAGTTGAAGAATAAGAAATATCCGGGTAATACTCCGGAGGCTTCTGGTATTCTCCTTGCTTAGTGTCTATCCGGAGAAAAACCAAAAACACAAGGCCCAAAATAAATACATTGCACAATCATATAAATAATATGCAACAAGAAAACAAGTATGCCATGATGGAATGATGTACAATTTACATGGCATAGCATAGCATGGCATGGGTGAGGTGTGGGGTAGAAGAACAAACCATTTTATTAAGTTTTTAGTCATGTTTTTCTCCCATAAACATTTCGGTATACTTAATATTTACATGATGCAAGCTTCAATTCATATTATGGAATACATAGTTAGAACGGGCTCGACGCGCTGATCGATTTAGACATATTATTTGTCAAATTCAGAGTTACGGAATTAAAGTTATAAATTATTTAAGAAAGGGCATTTATTAGCATTAAACCAATTTAGAAATTTTCATTACCCTGAAATTCTTTTGGGTGGCATATTCTTAATCCTTACATTTTTCTGATTAGATAAGATGTATTACTTGCAACATTTGGAGTTGGCAATAAAAAGATGTGATTTATCATATATTATAGCATTCAATAATATTCCAAAAATATTGATTATTATTTTCAATATTTGTCAATAATAATAGAGGGCAAATTCGTGTTTATAATTGAATAACTAACAAGTTTCATACTAGAATTCCTTAAAAAAATTTCAATATTTTTTGTTTTGAAAATATTCCAATTTCAAATTTTATATAAAAGTTTTGAGCAGCGTTAAACATTAGGTCTTCGCTCCAGCAAGTAGAAGGGATCTATACATGCAGTTATGAGCACAAACTTATCGTAGCATGCAAAACTGGAGGAGCCTAACTGAACTTTCTCTGTACTGAACTCTGAACTTTTGTTTGTTTGTACATGAAACAAAAGTGAGCAAAAAAATATATATATAGGTCAAGAGAGCATTTGATCCCTTGATCTTTTGACTAAAACACCAGGATGCAGCCACTGTGATACAATCAATTTGTTGTACAAAAGATAGCGCAGTCACTTTTTAAATAGATCAAGGATGGGATACCAAACTGACGAAACTGAACCAAACAATCGTCTGCAAGCTCTTCGTCGGGTTCAGACTCAACTCGGGTTTTGTGAGGATGATGCGTAGACGACGGACATTGATGATGCAGAAGATACCAGGGTAGATGAGGGTAGGAGTCGGTGGCTCACCCTAGGGTTTACTGTGACAAGGAAAAGGCGGGGAAGCCAGGAATGAGGCCGCAGAGCTCCATGCGTTGTGCACAGACCACGATGATAGCGAGAAGAAGCTCAGTAAAAACATCCGATTCATGGTGTTCCAGGAATCTTTGGGTCCAGATCTCCTACATAGAGGGCGTGGATGGCGATCTGGTTCGATTCCCGTGCTCAAGTGGGCTCGAAGATGGCCATGGCGTCGGCTCGGTGCAGCTTCTCCTCCGCATGTCCCTCTCGGTCTCTCTCGGTAGGTGGAGAAAAAATGGAGGGGGAAGAGGCGGCGGCGCTGCAGAAGGGGAGGAGAGACCCTAGGGTTCCTGGTGCTCGCAGGCATGAGGACAAGAAGGGGATGGGGTTCAGATGGTGATAAGCCAAACGGAGAAGACGATCACCAGCTCCTCCCTGTTTTCTACAGAGACAACGGGAAGGAGAAGGGGACATACAATAAACGGCAAGAAGGGACCAAAGGGGTAGGTGTTTCCTGAACCGGAAACTGCTGCTGATCTCTGCATGTAGTCTCCAGCTACAGAATTAGAAAAAGGAACTAGATATTGTACCAGATCCTGGAAAAGATCCACAGCATAGAACGCGGAATTGAGGATCTAGACATGCCAGCAAACAAAGGAGAGGACGATGCATTAAATTAACAACATAAGAAGAACATATCAAGTTATGTGGATTAGAGAATCAAAGAATAGCCCTCATAGGACTTCAGAAGGAACATCTAAATGTTTTTGAACAGGGATGGGTAGAGAAGACGAAAACAATATATCATCAAGAATTCAAGATTAGATAGACTGGAACATTGCGAAGAAAATAAGAAAACAAAAAGGCTAGATTTTGAGATGAGGCACAAAAATGAATTCTAGGCAAAATGAAGGCTTTGAATTTTGCACAAAAGTGTAGACATACACACATGGGTGCAATATGCAGTATATTTATCAATGGTTACATGGTCTAGCATAGAAAGAATTAGGAAAAAACACGAAGGTAGTGTGAGGATAAAAATATTCAGATAAAGCGAGTTTTTGGGAGTCGGACAAGCACATGACATCTAAAATTGACTTGGATCAGACCATCATGTAGCCATGAATATGAGTAGTGACGATACATACCAAGATTTCTAGGGCTTGAATAACAACCTAAAGAGAATGCAAAAGCCCACATACCTAGGTATGTTAGAGTTGTAGATAGATGGTATCAAACTAATGAGATGATGTCAAGTTACTGAGTGAGAAGATTTGTAAGAGTGCTGCCCTCAACTCAATTTGGGCATGAAGCAATTTATCAAGAACCAAATAAAGTGTATCAAAAGGCAACTATAATATATAATGCATATGGGATAAGAACCCAAAAAGAGGGGTTTTATATGATGCTCAAATGCAAGATGGCATGGTGACATGAGCATGATATAATGGTGATGCAATTAATACATGTAGGAAGTAGAAATATATAGACTAGGCAAGTAGCATTGCAATTGTTAGATAATTGGGATGCTACACCTAAGCTTGAGCAACATGTTCATTATCAAATTGTTTAAATTTCATTATTTCACTTCTCATAGATATAATCTTAGCAGGAGGATAGTATTTTCCAATGAAAGCATCTTTGCATTTAATCCAAGATTCAATACTATTTCTAGGTAGGGGTAGCAACCATTCTTTAGATTTTCCTCTCAAATAGAAAGGAAACAATTTAAGCTTAATAATATCTCCATCTATATCCCTATGTTTTTGCATCTCAGAAAGTTCAACAAAGTTATCAAGGTGAGCAACAGCATCATCAGTACCAGCAGCAGAGAATTGTTCTTTCATAGCAAGATTGAGCAAAGCAGGTTTAATTTCAAAGAAAGCAGCTTCAAGAACATGTGGAGCAATAGGTGTGCACATGAAATCATTGTTGTTTGTGCTAGTGAAGTCACACAACTTAGTGTTTTCAGGAGTATTCATTTTTTGTAAGATTAAAGCAAGCCAACAAAAATAGAAACTAAAATAGGAACTAATTTTTTTGTGTTTTTGATAAAAGAAGCAAACCAGTATAACTAATTTTGTGTGTGTTTTTGATAAAAAGAAACAAGCAAACAAAACAAAATAAACTAAGAAAAACAAAAACAAATTAAAGAGATTGGTTCTGAAAGACTCCCCTTGCAAGAATCTTCTTTCTCCCTGAAAGTGATTGACGAGGAGGAAGAGATTGAAGTTGTTCGTAACTCCCCAGCAACAGCGACATAAAAAGTGCTTGATGTCTCAAAATGTAGAGCTTGTTGGGAACTCCAAGAGGAAGGTATGATGAGCACAACAAGTTTTCCCTTAGTTATGAAACCAAGGTTATCAAACAAGTAGGGGCAAGGAAACAACTCCAAGGTGTTGCTAATAACTTGGAATCCTGCACAACACAACCACAGAACTTTGCCCGAACTTACAGTGAGGTTTTCAATCTCACTAGTTTTGCTAAAAACAAAGGATTAAACGTATAGTGTGGAAGATAGTAATTGCTTGCAGAAAGTAATAGTAAACGATAAATAGTAGATGGTATATCAATGGTAAAGGAATGGACTGGGGTCCATGGTTCACTAGAGGTGTTTCTCCTTAAGATAAATAGCATGTTGCATGAACAAATTACAGTGGGCCAATTAACAGATTTGGGAAAGCACACAATGCATATACTAGACATCTTGACTCCTATGAGATTGTGATTGGGAATTACAACATACTACATAGATCGTAATCCAACTTCATCTATGACTAATAATCCACCTTCCGGTTATCGTCCGAACCCCTTTCAGTATTAAGTTGCAAGAAATAGATAATTGCATGAGGCAAAGTGTGTAAAGTAAATAATATAATTGCCCCATGGACAAATGATTGCTGTTTTCTCCCTAGTAGCAACAACACATATACAACCTTAGAGATTTCTGTCACTTCCCCAGATTACTAGAGGCATGAACCTACTATCAATCATAAATACTCCCTCTTGGAGTTGCAAGCATCTACTTGGCCAAGATAGTTACTAACAACGGAGAGCATGCAAGATCACAAATAACATAGACATGATAGAATCAATAATCAATCTGACATACCATCTCAATATCCATCGGATACTTGCAAACACAACATATAGGATTACAAATAGATGATCTTGATCATCAACGGAGCTCATAAGATCTAAACATGATAGCACAAAGGAGCAGAACCAACCATCTAGCTACTACATGGACCCATAGTCCAAGGGTGAACTACTCACGCATCACACCGGAGGCTTGCATGGTGATGAAGAAGGACTCCAAGATGATCTCTCCACTCCGGCAGGGTGCTGAGAAGAGCTTCGGATCCCCCCGATCTAGGGATGGAGATGGCAGTGGCTACAAACTCTTTCGTGGATTTTTTGATCGGGTGTTTAGGGTTTTTGTCTCGGGGTAATATTATAGGCAAAGAGGCAAGGTCGGTGGGTGCCCGAGGGGCCCACACCAGGTGGCGGCGCGCTAGGGGGCCACGCCACCCTAGGGTGTGTCCGCCTCGGTGCCCTCCTTCGGCGCCCTTTGGACCCCGTGTTCCTTCTGGTAAAATATTGACTTTGGGTTTTGTCCTATCCAATTCCGAGAATATTTCCCCACTGGCTTTTCTGAAACCAAAAACAGCAGAAAACAGGCAACTGGCACTATGGAATCTTGTTAATAGGTTAGTTCCAGAAAATGTATAAAAATACCTCAAAGTGTAAACAAAACATACGAAAGTTGATATAGAATAAGCATGGAGCATCAAAAATTATAGATACATTTATGACGTATCAACTACTTCCTCTTCGGTTGTTTCGAAAACATGGCCAAATATGTTGCCATGCACATTCTCTAACATGGGATTAGGAGCATAAAGTATGATGTTGATATGGCCTTGATGACCATGGTCGTTTGGCTTGAAATCCAAGAATCTTCATACTCGTTGACAAGTAAGCTTAAAATAATCCTATAAATTTCACCACTTACACTTTTAGACCTAAAAAGGGGTAAATTACATCGAGGTCCATACATTTAGCACAAAGGACCCGAAAACCAAGCAAGGAAAACAGTCGGGTTCGGCTCCTTCTCACGAGAGTGTAGTTGATCGAGCCATACTCATCATACTACTTCCTCTTTGATTTTTTCAAAATATGCCCAAATCTGCCGCCATGCAAATTCTTTGATATGGGATCATCAGCATAAAGTATGATGTAGGGATATGACCTTGACCTTGTGGTCGTTTGGCTTGAAATCTAAGAAAGTTCATACTCATTTACAACTAAGCTTAAATTCATTAAAATTTCACCACTTACTTTTAGGTTAGCATTTTACACGGTCGGTGTGAGCATTTTTACATCAAGGACCTAAAAAAGGGGGAAATTACATCAATGTCCAGACATTTAGCCTTCCTCCAAATACTACTATGTTAAATAGTAAAGAGTGGTACTTATCTACAACTAAATTAACTAGTAATACATCATTACCATCGCATTAGGATCACTTAGCCGAAGATTAAGATCAATTCATCATGTTAATGCAAGCACAAAAAGACAACACCTTGATCATTTGGTACTATCCATCAGCCGTGGCAATGTACCGCGATGGCACCGTGAGGAATGTCAGATCTTCGAGGCCAACACTGTTGGGTGATGCGCAGCTCGTCAGCTCAATTACCCCATTAAGGGTGTCTGTTGAGAACTCCGCTGGCGACTACGGGCCAGTCGCGCATAGCTTCACCCTATACCCGGGCCACAAGCACGAGGCTTCCATGATGCACACCGAGGAAAGGACAGCGGCCTGTCGAGCTTGCCGATGATGAGGGTGGACATGGTAGCATCATCACCGTAGATAATGACTATGGATGGCGGAAAGGATGTTAACAACATAGTTACTATACACTCCATGGGTTGGTCGTACGATAGCCTATGCACTTGTACCTTGGGGACGCCATTGAGGTGCAAAAGGAGCGCGACCGGCGAGGCGATGAATATGCAGCCGCATGGGCTGTACGGGCACGCGGCCTTGTGGTCGTCGAGCTCGTGGTAGGCGACCATGGTGAGGCAATCATGGTGGGGGCATAGAATAGTTATCGGCTCTAGCTCGTCTTTGCCCATCGCCGGCTAGCTCTTGGTGGATTCCGCCAACGCGCCTAACGTTGGAGTGGTTCCCTAGAACCTCGGCTCACTGACGTAGTGCCCGCAGTCCAAAAAAATTATGCAGCATTGAGTTTTTTTGAATGAAGGCTGCAGAAAGTTGATAGGTGAGAGTAAATCAGGTACTTATTACCCTGTACAGTACTGTACTAGACAAACAGATCGTACCCGCATGAGTGGTAAGAAGCATTACGCCTTTTTTGGAAATGGAGAAGGTCTACACCTAGAGAGAGATAGTGAAACCTGGGGCCTGGCGTAAAGTGTACAGTGCTGCGGGGGAGAGAACAAAGACTGCATGCATGTCTTCAACACCAGTTGCATTTTATTCTATCTGCTTATCTCTTCTGGCTCTTTCGTTTCTCGACATGGCAGACTTGTTTCTCTTCTCTATTTATTTCTTGTGGTTAAAGCTTGTCCAGATACAGAGCAGTAGTACAGTTGAACTAGTACTCCAGTAATATAGAGTAGTAAATGTCTTTTTATACTCTTGTTGTACTACTAGTACTCCAATAGTAATACATATGTCTTCTTTTCACTATACTCCAGCAGGTAGGCATCTGCGAGCGGTGGGTGGCAGGCGGCGGTGGCTATTTGCGGCTTTTTGCTACTCCTAGGGCGGCGGGTGGCGGGAAGCGGTGCCAGTAGGGTTCTTGTAGTACAGAGTAGTACTCGAGTACTCCTTTTCACTAATTCATGAAGTAAGACTTCAGTAGTCCACTGTAGTCCTGTACTGCTCAGATGTAGTTGTCATCATACCATGGTTCCTAGGGAGATGACAGAGACACAGGTGCTCAAATGCACGCCCTAGGTGGACCCCTATGCCTAGCGATTGGTAAAGCCTTGTTGCCTGACCACACAGCCAAGGCATTTCATTTTGCTACTCTCTAGTACTATTTCTCGGTGATTTCCTTCTCTCTGCTTGCTTTTCATTTCTTGGCATGGCGCGCAACCTCCTGATTATAAAAAGCATCATAAAAGCCTCAAAATGTAAAATTATAGAGGGGGAGCATCACAAAAAGCCTCACAAATTTCAAATTCTAAAAACAACACAAAAGGCTAGTTTTCTTAAGATCATGGTGGCAAACTTGTAGGACTAATTTTTTGGTGGCCTCTGTCGCAAACCCGTGCTTGGCCGCCAAAAACCAACCCTAGAAAAAAGTAGGGAGAGAGCACGGGTATATCAATCCCAGATCCAATGGTGGATGGCCATGACGAGTGAGAGTTTGGAAATATTCAACTTCTTGCTAAGAATATGCATGCCTATAAATTTGACCAAGTTTTGAAAACAATCAAAGAGGCAATGACTGACCATGTTTTGCAATTTTGGCTGTGTTTCGAAATTAACTCCATAGCATGCGAAAATCTGTTCAGTAGACCCACCAGGCAGTCAATCTATCGAGAACGAGTGAGATTTGTTTGGCAAGATTCAACTTCTTGCTAAGAATATCCATACCTAGAAATTTGACCATGTTTTGAAAACAATCAAAGAGGCTGTGATTCACCGTGTTTTGAAATTTTGGCTGTGTTTTGAAATTAACTTCATACGTTGCGAAAATATATTCAGTGGACCCAACAGGCAGTCAATGTATTGAGAACGAGTGAGAGTTTTTTGCAAGATTCAACTTATTGCTAAGGATATGCATGCCTACAAATTTGACCGTGTTTTGAAAACAACCAAAGAGGCTATGACTCACCGTGTTTTGAAATTTTAGCTATGATTCGAAATTAACTTCATACCTTGCGAAAATATGTTCAGTGGACCCACCAGGCAATCAATGTACCGAAAACGACTGAGAGTTTGGAAAGATTCCATTTCTTGCTAAGAATATGCATACCTAGAAATTTGACCATGTTTAGAAAACAACAAAAGAGACTATGACTCACCATGTTCTGAAATTTTGGCTGCGTTTCGAAATTAACTTCACACCTTGAAATTTTTTGTTCAGTGGACCCACCAGGCAGTCAATATATCGAGAACGAGTAAGAGTTTGGCAAGATTCAACTTATTGCTAAGAATATGCATGCCTAGAAATTTGACCGTGTTTTGAAAACAGTCAAAGAGGCCATGACTAACTATGTTTTGAAATTTTGGCTGTGTTACGAAATTGTTCACACCTTGTGAAAATATGTTCAGTGGACCCACCACCAGGAAGTCAATGTATCGAGAAAGAGTGAGAGTTTGGAAAGATTCGACTTCTTGCTAAGAATATGCATGCCTAGAAATTTGACTATGATTTGAAAACAATCAAAGAGACTATGACTCACCGTGTTTTGAAATTTTAGCTGTGTTTCAAAATTAACTTCACACCTTGCAAAAATCTAGTCAGTGGACCCACCAGGCATTCAATGTATCGAGAACTTGGAAAGATTCAACTTCTTGCTAAGAATATGCATGCCCAGAAATTTGACTGTGTTTTGAAAACAATCGAAGAGACTATGACTCACTATGTTTTGAAATTTTGCCCATGTTTAAAAATTAACTTCACACCTTCCGAAAATCTCTTCAGTGGACCCACCATAAGGAAGTAAACGTATTGAGATGAGTGAGAGTTTGGAAAGATTCAACTTCTTGCTAAGAATATCCATGCCTAGAAATTCGACCGTGTTTTTAAAACAACCAACGAGACTTTGACTCACCGTGTTTTCAAATTTTGGCTGTGTTTCAAGATCAACTTAACACCTTGCGATAATCTGTTCAGTGGACCCACCAGGCAGTCAATCTATCAATAACGAGTGAGAGTTATTTGGCAAGATTCAACTTCTTGCTAAGAATATGCATGCCTAGATATTTGACTGTGTTTTAAAAACAATCAAAGAGGTTGTGCTGCACCGTGTTTTGAAATTTTGGCTATGATTCGAAATTAACTTCACAACTTGCAAAAATATGTTCAGTGGACCCACCACTAGGCTGTCAATGTATCGAGAACGAGTGAGTGTTTGGAATGATTCAACTTATTGCTAAGAATATCCATGCCTAGAAATTTGACCATGTTTTGAAAACAATCAAAGTAGCTATGGCTCACCGTGTTTTGAATTTTTGCCTGTGTTTCGAAATTAACTTCAGACCTTGTGAAAACCTGTTCAGTGGACCAACCAGGTAGTCAATGTATTGAGAACGTGTTAGAGTTTGGCAAGATTCAACTTCTTGCTAAGAATATGCATGTCTAGATATTTGACCGTGTTTTGAAAACAATCAAAGAGTCTATGACTCACCATGTTTTGAAATTTTGGCTATGTTACAAAATTAACTTGACACCTTACGAAAATATGTTTAGTGGTCCCACCACAAGGCAGTCAATGTATCAAGAACAAGTGAGGGTTTGGAAAGATTCAACATCTTGCTAAGAATATGCATGCCTAAAAATTTGGCTGTGTTTTGAAAACAGTCAAAGTGGCCATGGCTCACCATGTTTTAAAATTCCAGTGGTGTTTCGAAATTAACTTCACCCCTTGTGAAAATATATTCAGTGGACCAACCAGGAAGTCAATGTATTGAGAACGAATGAGAGTTTGGCAAGATTCAACTTCTTGCTAAGAATATGCATTCCTAGAAATTTGACTGTGTTTTGAAAACAACCAAAGAGGCTATGACTCACCGTGTTTTCAAATTTTGGATATTTTTTGAAATTAACTTCACACCTTGCGAAAATTTGTTCAGTGGACCCACCACCAGGTGGTCAATGTATCGAGAACGAGTGAGAGTTTCGCAATATTCTACTTCTTGCAAAGAATATGCATGCCTAGAAATTTGACTGTGTTTTGAAAACAATCAAAGAGGTTATGACTCACCGTGTTTTGACATTTGGCTATGTTTCAAAATTAACTTCACACCTTGCGAAAATTTGTTGAGTGGACCCACCACTAGGCTGCCAATGTATCGAGAATGATTGAGAGTTTGGAAAGATTCAACTTCTTGCTAAGAATATGCATGCCTAGAAATTTGACCGTGTTTTGAAAACAATCAAAGAGGGTATGACTCACCGTTTTTTCAAATTTGGCTATGTTTCGAAATTAACTTCACACCTTGCAAAAATATGTTCGGTGGATCCACCACCAGGTAGTCAATGGATCGAGACAAGTGAGAGTTTGGAAAGATTCAACTTCTTGGTTATAATATGCATGCCTAAAAATTTGACCTTGTTTTGAAAACAACCCAAGAGACTATGACTCATTGTGTTTTGAAATTTGGGCTGTGTTTCGAAATTAACTTCACACCTTGAGATAATCTATTCAGTGGACCCACTAGGCAGTCAATGTATTGAGAATGAGTGAGAGTTGTTTGGCAAGATCTAACTTCTTGCTAAGAATATGCATGCCTCGAAATTTGACCGTGTTTTGAAAACGATCAAAGAGACTATGACTCATCGTGTTTTGTTTTTTTGTTTGTGTTTTGAAATTAAATTCACACCTTGAGAATTTTTTTCAATGGACCCACCACCAGGAAATCAATATATCGAGAATGAGTGAGAGTTTGGCAAGATTCAACTTCTTGCTAAGAATGTGCATGCCTAGAAATGGGACCATGTTTTTAAAACAATCAAAGAGACTATGACTCACCGTGTTTTGAAATTTTGCCTGTATTTAGAAATTAACTTCACACCTTGGGAAAATCTGTTCAGTGGACGCACCACCAGGCAGTCAAACTATCGAGACGAGTGAGATTTTGGGAAGATTTAACTTCTTGCTAAGAATATGCATGCCTAGGAATTAGACCGTGTTTTGAAAACAACCAAAGAGACTATGAGTCACCATGTTTTGAAATTTTGGCTGTGTTTCAAAATTAACTTCACACCTTGCGATAATCTGTTCAGTGGACCAACCAGGCAGTCAATGTATCGAGAACGAGTGAGAGTTGTTTGGCAAAATTCATCTTCTTGCTAATAATATGCATGCCTAGAAATTTGAACGTGTTTTGAAAAGAATCAAAGAGGCTATGACACATTGTGTTTTGAAGTTTTGGCTGTTTTTCGAAATTAACTTTGAACCTTGCAAAAATCTATTCAGTGGACCCACCACCAGGCAGTCAATGTATGGAGAATGAGTGAGAGTTTGCAAAGATTCAACTTCTTGCTAAGAATATGCATGCCTGGAAATTCGATCGTGTTTTGAGAACAATCAAAGAGGCTATGACTCACCGTGTTTTAAAATTTTGGCTGTGTTTCGAAATTAACTTCACACCTTGCTAAAATTTGTTTAGTGGATCCACCACCAGCAGTCAATGTATCGAATGAGTGAGAGTTTGGAAAGATTCAACTTCTTGCTAAGAATTTGCATGCCTAGAAATTTCACCATGTTTTAAAAACAATCAAAGAGACTATGACTCACCATGTTTTGATATTTTGCCTGTATTTCGAAATTAACTTCACAACTTGCGAAAATCTGTTCTGTGGACCCACCACCAGGCAGTCAATTTATCGAGAAGAGTGAGAGTTTGGGAAGATTTGACTTCTTGCTAAGAATATGCATGCCTAGAAATCATACCGTGTTTTGAAAACAACCAAAGAGACTATGACTCACCGTGTTTTGAAATTTTGGCTGTGTTTCGAAATTAACTTCACACCTTGCGATAATCTGTTCAGTGGACCCACCAGGCAGTCAATGTATCGAGAACGAGTGAGAGTTGTTTGGAAAAACTCAACTTCCTCCTACTAATATCCATGCCTAGAAATTTGACCGTGTTTTTAAAACAATCAAAGAGGCTATGACGCACCGTGTTTTGAAATTTTGGCTGTGTTTCGAAATTAACTTCACACCTTGCGAAAATTTGTTCAGTGGACCCACCAGACAATCAATGTATCGAGAACGAGTGAGACTTTGGAAAGATTCAGCTTCTTGCTAAGAATATGCATTCCTACAAATTTGCCCGTGTTTTGAAAACAACCAAAGAGACTATGACTCACCGTGTTTTGAAATTTTGGCTTGTTTTGAAATTAACCTCACACCTTGCGATAATCTATTCAGTGGACCCACCAGGCAGTTAATGTATCGAGAATGAGTGAGAGTTGTTTGGCAAGATTCAACTTCTTGCAAAGAATATACATGCCTCGAAATTTGATCGTGTTTTGAAAAGAATCAAAGAGACTATGAATCACTGTGTTTTGAAATTTTGGCTGTGTTTCGAAATTAACTTCACACCTTGAGATAATATGTTCGGTGGATCCACCAGGCAGTCAATCTATCAAGAACGAGTCAGAGTTTGGAAAGATTCAGCTTGTTGCTAATAATATGCATGCCTAGAAATTTGACCGTGTTTTGAAAACAATCAAAGAGGCTATGAGTCACCGTTTTTGTAATTTTGGTTGTGTTTAAAAATTAACTTCACACCTTGCGAAAATCTATTCAGTGGACCAACCAGGCAGTCAATCTATCAAGAACAAGTGAGAGTTTGGAAAGATTCAACTTCTTGCTAAGAATATGCATGACTAGAAATTTGATCGTGTTTTGAAAATAGTCAAAGAGACTATGACTCATCATGTTTTGAAATTTGGGCTATGTTTAGAAATTTTGCCTATGTTTCGAAATTAACTTCCCACCTTGCGAAAATATGTTCACTGGACCCACCACCAGGCAGTCAATGTATCGAGACAAGTGAGAGTTTGGAATGATTCAACTTCTTGGTAAGAATATGCATGCCTAGTAATTTGACCTTGTTTTCAAAACAACCAAATAGACTATGACTCATCGTGTTTTGAAATTTGGGTTGTGTTTCGAAATTAACTTGACACCTTGCGATAATCTATTCAGTGGACAAACTAGGCAGTCAATGTATTGAGAACAAGTGAGAGTTGTTTGGCAAGATTTAACTTCTTGCTAAGAATATGCATGCCTAGAAATTTGACCATGTTTTCAAAACAATCAAAGAGGCTGTGACTCACCCTGTTTTGAAATTTTGGTTGTGTTTCAAAGTTAACTTCACACCTTGCAAGAGTTTGGAAAGATTCAACTTCTTGCTAAGAATATGCATGCCTAGAAATTTGACCGTGTTTTGAAAACAATCGAAGAGGCTATGACTCATCGTGTTTAGAAATTTTTCCTATGTTTCGAAATTAACTTCACACCTTGCGAAAATATGTTTAGTGGACCCACCGCCAGGCAGTCAATGTATCAAGACAAGTGAGAGTTTGGAAAGATTCAACTTCTTGGTAAGAATATGCATGCCTAGAAATTTCACCTTGTTTTGAAAACAACCAAAGAGACCATGACTCGTCCTGTTTTGAAATTTGGGCTATGTTTCGAAATTAACTTCACACACTGCGATAATCTATTAAGTGGACAAACTAGGAAGTTAATGTATTGAGAATGAGTGAGAGTTGTTTGGCAAGATTCAACTTCTTGCTAATAATATGCATGCCTAGAAATTTGACCATGTTTTGAAAACAATCAAAGAGGCTATGACTCACCGTGTTTTGAAATTTTGGTTGTTTTTTGAAATTAACTTTTTCTTGCATCAAGGTGAGATTTGAGAACAAAAACCCCGATTAGTTGTACAGAATGCAAAAATCAGGGGAACAAAAACTTTTTCTTGTTTAATGCTGAAGTGTTTGATTGTTGTTTGGATATGCTTATGCATATGAAGGTGAATTAGATGATATACTCCTTACCTTAACACCAGTTGACAAAAGCTACTTCCCAAAACAGTCTTGGCTTAATTTCCATATTCCCAAATGTTCTGGCATTTCAAACCCTGAGCCATGAAGCCTTTGCAAACCAACTATTTTAGTAGCTTCTATTGATCAAACTATGGAGAGATATATAATATAATCTCCTTATGTTTTCCAAATAGAACCTTCAACTACTCTTACCTTTAGGATCTCCAAAAACCTTTTACTAAGCTTTTGAATTCTATTCTTGGTAGAGATCCCAAGGACCCTCATCTTATTCAAAATCCAACCTCTTCAAAATGCCTCCACCTTTCCTCAAGCTAGGCTTGATGGTAACCCTAGTAGTAGTTGATTTGTTTGTAAGATGAGTTGCCTTGATCTGTTGTTTGAATTGATTGCTTAGAAGTAGTATGAGGTACTCTAGGAGCTCATCCTCTAGGATCAAGATACTTGAAGATCACCAAACCCTAAGAAAGAATCCAAGATGGATCTGATCTATAACCACTAGGTGATCATCTAAAACCCTTAACCAAATCAGCTTTGAAGTGACCTAATTCCAGAAGTTTCCAAGTCAATGAAGACTAGTATCAAGAAAGGATCTTTCCTACTCAATCTACACTCCCACATCATCCACTTGATGATGCTTTCGTACCTTGCAACCCATCAAAATCATCACCACCCACATTCTAGTCAAAAACCCTAAATCTGCCAAATTTGGCTAAGTCTGGAATCTGTCTCAACATCACTTGTTTGGATGTCTCCCTTTCTCAACCCTTGTGCATTTCTGGTAATGCACTTCAACCATATTGTTAACCATCCTAAGGACTACCAAGGCCCACTTTTTCCCTTGGTTATATCATCCTCCAGCCCACTTGTCCCTGATGGTTCTGCAGACAATAAAATAACTTTTCCTGCAAATCTAGTCATGATGCCTACTTTGATAGAAGCTCACACCACCATCCAACCTTCTATGGACCAAATCTTTGCTGAGTTGTGTTATCCTCATATAGGTCTATCAAGATCTACTTTACTTGTTCCTAGTGTATCCTTGTGCTTCTTAAACCCACATGGTTTATAAGGCATCATGACTCATCTGGTATGGCAGCCTTATTTTCAACAAAGTTGGCTATCACTTCCAGACCACCTCAAATGTAAACAATCAAAAATCCTTCTGCCATGATCATCTATATGACTTGGTCTAACTATCCATCTATCCCTTGCATCAAGGTGAGCTCTGAGACCCAAGATCCAACAAGGATTTGCTGGTATGAAACAATCTTACCCAAGATCCTTAAATATCTAGTTTTCACCAAAATCAACTTGGATTCCCTAATCCCAAGGTTACAAATTCTTGTTACACCTTGTCTACATCATCTACCTTGATCATCAAGATTTATCAAATCTTATCCATAATTATTATGGCTCCAATTCTAATTAATCTCTTTAATAGTCAAAATCTCCAAAACTCGTTTCCCAAAGGAAAGTTTGGTTTTTGCCAAAACACTTCCCCAACTCTAAGCACTTTTGAGTCCTTTATATCATACCCTATCATCCCACTTAAAAAATAAATATTTTTGAAGAGTTTTATTATTTATTTTTGCCTATTTTCTTAAATGGCAGAAATGGAATAATAATAGTTTTAAATACTTTTAAGCCTCAATAAATCTTGGGAAAATTCCGCTAAGTGTGTTTTCACATTTGGGACCATCTCACATCAAAATCCAACAAGGTCCAATGTAAAAATATCAAATGAGCTCCAATACTTCACTTCTGCAGTTTTTGGATAATTGATACAAAGTGCATCTAGAATTCTCTGAAAAATCGCAAATAAATCTTAGAGATACATATTAACCCTACCCATCTACCAGCATCCTTATCTCAGTTGGTCAAGATCAAAAATCAGGACATACCACTTGACCATCCTTTATGGCTGATTTGGACATCAACCTTTTAGTACCCAAAAACCAAATCAAACCTCATCCAATCTTCTCCAACAAGCCTCTACAGCACCACCCCTCAGTCCTGGATATGTGCACTGTTGCTTCACTATAGCAGACCACTCTCTTTGTCCCTAGTGTTTGGATGTAGAGGATACAAAGCCAATGCCACTTCCTTGGCTTGTACACTTCCTACAACTGCTATCCTCCTTCTGTCTGCCCTCCTGCAGCCCCACAGAGCTTCAGCACGACCCCAGCACTGCCTTTAGCACCCAATACTTGACCACCTCTTCTCGCTCTTCCCTCCTTGGAACAAGTCCTTCATGAACCACCCCTACTCGAGTTAAAAGGACCAGAGGCGAGCCATGCCCCTCTCACACTCCACCTCACCTCCCTAGAGAGCCACTCCTCCTCCCATACTCTATTTTGCTTGAGAGAAGGAGAGATAGGAGCCTCGGCCTCCCCCACCAAATCGAGGAACACTCCTTCCACCATGCCTCTCCCTTATTGCATGTCACCTTGCCATGATCTCCTAGTCCTATTGCATCTAACCCCCGTTTCCTCCTTGCCCAGACCCCTCTGTACCGATGTCGCCGCGAGCTCCGGTGACCTCTTCTCGGGTTTCTCCATACGATACCACTCCTGTAGCAGACCCGGGTCCTTCCACCCATCGAAGGGATCGCCGCCGACCTCCGCCACGCCCTAGACGCTCCCCAGCGCCTCTCCAGGTCCGGCGGTGAGCCTCCCGGCGTGTTCCCAAGCGCCCACGAACCGCCTGCAGGCGTGGGATCCCTCCTAGCGCCGAAACCGCCGTCGCCACCCCTCGTTCGGCGCCGCCTGAAGCACCACGTCACCCTGCACCATCCCCGGCGTCTCCCCCGCCCCGAGGTGAGCTCCCGTGAACTCCCCGTGCTCGCTAGGGTTTCCTCGTCGCTAGACATGGCGCGAGCTGGAGGACGGACAACCACCATCGATTGGTCTCTAATCGGACGACCTAGGGCTCCCGATACACCTTCGGCCGGCCGTAGTCACTGACCGCTGGGGCCCACCTGGCAGGCCTTCAAACTCCACCCCCCCCCCCCCCCCCCCCCCCCCCCCCCCCCCCGCGCGAGCCGGCGCCAGTTGGGCCGAAATCTGCACTTGTGGCCCATTTCCCTCTAGATCCCAGCTCGCGGTCCCCTCTGCTTTTATTCATTTTAATCTGGAATCTAGTTTTGGCAATACAGTTTAAATGAGTTAAAAAATGTTAAATACCTCCAAATGACCTGGTACAAATTTGCTAGGATACCTTAGGGATTTGTCTACCTTTTTGCATCAAATGTTTGGCCAAATACAACTGATATCTCCTCTGTTGATTTATTTACCAAGAGGTACCCTTTCTAGTAAATAAATCCCTAAGGGGCCTTTACATGCTCAAATAAGATGAAACACTTCCCCTGAAAGGTTATCACTATACCTTTCGATTAGAATTTATCTCCTGTCAAGGTGAACCCTAGTTTTACCTTAGTAAAAATAACAAAAACTATTAGTTTCTGCCTTAGATAAATTGTCCAGGTCGAACCAACAGAGGTATTAACCTAAATCCAACTACCTATGATGTGGTACACTAAGGTCTACCACACTCTAGGAGACCAAATTTTATTTAGGCCCTGTTCAATTTTGGTGAATTAATTATCTCTGTATATAGTTTTATCACTAGAAAAATCATCACAGTAGCTATGCAACTCCAAAATGGTTGATTATAATTTCTACAGAAAGGTATTCTAAATACCTATAATGTTTCTTTTTATTCACCTCAAAATCTTTTGTAGATTAAATCTGGTGAAAAAGACAAGTTGTCTACAGAACTGCTTTTGGGAATTTCCTAAGGGCATTCTGGTAATTATTTTGGATTAATTCAACCTCTCATTGAAGAAGTACCTAAAATCCTACTGAACCATCCAAGGAAATAATTTTTGGAGCTCCAGAACTTTTCTGGTGATTTATCTCCTAAAACTAGAGCCTATATCACTGGAAAATTTATAATAAATCAAAGGAAATTGATAATTTAGTGAAACCACTTTTGTTGGTTTCATGATATCACTACCTATCTGTTGGTATAATTTTTACACAATGTTATCATACAGAATTTGGTCTTGTTCCAAAACCCATCTCTTAGGTAGTTTCTAGACTATAAACCCTAAGGGGTGTTCACTCCCTTCTCCAAGGCCATCTCAATCTCTTAGATCCAATCCTCTCAAAACCATCTGAATCTTAATTTGGTAGTATTCAGTTGCTGGTCGTATTGTATTGGTGATTTTATGCCTTGTATTGATTGTGCCCTTTGTTTGTCTGCATGTGTTCCTTATGGACGATAGTTTCGATTATATCGAAGAGCAGAAGAAGATGGTTTATATTGGTTATTATGGTTTTCTAAGAAGAAGTCCAAGGACATTTATGCCATATTGCTGATCTCAGGAAAGCCACCTTCTTGCTCATAAGCCTCGCCCTACTGTTTTACTTATGCATGTTTTAACTACTGTTTATTAAAAACTGCATTGTTTTACTTTATGTTGATGTATATATATATGGTAGTGGTTCGGCTCCTCCAAACTATTACACTTATGTACTATTAAGTACCACCCCTTGGTGATACATACTTGTCCCTAGTAGAATAGATGGTGTATATCCACCATACCCCTTTGGAGACCCCGTTTTAGCCGAAGCAAAAACTAGAGGATGGGAAGACCCCAGAAAAAGGTTTTACTAAATGTTTTATGAGAAAACCTTGGTGAGGTGGGACCTCCCAAGAGATGTTGAGAAAGAAAAAGGTTTTGTTTTACAAAATGCTGAAGGAGAGATGGAGGAAAAAAGTTTACGAAAACGCACCTAGTTCTTTGCAATTTAGCTATAACAACTTAACCCATGCAACCACATTACTCTCGAAATGGGACAGGGTTAGATTTGATGTTTGTCTACTCTGGTTCCCGCCAAACCCGCATAGAAACGATTCAAGGACGCCCACTAGGCACTTTCGTGCGGGTGGAAAACGAAGTAATATCATTACACAATAGTACACGATGGAACCCACATAATAGATATATATACAGCAACGACTCACTGAGTCAACAATACAGATGTACAGTACAAAGATCCGAATCACCTTGAAAACGATACAGCATCCGAGTATGGATAAGAAGCAAATTGAGCTAAGAGCCCTGAAGAATAACCAATGGCGTCCATAACCCTGCCTAGGCCAAGCTGGAAGGGTAACCCTGCTAACGACGTCGATCGCAAACCTGGTAAAACAAAAGGGGGTGCCGACAAAGGGCGAAGGAAAAAGAGGAGTGTCACTACTGAGGCCAGTACACGACGAGGTTAGAATTCGGCGGCTCTCGCCTACATAGGTATGGTGGACTGAAGCGGCAGCGAAGCATGCACTAAACAAACTATAGAGACTCGATTCAACCTGTCGGCTATTAGAGAGGGATAAGAAAGACCTATTCGGATCCAACCTGAGAGTAACACCAATCATACCCATCCTGGTATTTCCCCCTTGAGACCAAACGAAGAAGTAAAACCGAGGAACTCACACAGTTTGCAATTTTATTCATTCCATTATAGTTGAAGCACTTACTAGTTAGATATAGATAGCATGAGTCATCCTGATAGCATTAGTAGTGGGCAGTTTTAGTTAACTATTCAGTTGTAGTTGCAGTACTTACTAGTCAAATATAATTAACATGTGACATCCCAAACCCAGCAGCTGTTGGCACTTTTATTTCATTCCATTGGAGCTGCGATACTTACTAGGCAGGTATAACATGACACGATACACCCCAGTTCCACCAGTTGTTGGCACTTTTATTATCCATTCCATTGTAGTGAAGTTGATTACTAGTCACATATTAAGTCAAATTTATAGCACTACTTTAGTTATGCTTGTCTATGATCGAGATACTATGGTCCAAGTCATCCATAACCGCGGACACGGCTTTCAGAAAGATTTACCCTGCAGGGGTGCACAAATAGCAACACACACACGATCAACCTCGGAAAAACCAAATCAAAACCCAACAAGGCTTTCACGACAAAGCAATCACAAGATTCATAAAAGATTTCAGGGGGCCACCCCACTAAGCTACCCGTTACGAAGTCGGACGGCTCTGCAACGGACCCAGGGTGTGTGGCGACGGCTGTAAACGACTGGGAACCCGAAAGTGTGACTGGGATTGTCCATACAGTGGAAACGTGGCACGGGGTTCCTAAACAGTACATGTGCTCCACGCACAATCGTAAATAAAGCAGTAAAGCATGGCATAAGTACAGGATAGTAATAAAGCCCAAACAACTTTGTGGCCCCAAGAAATAAGAAATGAATCAAGCTCTGGCTAAGGGGGATCCATAGGGTCTCCCGGATGTGGATAGTGCGAATAATTAAGGAACGGGTATCAAGTACTTGGGGCCTACGGGACACAAGTGGACATGAAAAACCAAATAGCGTTTATTGCCCACCGGTGCCTCTTTCATTAGTTATCCCAGCAATTTAATATCAAGTTGTAATTAAAACCATGATCATCTCCACCATTAAGCATGTGCCAATCTTCCAACAACGGTGGAACATCAACCACGCGAAGCAGCACCTGAGCAAGCAACTACGACTCACAAGGCCAACTATCTATCAAACAAAAAGCAATAGGATGTGTCCAAGGCAATATAGAGGCTGCAAGGATTATAAATGGTGCACGGAAAACTAAAGCATCGCAAAATGGATAGCAATAGATCAACAGGAGGAAGTAAAGACTATAAATGCAAAATAGGTAGAAAGAGGGAGATGCCTGGGAAGCACTGCAGGAGACACATATCCGAAGAACTTGTCGGTACTCGCATCCACTCAACGGCCTAATCCGTGAAGAAGCAAACACTAAAAGAAACACCGAATGCACTATTTAATACTATGGCAGAAGATCGAGCATGTATGATGTATGACATGGCAAAGATGCGATGCGACTAGGCAATTATAAGCGGAACCGGGGTCCCAACAATTAAATAGAAGGTTCAAGTTATTTAGATACCCAGCAATTTAAATATTGTCTTAACAAGGCAAAACATGGCATCGGTTCGCTACACAAATTTAAATGGAGCCAATATAAGACTAGAAAAGCCCGCATATTGCCTCCATATTTTATTATGAGATGAATCGACAAAATACCCCTAAATTTCAAACATATATGCAGTCATGAACAATTTAATATCCAACAAGTGTATAGTTGACATTTATAAAATAGGGTTTTCGGAAAGGGAATCACACATTGGGGATCGACTCCGGGGGGGACGACGGTGTCCAAGGAGGAAGATGTGGGCGAGCTCGGGGTCATGCGAGGGGCGGACGGTGAGGTTGACCGGGGCGGCTAGTGCAGGGGCTTGCAGGCGAGGCCAGGGCGGATGATGTACTGGCGACCGACAGTGGGCACGGGGCCCGACGGAGAGGCGGCGGCGGCGGGCGTGCCTGTGACGGAAGGCGGCTCGTGATGGGGTTCCAAGTTCCGAGGCGGCATAGAGAGGAAAACCGGCGAGGCAGACACGTCCTTGCTCGAGCTGGAGAACTCGTGTAGAAAGGGTCGGCGAGGCATAGCGGCCGGCGACGATCCGAGGCGAGGACAGAGCGGCCTGGAGAGGCTCCGCGGGGCGGCGAGGTGAGGCAGGGCAAGCGGGAGAGGCAGGTACAGGTGGCGGCCAGAGCTTCCTCGCTGAAGAGTGTGGGGACGCTGGCGGCGGGGTGGTGCAGAAGCAGTAGAGAGCGACGGGGCTCAGAAACAGAGTATATGCGGCGCCAGGAAGGGGTCAAGCGAGGCAGAGGGATCACGAGGTGCGGGTGGGGATTCGCGTTGCTTGACGGTCGTGTCGCGTGGGGCCAAGGTGGGGTTCGCGCGGGTTGCGTGCTGGGTGCGGGGCAGGTGGGGGGCCCGACCGCGTGCGAGAGTGGGGTAGAGGTGGAGTGGCATACCCAGGAGGGACGCGTCGCGATGGGGTGGTAGGGCCATGCGGGTGGTGGCATGAGCGATGCATGGGAGGCCTGGCGGCAGCATGTGCCGCGCGGGACAACGTGTGTCACACGACTGGGTTGGGGCTCGCGCGTGTGTTGCAGCTGGCCTGGTGGGTAGTGGTAGGTGGGTCTAGGGTTTGATTAGAACTAGGGTTTGGTTTAGATTACGTTTTGGTCTAATTTGGGTTTGGGTCGGGCCTACCGGGGTAGTAGGTGGTCTGGTCTAAAAGGCTGGGCTGCCTCCCCGGTAGAAGATATTTTTTCTAAGACATTTGTAAATAGGTTTTTAGACAAACAAAAATATCCGGAAGCGTCCGGGTTTTAATTTGAATAGAGATGGGGCATTTAGAAAACAAAGGTAGACTTTTAGAAAATAATTTTATGCAAACATATGCATAATGATGACGATGCTCAAATGCAATGTGGCATGATGACATGAGCATGTGGTCATGATGATGCATAAAAATAAAAAACAACACGTGATTTTCTAGTAGTGGTTTTACCGGGGTGCTACAGCTGCCTCACAACTACTACATGGGATGAAACTCCCTGGAGGGTGGGCCTTCTCCGGACAAACGGTCCATGTGATACATCGACCGGGAGAAGGAACGAAGGGTCTACAAACCTCCACGCGTTACTATGAGCCCCTCATTGAAAGTGCGCACGTGGGATGTGCAATATGCGCTCCGGTTGGTCCTCGGTACCCGATGTCCCGGTGTTGAGGGGAACAACACTCACAGGGTAGGCACTTATAAAGGAGTGGGCATCCGGAGAGTCTTGATCGGTTAATCGACCCACGATCGGTGAAGATCAGGGTAGTGTACCCGAATGGTGTGGGTAAAGTGTACAACCTCTACAGAGTGTAAATCTATTCGAATAGCCATGTCCGCAGTTAAGGATGGGTTGGACAAACTTCTGTAGAGCGGTGCTAGTTTTGTTTTCTAAAAGGATTTCAGAAAATAAATGGTTTTGGAAATATTTTTACCATGGGATGGTCGTAAAAGGAGGAAGGTTTTGACCATGGGATGGTTGGAAGGAGGAGAAAGGAGTTTGGTCATGGGATGACCTGAAGACGGGAACAAATGGGTGACCTAGTCCTAATGTTTTCCAAAAACTTTTCTAAAAGGTTTCCAAAATGTTTTATAAAATTTTTCAACAAAGATATGTAGATGCTATATCTACAAGAGAAACTAATTGAGAAAAGAACCTCTCTTGGAGCCCTCCTACCACCACAGCCGTATTGCATATCCTCTTGTTATTATTGTTACCTTAAGGCGGTTTGCGAGTACATTCAAAGTACTCACCGGCATTGTCCCTGGCTATTAACTTGGTCAGATATCGAGAAGAAGTGAAGTGGACGACTATGCGAGCTAGGACGTCTTCCCAGTCAGTTGCCTGTAGATTGAGGCATGATTGGGCGCTGCGCGTGATGATGTGTCCCTGCTGAGCAGGGCATAGCCATAATGGTATTTATGTAAGTCTTGAATTTAGGTATATCTCGGATGTTGTAATGATACTTGTCGGTTATGTGCCACGACTAACTAATCATGGGATCGTGGTTGTATGCATAACAGGGATTCTCGGAGGATTAATCCAGTGACACCACAATGCAGGCCTAGAAATTTGGCCATGTTTTGAAAACAATAAAAGAGACTATGACTCAGTGTGTTTTGAAATTTTGGTTGTGTTTCGAAATTAACTTCACACCTTGCGATAATATGATTAGTGGACCCACCACTAGGCAGTCAATGTATCGAGAATGAGTGAGAGTTTTGAATGATTCAACTTATTCCTAAGAATATGCATGGCTAGAAATTTGATCGTGTTTTGAAAACAATCAAAGTGGCTATGGCTCACCGTGTTTTGAATTTTGGCTATGTTTCGAAATTAACTTCACACCCTGCGAAAATATGTCTAGCGAACCCACCAGGCAGTCAATGTATTGAGAACGAGTGAGAGTTTGGAAAGATTCAACTTTTTGCTAAGAATATGCATGCCTAGAAATTTTACTGTGTTTTGAAAACAACCAAAGAGACTATGACTCACTGTGTTTTGAAATTTTTGTTGTGTTTCAACATTAACTTAACACCTTGCGATAATCTGTTCAATCGACCCACCAGGCAGTCAATGTATCAAGAACGAGTGAGAGTTTGGAATGATTGAACTTATTCCTAAGAAAATGCATGGCTAGAAATTTGACCATGTTTTGAAAACACTCAAAGTGGCTATGGATCACTGTGTTTCGAATTTTGGCTATGTTTAGAAATTAACTTCACACCCTACGAAAATATGTTCAGTGGACGCACCAGGAAGTCAATGTATTGAGAACAAGTGAGAGTTTGGCAAGATTCAACTTCTTGCTAAGAATATGCATGCGTAGAATTTTGACCGTGTTTTGAAAATAATCAAAGAGGCTATGACTCACCGTGTTTTGAAATTTTGGCGGTGTTTGCAAATTAAGTTCACACCTTGCGAAAATCTGTTCAATGGACCCACCACCAGGTAGTTAATGTATCCAAAACGAGTGAGAGCTTGGAAAGATTCACCTTCTTGCTAAGAATTTGCGTTCCTAGAATTTGAGCATGTTTTGAAAACAATCAAAGAGACTATGACTCACCGTGTTTTCAAAATTTGGTTGTGCTTTGAAATTATCTTCACACCATACGAAAATATGTTCAGTAGACCCACCACCAGACAGTCAATGTATCGAGAATGGGAGAGACTTTGAAATAATCAAAGAGACTATGACTCACCTTGTTTTGAAATTTTGGATGTGTTTCAAAATTAACTTCACACCTTGCGATAATTTGTTCAGTGGACCCACCAGGCAGTCAATGTATCAAGAATGAGAGAGAGTTTGAAAGATTCAACTTCTTCCTAAGAATATGAATGCATAGAAATTTGACCGTGTTTTGGAAAAATTCAAAGAGACTATGAGTCACCGTGTTTTGAAATTTTGGCTGTGTTTGTAAATTAACTTCACACCTTGCAAAAATCTGTTCAGTGGACCCACCACCAGGCTGTGTTTGTAAATTAACTTCATTCTCAATGTATCGAGAATGAGTGAGAGTTTGGAAAGATACAACTTCTTGAAAAGAATATGCATGCCTAGAATTTTGACCATGTTTTGAAAACAATCAAAGACACTATGACTCGCCGTGTTTTGAAATTTGGGTTGTGTTTAAAAATTAACTTCACACCTTGCGAAAATCTATTCAATGGACCCACCACCAGGCAGTCAATGTATCGAGATGAGTTGGAGTTTGGAAAGATTCAACTTCTTTCTAAAAATAGGCGTGCCTAGAAATTTGACAGTGTTTTGAAAACAATCAAAGAGGCTATGACTCACCGTGTTTTGAAATTTGGATGTGTTTCAAAATTAACTTCACACCTTTTAAAAATCTGTTTAGTGGACCCATCAGAGAGTCAATGTATCGAGAACGAGTGATAGTTTGGCAAGATTCAACTTCTTGCTAAGAATATGCACGCCTAGAAATTTAGCCGTGTTTTGAAAAAAACCAAGGAGACTATGACTCACCGTGTTTTGAAATTTTTGCTTGTGTCGAAATTAACTTCACACCTTGCGATAATCTATTCAGTGGACCCACCAGGCAGTCAATATATGTAACGAGAATGAGTGAGAGTTTGGAATGATTCAACTTCTTGCTAATAATATGCATGCCTCGAAATTTGACTATATTTTGAAAACAATAAAAGAGGCTATGACTCACTTTGTTTTGAAATTTTGGCTATGTTTCGAAATTAACTTCACACCTTGCGAAAATATGTTAAGTCGACCCACCAAGCAGTCAATTTATCGAGAACGAATGAGAGATTGGAAAGATTCAACTTATTGCTAAGAATATGCATGCCTAGAAATTTGACCATGTTTTGAAAACAATCAAAGAGACTATGACTGACCCTGTTTTGAAATTTTGCCTGTGTTTCGAAATTAACTTCACACCTTGCGAAAATCTGTTCAATGGAATGTTCTTTTGTCGCTATCGAACTGAATAAACCGGTGGTCCGATCAGTGAACTAGTGAACGCGTCACCTCACCGGCTCACCCACCTGTCCGGTTTTTAAAACTATACGTCTAGAGAAACGAGGGAGAAGATTCTACTCCTTAGTACTGATATTATTGCGAAGTGTTTTTGAGGTTTGTGCATAACATTTATCATGTTGAAGACTATACATTGAATCTTCTAGATGCTAGAATGGAAATGAAAATCCAGCAGCTAGAGATGTTTGGATTCGCAAGTCTTGAAAGAACTACAAGATAGTTGTAAGAACAACAAGATATAAAAATATACATGTGTGTGAAAATTGTTGGCTCATTCAATATCACCAAGTAGTAGTGAGAATGTCTTTTCTGTTAAGCAAAGGACATATAATATGGTTGTGAATGCCACAAACCCATTTTTTTCATACAAAGAGGACTCATGCCTAGAAACTTGAATACTCCGTCCTACTTCTATTGAACTAGGGATACTAGAGAATTAACCCCAAATCTTAAGTAGAGAAGAAATGTAGGGGAAACAAAGAGGTGGAAAAATAAACAGGAGGCATCACGAGAGAAGCTAAGAGGAGTACGCGATGTAAGGGCCAAGCTATGATGGGCTCGTGACACGAGGTATAGGGTACAGTGAGTAGTAGTACTAGTAAATTTCATGATCTTTACTATATATGCATGCAAAACAATTTGTGTTTTCTCTCTCCTTTGTTGCCTCCCATAACCATCTTTCCTCCCCTCTCCCAGCACGCACCGGCCTTGATGATCTCTCCGTCGTCCACATCTTGACGACTGTGCGTGTGTGCCTTGTATGGTGGCTCTATGTCTGTCATGTGGCTGGCGTGTTCGTCAGATGCGTTGTCGTACATTAGAAGGAATCATTTTGGATGTTGTCGGCATTTTAAAGTAGGAGTACTAAGTATTACTACTACTTACCAATCCGTGTATTTTTTGAAAAATTTGCCCATATTCGAGAACTAATTCCAAGTCTGGCCCCTATGAGGAACTAATTCGGAATCTAACCCCTCGGGTCGGTGCCATTTTAAACAGAGCCGAAGTTATACAAGTCGGCACCATCACGTGATAATAGGGGGGCAACCTAGGGAGGTCGGGGCCATTTTAAATGGAGCCGACATCCTTCGGTTCGGTTTTCTGATGTGTTGGCGCTGATTTATACAACTTCGGCACCATTTAAAATGGCGTCGACCCTATGATCAAATACCGAATTAGTTCCTCGTAGGGGTTAGACCCAGAATTAGTCCTCGAATCTGGGCATATTTTTCAAAAAATACCCAATCTATACTAGTAGTAGCAAATCAAATGTTCAAACTTTTCTAGTTTCGAAATTAATTCCAGACCTTGCAATAATCTGTTCAGTGGACCCGCCAGGTAGTCAATGTATCGAGAAACTGCTAGTGTACGAATAATTTTGAATATTGACCATTGGATCAAGACTCGTGAATTCCAACATTTCCATTCGTTGGATCTTTTTTTCCATTCTAGCATCTAGAAGATTCTATTGATAGTCTTCAACATAATAAATGCTATGCACAAACTTCTCAAAACACACGTCTCCATCATACTAGAATCTTCTCCCTCGTTTCTCTAGACCATGTTACCAAAAATTTCAATTGTTAGGTAGCTAATAATATTTGACTTCTACACATGATGATACAAAGTAGAAGAACCAAATATACACCCATACTTTATAGATGTTGATCAAATTTATATTTTTTCTACTTTACCTATTATAATTTTATGTAGTGATAATATGCCAGACCTGTATTATCTGAGTCTCACATGCAGGGCGCGTGTAACTTACTAAAACTATATAGTGGTAAGATAACTAGTAAGTTGCACGTGTCGTGCACGTCAGACTCATATAATATACGTCTGACATATCATCAATGTATAAATTATAATAGGTAAAGCAGGAAAAATTATAAATTTGATCAACATCTATAAAGTACGGGAGTATATTTGGTTCTCGTACTTTGTATATCACGTACAAGTCAATTATTATTAGCTATCTAAAACTTGAAAGTTTTGGTAACATGGTCTAGAGAAATAAGGGAGTAGATTCTAGAATGATGGAGAAGTGTGTTTTTAGTTTTGTGCATAACATTCATTGTCATGACTGGAAATATTGGGATTCGCGAGTCTACCAAATTTCAAATTATAAAAGCATTACATAGTTGTAAATAGTCTAACAAAACGCACCACATATTTCAAATTATGAAAAGCATCATAAATTTTGAAATAGCCTCACAAGTTTCCAATTCTAGAAAGCAACACGGATTCGTAAACAGCCTCACAAATTTAAAATTATAAAAAGCAACACAAAGAGCCTCACAATTTTAAAAATATAAAAGGGTCATATATTTATAAACATACTCACCAATTTCAACTTATAAAAAGGATCAAAAAATACTCAAAAATTCCAAATTATAAAAGGAATCCTATACTTGTAAACATCTCATAAATCTTAGCCTATAAACAGGATAACAAATTCCAAATTATAAAAAACATCACCGGAAAAAGCCTATGGTTTTTTGAAGAACTTTTTTTATGGCTTCAGTGTCAAACTAGTGATCTAGTGCCAAATTTGAATGAAAAGGGAGGTACCATGGAGATATCAATCTCGTTGGATCATAGAGGATCCAAAAATGGGTGGCCACGATTCGTGTGAGGCAGGTCTCGACCAAATAGGGGCTGACCCTACGACACAAAGAAGAACACCCTGTTCACCCAAAAAGGTGTTTCGTGAATCTTTTATGGAAATTTCGATGAAATGAGATATTGTGGAGCTACCAATGTTAAAAAACATGAGCAAAACTATGCGACACTTTTAGTGCAAACGGAGGACGTTTTCTAGTGAAAATCGGCATGAACTCAGAAAATGGAAGAGAGAGGAGAGAGGGAAAATCAATTTTCTATTTCATGTGGGAAACCCACGAGCTTGAGGTGCATCTTAATGATGATGTAATCGTAGGTGCCTCATGGGTGAGGATCGAAGGCAACGAGGATATCTGGGGCTATGATTCTGATGTTTGCATGTCTGCTAGATTCTTTTGGCGTATATAAACCGATGTTTCGTGCTTGCTTGATTTTGTAGGCGACACATCGTTTTTGACATGCCGCGGTGACATCCAGGGGATCGGGGAGAGCACGTGGCATGTTGGGCGTAGTTGAGTTTTTAAATCAATGTGACATTAAATAATTTCAAATCAATGGCGTGAAAGGAGATGATTTACATGGACTGTATAGAGGTTATTTTTTATCCATGGACTTTGATATACTACTGATCCGTATTTCACTTGTAATGATTGATATTAGTAATTAAAGAATACATGCGGGTTTCCAAGATTCTTCCTTTTAGTATTAATTACCTGAGTTCACGTGAGTAATTAATGTGGGTTTCTCTATATTTCCATCCTTCTTTCCTCGAACGCATGCAGAAATTAAGGGGAGGAAGTAATTACCCCTTCCTCAATAATACAAGAGATTTTGTTGTGTCGCAGTGGGAGATGAAATGACAAACGGAGTACTTATGCTAGTAGATTGCAAACACCGTTCCAATTTGCACTTGATAATAATATTCAATCTCTGAACATTATTATAGAAAGGAAGTAGACATGAAATTAAAAAAATCATAAGATTTCTTCGTCTTCTTGGACCTGGATCCTTCTGTTGTCACCTTCGTGCTGGCGTCGTCCTTTCACTTCCCGTGGCATCCCCCATCTCTTGCCGTCTTCTTCTTCTTCGAGCCTCCCGCCTGCTTCTCCTTCCTCTTCCCATTGCCGATGAAGGCGAGATCGAGTGCACTTTTCTTGGAGACGAAGTCGAGAAATGACCATAAATCTTCCGACCCCTCATCCTCCTGCTCCCTCTTTTTCTTGCCGATGGAGGATGGGTCGAGTGAACTATTCTTGAAGACGACATCTACTTCATAGAGGAAAGACCAAGGATCCTCCTTCTCCTCCTCCTCCTCCTCTTTTCTCTCTACGGACGGCGTCCCCTCCATTAGCTGACGGTAAGCAGGGTCCTCGTCGGAAAAATTACCTTCCGGTGTGTTGGAATAGTATGCCCTATCAACGGACTCCCCGCTATCACCATGGTAGGGACTGATATCCCCATTCGTCTGTGCGTTGGACTCTTCAATGGAGGTGCAATGATCGGAGCAGCTGCACAACATTTTTGTGTGTGTGGTGGCTTGTCCGGCCTAAAGGGACAGGGAGAGATAGAGAGAGTTCTTTGTTGTGTGCATCGTGCCTGGATGGGAGAGGTGGTCGTTCTTGATGACCGCTTGAAAAGGCTTGCTCGGGACATCGAGGAGTTGCCACGTGCCGTAGGAGCATCCTGGTAGTTCCCTTCCATCATTTTTTATACAAGAGTTCCCTTCCATCATTTTTTACTAGAGTTCGCTTACATCATTGAAACGAGATCAAACGGTTGGTACTCCTTCACCCGAGAGCATCAGCAGCAAGTATATTGTAAGTACCACCACATGTTGGGGAGGTTTTTGCACATAGCAACCACCATAGACCATTTCTGCGCAAAATACAGACATTTTCTATAATCGTTGCACATAATACATAACCAGTCATTGAATGTTTCTTAGTTTTCTGGGAAATGTTTCATAGTTAATTAGATAATATAGTACTAACATATCATTTTTATCTAAATTAATAATAGGAAACTCAAAAAATTATTATAATTTTGAGCAACATTGATGACCCACAAGTATAGGGGGTGTATCGCAGTATTTTCGATAAGTAAGAGTGTCGAACCCAACGAGGAGCAGAAGGTGCTGGCTAGTAGTATGGATCAGGAATTCTCCGCAAATACTTAGCAAACGGATTTTTAGGGGTTTTCTATAAAGCAAGTAAACAAAGTACAAGTAAATAAAAGACAGTAGGAATGAATGCAGCAAGTGGCCCAATGCTTGCTAAGTGTTGTGTGGGTGATCCTGTGCTAATGTACCGACCTTCCTAGGACTAATACATACTTGTGATTATACCCCTTGCAAACATGCGTAAGTACAAGAAAGTAATTAAGGTAGAAACCTAACCACAACTTTAAACTCTAAGACCCTTACGTCCCTTGTGCAATGGTTTCCTAACGGGGGTTCAGGTTTCTGTCACTCCGGCAACCCCTACGATTAGTAGCCAAATACACAATGCATTCGCCTAGGCCCATATAGGTGAAGTGTCATGTAGCCGACGATCACATGACACCACTAGAAGAAGTACACCACAACTTAAATATCAAACTATTGAATGTTTCTCAACATAACTCCACTACTAACAACATGACTTCTCCCATGTCCTCAATAACAAAACGAACTACTCACAAGACATCATATGGATCATGATCAGAGATGGAATAATGATGTAGAACAATCTGAACATAAACAATAATTCAATGGTTCACTCAATAGCATCAACTACAAAGAGTAATCAACACCGGGGAAGTTTCCCCTAAGAACTAAAGCAAGATTCAACCCAATTGTTACAGCAATATAGAGATGGTGATGAGGGTGCTAATGGTGATGATGGTGGTGATGATGATGATCCCGATGAAGTCCAGCTTGATGGTGGTGTTGATGGCGACGATCTCCCCTCTCCAGGAAGGAATTCCCCCCGCAGAAATCTATATGCCGGAGAGATCTTTCTCTCTCGGTGATTTCCGCCCCGTTGAGGTAGCGGAATCTTTCTATGGTCGCCCCCCAAGTCTTAGGGTTTCGGGAGGATAATATATGCCAGAGGGGAGTGCCAGGCGTGGACTAGGGCGGCCACACCACCTGGTGGCGCGGCCTGGGCTAGCCCGCGCCAGGGGGTGGTGTGGCCCCCTGTGGCCCATCTCCAGCCCTCCTTCTGGCTTCCTTCGTCTTCTGGAAAAATAGGATTTTCCGTATATTTTCCCGGATTTTCTGATCTTCACGAATTTTGCCTCCAAACAACACCTTTTCCATTAGAATCCTGAATCCAACGGTCCATGCTCCAAAAGTCATCAACCATGCAAAAAACAGATGAAATAACATAAGTATCACCTCTCAATACGAAATATATCAATGAATAACAGTGAATTATGACATAGAATAGTGATGCAAAATGGACGTATCAACCCCCCCAAGCTTAGACTTCGCTTGTCACTAAGCGAAACTGAGCTCAATAAACATGACCTCAGGTTTATGGAGTGAAGAGTCGATAAAAGAATACGGACAAGAAGCATCACATTCATCAATACATAGATCATAATAGAAGACAACTCACTATTATATAACTCATCTTGCAATGAGTAAAGGAAACACAATAAAGATACATAAAGTAAATCATAATTGGTAATGGCAAACTTAGCTCTTTGTCGAAGAATAGTTGATAATTTGCTGGAGTTCACAAATAACTGGTTTTCAATGATAGCTTTCGAAGTAGTAAACATCAAGATAAGAACAATGTACAAAATAAGGAACATAAGAAACATGATTGGATAAATCACATATGAATGAATGAAACACAACAACTCAAAATACTTGCTGAGATAGAAGGGAATAGGTTTACTGACTCAACTACAAAGTAAAAGAAAGGCCCTTCGCAGAGGGATGCAGGGATTGCAAGTCTCATAAGGAGCTCCCAAAAATTATGATACTTACTAGCTTTCAGCTCTCATTGCCCCTATCATAGGCATCTTTTGGTGATTAAGGTTAAAGTGACACAACAAAGAGGATATGCTTGACAAGTTATAAGTTGAAATCTCATGCCCCTTACTTATGAGTACCGAACCTCATGCTACTCAACTTCAGTCATGAATAAGCTCTTGTCATTGTAAATACATGTGTATCATTGAGAACCGCCAACGGGGTACCCCTTGCACATGACACAGGAGCTATCCCATAATCAAAATGACAAGGCAAGCAGATAGTGAGAATCTCAGCGATCTTTTTATTTGCTATTTGCATAGGGTTTTATTGAGGATGCTTCATAGAATGCTCACTATAGTTATGCTGCAAGTTTCCACTATGATTAGGCATGGCTTAGGCTAGTGGCCCAGGCGTTTCTCTAACACACATATAAACTCCATGATCTTACAAGTTCCACTTTTATTTCACGCCGCCGGGATCCATAAGCAAAAGAATCATGATATCAACTAGGTACAAAGTACCATGGCAGTGTTGAAAGCATTCCCCATGATACATGGTTCTGCTAACTTCAACTCATAAAGCGCAAGCATATACGCAACAAAGAAGGACCCAATGGTTCAGGTTATTAAATGCAAGAAAATTAAAGTGTGCCATCAAGTTTGTGAGAGCTTTAATCACTAATTTTCAAATAACGAGTTTAATTTGGGAGGTAGATAAAACAAGAATTTACTTGGAATAGCAATAATTATAATAGGTAGGTATGGTGGACACAAATGGCAAAGGTTTTGGTTTAAAGGAGTGGATGCACGAGAAGAATTCCCTGTCAGTACAGGTTTTTGGCTAGCAAGGCTGGGTAGCAAGTACAAGAGTTGATGGAAACAAACAAACATACAAGTGCTAAAAACAAACATGCAATCTTCCTTGGAAGAACAAAAGATCTTACATAGAGAATACTAAACTTATGAGCAAATCAAGAAAAAAAGATGATGAAATAATTTTTCTTTAGAGTACTTTTATCTTTTCTTTCAACTCTCGAAAATAGTGTTGCTACTGACCGAGCCAGGTTTGCCAAAACCAACTAAATTAACTCAATGATCCCAAAGTGCTACCAATACTAACAACAAGATCAATCATATAACCATGAATTGAAAACTAATATAAGCTATGCAAAAGAGTAAATGATAGAACTTCTCATTAATATTCCATAATGACAACTCACACCAAGGGATACATATCTAACGAGAGAGGGGACACTTCCATAATGCAAACCATCCTACACAATAACTTCTCTATTCATGATATGACTCTACTAAAAAGGTAAAAAGATAGAAGATAGTGATGTGATACCGCGGCACTCCCCCAAGCTTGGAACAAACCAAGGGGATGCCAAACGTGGTGACGAATTAATCTTTCGATGATGGTGGTAATATCTCATCTTTGTCCGAGTTCCAGGGTAAGGGCTTCCCATCAACAAAGGACATCATGGTTTCCAGCATCCTGAAACTTGCGGCAACACTTATGCGTTTAAACCTAACTTCATACTCACAGTTTTGATTTTGAACGTCATAGAACTGTGCTTGCAGTTCGTTGGTTGTTTGGCAGACTGAAAGAACTTCATTCTTGAGTTCAGCAGTCTCCTTTTGGTGCTCGGCGATGAGTTCGGAACAAATGTTATGGATGATATCCACTTCGCGCTCCGCCATCTTCTTGTACCTAAAGACTTCTTGCTCCAGTGCTTCCATCCTGTCCTCTAGACTTCCTTCACCTTTAGGGCCTCAAACCTCTTTTATCCGGAGTTCCCCATCTTCAAGCAACAACTCCTTGGGATGAATCTTCAACTCTCTCATGTATGGGTTGATGATATCCTCTAAAGAATCTTCCTTGGCTGGTCCAGAGGAAGACATTATAGCTCCAAATCTGGGACACTACCTGTCAGAAACAGATCAAAACGAAAACACGATATACGAACCTCGGGAGATCCGGGGGATTATATATTACGAAGTTTCATGACGAAAGGAAGGTACTGGGAGAAAACGAGTCGGAGGCGGATTCTAGGGTGGACTCACCACCTGGTGGCGCGGCCAGGGAAGGGCCCGCGCCATAGGGTGGTGTGAGCCACCCTGGATCCGCTTCCATCCCTTTTTCGCTTCATAACTTCCCTTATTGTCTAAAAACTGCAAAAACATAGTTCGATTGTATTTTCGTGGAACTTTTCTTACGAAACTATTACCTATTTGAAAACAGACTCTGCAGGTCTCAAAATTTGGTATCTAGTAGATTCTTCCGGAGTCACCACTTGAATAACATCAATATCTTCATCTTCATACACTTATTGGTTGAGTCAACCTTTCACTTTCACATTACACCATTATCTCCACTATCTGGAAATTTCTTTCACACAAAACTTCACACAGTTCTCATTAGCAACATTAGTATATATGAAGTGATAAAACCTTTTGAGTCCAACTTCAACTGAAAACCATCAAAACATAAGCTACTGTAGCAACTCCTTTCAAAAACCCAAAAAGAATTCAAAAAGGAAATCAAATAAACAAGCAAATGCAAGAGTGGCGAAATCTATCAAAACAGACCAGCATGTAAAGATCAATTTTTTCGAAAATCTTCTGTTGCTCAAATCAAAAAGTGCAAACTAACGAAAGTTAAATAAAAACCTGGGGCAGGAGCAAAAATAATTACAGCTCAATCCGACAGACAGAGATCTCTCACGATTATTTATGCTGAAGCACAAAAATCTGTTTCGGGACAGCAACTTCCCCAAATATTACTTCTCTCTCATTAGAGGTTGATCTTGACACAAAATCAAACAAAACGGATAAGGAGCGGTTAATACCTAAGTAATAACTTCCAAGACTCAAAGAAACCAAAACAAACTGAAAGCAAAAACAATTTGGGTTGTCTCCCAAGAAGCTCTTTCTTTATAGCCATTAAGATGGGCATGATAATTTTGGAGATGCACACTCAGGAATATGAATTGAAGTGATAAAGAGCATTAAGAAGAAAAAACACACACACATTTAAGTCTAACCCACTTCCTATGCAAGGGGATTTTGTAAACAAACAAGTTGTTGAAACCAGAGGCTACAAGCATAGGAAGGCAAAAGAAGTGCAACATAAAAACTTTTAGCATAAAACGAGGAAACTTGATATTATTGAGACGCATAAGAACACTTTTCCCTCTCTCATAGTAACTTTCAGTATCATGCATAAACTTAATAATATAGCTATCACAAGAACCATCATAGAAATGATCACTTATTCTAACAGAAAACACAGGAATACTAGCTCTCATAACACTACTATGTGAAACAATATTAGAGGTATCCTTACAAAGGATAGGGTGTCCCTCTTTCTCATATTTAGTAACAAAGTCTTTCACATTTGCTATTATAGGTTCATCAACCATTTGTTTATCAGGTTCAACAACTTTATTCATACTTTCATTAAACCTACTAGCCATCATAGAATGTTCCTTAATATTGACTGGGAAAGGAATTTTCTCAATATAAGGTTCGGGTAAAACATGATTAGCAGTATAAACTTCAGTATTTCCTGCAGGAACACTCTTAGCAACATCTTTATAAGGTTCATGATACTTATTCCACTTCTTTTTAGGCACTTCAATGTAGGAAGCAAAAGTCTTAAAATAAGAAGCAATAGCTTGAGAGTCTAGACCATAAGCATTTTTTATATTTTGAAAGTCATTGGTTCCCATAAAAGATTCAATGCATTCAGAATCATAATTTATACTTGCCTTTCTACCTTTTTCATTCTTCCAAGCTTCAGCATTATCTTGAATACGGTCCAGAATATCCCATTTACCTTCTTCCATGCGAGTGAATGATCCAGCACAAGAAGCGTCCAATAAATCCTTGTCATGTAGAGGGAGTCTTGCATAAAAGTTATTGATAATAACATTGTTGGGGAGCTCATGAATGGGACATTTGAGTATTAGTAACTTCAATCTCCCCCAAGCTTGAGCTGTACTCTCTCCATCAAGAGGCCAAAAGTTGTATATTTGATTCCGATCTTTATGAATCTCACTAGGAGGATAGTATTTTGAATAAAAGAGAGGCACTATTTCCTCCCATTCCAGAGCTTGACCATTCTTCAGCAGCTTATACCATTCCTCAGCTCTTCCTTTCAATGATAATGAGAATAACTTCTTCTTAACTTGATCTGTAGTAATACCTGCACACTTCAACAACCCGCATAATTCATGTATAAAGAGTAAATGATCACCGGGATGGACAGTTCCATCCCCAACATAGTAGTTATCCATAAAACGATCAATAATTCTTGTAGGTGTTTTAAAAACATCATTCTCAGCAGGTGGTGGTTTATCTACTACCTTAGCAGTGGTAGTAGCATTACCAAATAAGAAACTCAGCGAATTATCCACAACGAAAATAAAGCAACTAGCAGAAGTAAACAATACTCACAGTAGAAGTTTCCTTTACCAGTTCCACTCTCCAATAGCTCTTCACTCCCCGGCAACGACATCGGAAAATAGTGTTGATGACCCACAAGTATAGGGGGTGTATCGCAATATTTTTGATAAGTAAGTGTGTCGAACCCAACGAGGAGCAGAAGGTGTTGGCTAGTGGTATGGATAAGGAATTCTCTACAAATACTTAGCAAACGGATTTTTAGGGGTTTTCAATAAAGCAAGTAAACAAAGTACGAGTAAATGAAAGACAGTAGGAATAAATGCAGCCAGTGGCCCAATCCTTTATGGAGCAAAGGACACATGGGAAGACTGTCAAGTGCTTTCGCTTCATATAGTTGATTAATCGTCTTTAGCTTGCTAAGTGTTGTGTGGGTGAATATGTGCTAATGTACCGACCTTCCTAGGACTAATACATACTTGTGATTATACCCCTTGCAAAAATCCGTAAGTACAAGAAAGTAACTAAGGTAGAAACCTAACCACAGCTTTAAACTCTAAGACCCTTATGTCCCTTGTGCAATGGTTTCCTCACGGGGGTTCCGGTTTCTGTCACTCCGGCAACCCCTACGATTAGTAGCCAAATACACAATGCATTCCCCAGGCCCCATTCCCCAGGCCCATATAGGTGAAGTGTCATGTAGTCGATGTTCACATGACACCAGTAGAAGAAGTACACCACAACTTAAATATCAAACTATTGAATCTTTCTCAACATAACTCCACTACTAACAACATGACTTCTCCCATGTCCTCAAGAACAAAACGAACTACTCACAAGACATCATATGGATCATGATCAGATATGGAATAATGATGTATAACAATCTAAACATAAAAAATAATTCAATGGTTCACTGAATAGCATCAACTACAAAGAGTAATCAACACCGGAAAAGTTTCCCCTATGAACTAATAGAAGATTCAACCCAATTGTTATAGCAATATGGAGATGGTGATGAGGGTGTTGATGGTGATGATGGTGGTGATGATGATGATGATGATGATGATCCCGATGAAGTCCAGCTTGATGGTGGTGTTGATGGAGACGATCTCCCCTCTCCGGGAAGGAATTCCCCTGGCAAAAATCTGTCTGCCGGAGAGATCTTTCTCTCTCGGTGTTTTCCGCCCCGCAGAGGCGGCGGAATCTTTCTGTGGTCGCCCCTCGAGTCTTAGGGTTTCGGGAGGATAATATATGCCAGTGGGGAGTGCCAGGGGTGGACCAGGGCGACCACACCACCTGGTGGCACAACCTGGGCTGGCCCGCGCTAGGGGGTGGTGTGGGTCCCCTATGGCCCATCTCCAGCCCCCCTTCTGGCTTCCTTCGTCTTCTGGAAAAATAGGATTTTCCTTATATTTTCCCGGATTTTCTGATCTTCGCGAATTTTGCCTCCAAACAACACCTTTTCTATCAGAATCCTGACTACAGCGGTCCATGCTCCAAAAGTCATCAACCATGCAAAAAACAGATGAAATAACATAAGTATCACCTCTCAATATGAAATATATCAATGAATAACAGTGAATTATGACATAGAATAGTGATGCAAAATGGATGTATCAAACATCCATAAAGTATCTAGTGTTTTTTTGGTTCTTGTAACTTGTACCATTTAGAAATCAACCTATTAGTAGGTACATAATACCCGACATGCTCTAGAGAAATGATATATAGATTCTATAATGATGGAAAGTGTGTTTTGAGGTTTATGGATAGCATTCAATGTGCTAAAGACTATATCAATGGAATCTTCTAAATGTTAGAGTGGAAGGAAAATCCATCGGTTAGCAATGTTGGAATTTCCAGTCTTGATCCAACGGTTAAAGTTCAAAGTTATTTGTACACTATATACTGGGGTATGTTAAGATAATTAAATGTATAACATGTCATTAGAATCTTTGTGGTTTTTGCATAGCGTTCATTTTGCTAAGGACTATCGATAGAATCTTCTACGTGCTCGAATGAAAAAAAGATCCAAGAGTTAACATTGTTGGGATTTGCCAATCTTGATTCAATTTTCATTGTTCAAAGTTACTCGTACATTATATAGTGGTAAGATTTGCAAGAAGTCATACGCTACTTCCTACTAGTAAAAGGCATGTGCCACACTCGTATATACTGTATGAAATGTGATTTAACGAACATTAAGTTGTTATTAACCAGTAGTCTTGTTAGAGAAAAAAGGCATACATTAAATATATTAATAATAACTATCTGCACATATTGAGAATACAACCTAATGTGCTATGAATTTTTTTTGCGGGGGGAGGGGGTTGACATGATGGTTCTAGAACATGGTGGAGTTTGCTCTAGGTACTACTCCTTCAACATGAATCCAGTTTCTCTGAACCATTGTATCTAACAGCCCAACAGTCAGGATTGGTGCTATAGATCCAATTCAAAACTACTCCACTATAGTAGTAGAGATAATTTGAAAACATTGGCGATGATGCTATATGTGCATGACCGAACAACTTTCGGATAATCTCAAGAAAAAACAAGGCCCCATGTATCAATGAGCATCAATGGACAACAAGAGTTGCGAGGATGGATTAGTTGTGGGGCCTAGCAATCCCACATTTCTTCTTGTTTTTTAATGAGCTAACCTTATGGGTGGCCTTGATGTCGTTGCTCAGGCGCACTATATTATTCATGTTAGCGGAATAGTGAGTTCCCAAAATTTTATTTTAAATATAAGGTTGAAGACTCCTGGCCATAGTGATTCAAAATTTATCGATAAAGGGGATTTATTTATTGGGTGGCCGAGTGGTTGACTCCACATGTCGTTGTCATGTCGACATGATTTTTGCCAGGAAGGGCAAACACTAATGAATGCTTATAGGAAGTCTAGGAAATTGGAAATTGTGTTCCATTGATAAACCTTCGTGTTTCTTTTCCTAGAATCAGATTTTAGCAATTCAATACAAAAAGGTTGTTGGACATGCTCTAAAACCCAATAATTTTTATTTTTAAATAAGAAAAATAGTGATTATCTCAACTAATTAATTGCGGTTTACATATGTTGTACTATTTTACTTCATATAATATGATATGTGTGCATAACCGAATAACTTTCAAAAAACCTGAAGGAAAATGTGGCCGCATTAATCAATGAGCGCGAAATAAGGATGGCAATGGGTAGGGTATGAGTAGGGTAGAGCAATATCATACCCACTTCCATTTAGTCAATGGGTAGAAAATTTTACCCATACCCATACTCGCGGGTATAAACTTTACCCAAGCATGTACCCATGAAAATTATCAAAGTTTAGAAGTCACAGTATCATACTCTTCCCTAGGTTGCTCGGCCCATAGGTTATAACTCTACAGGAAAGTTTTACTATTATGTCAGTTTAAATGGTTAGGGTATGCGTCTATCTACCCACGCCCGTACCCATAACTTAACGAGATAGGGTATGGGTTTTACCCATGAGTATAGAAGTGTGCACATACCCTACCAACGCGGGTACGGTACCCACGGGCACTCGTGGGTAAAATTTCCATCCTTAGCGTGAAGGGACAATAAGAGTTGTGAGGACAAAGTACTTGTGGATCCTAGCAACTTTCACATTTTTTTGATGAAAACACCGTCACTACTTACCTTATGAGTGGTTTGATGTCGTCGCTCAGGTGCTAGATTATTCACGTTAGGGAAATAGTAGGTTCCAAAATTTTTGTTTCGAATAGAAGTATGAACACTCCCAACCATAGTGATTGAAAATTTATTGATAAAGGTTGCTTTATTTTTTTAAAGCTCGTGGCGCTTTATTATTACGCTCGATTCCTCATACCACTGGCCTACCATTCTGCTACTATTAGTTGGACTATGGATAAATTCAAATTCAGTCAAGTCGGTTGGGGCTTTAATCGTAATTTTCGGGCTCACTACCTGTCTTGGTGACAACATCTTCATACGCATCATCATTGATGAATAGATATAATATGGAAATATATCAATGCCATAGTATTTTAGTGCCTACCAAAGTAATACTTCAGTTTTCTCTCTTCTCAGTTTCTTCAAAAAGGGGTCTGACCTCTTTATCAATTATTTAAAAAACATAGTTTTGGAGAATACTTCAGTTTAAACCCATATTATTTGTTGGAACAAAACACTAAAAGGTATTCAATAGTTCAGTTTATTCAGAAATCAAAATGTTTTCTAAATAATTTAAAAATACTTTGATGTTAAACTGGGCCTTAATATCTGAACCGAGCCAATCTGGACCATGGATGATCAATATTTATATGCCAAATGGCCAAATGGGCCCTTAATTTATAAACTAAGGTAGTATGGGCCATTGATGATAACCTATGTGCCTGTTGCCCTTTGATTCTAGGGAGTACGGCTTACCAATTTACTACTACTTGGACTACACATAAATCTGAATTTAGTCGATCAGAAAAATCTCCCGCTATCCAATATTTCAAACATCTTGGAATCCCCCTTCTACCCCTAAGGAAGTCAGTTTGTTGGGGCTTCAATCGTAATTTCCCTATTCAGTACCTCTATATCCCCACCCCTACCACTAACGCCCCCCACCCCCACACCCAAACAAAATCATCGCCCCCGGGTGCGCAATCCCTGCGAAAACCCTAGATCTACCTTCACCATCTTAGATATGATTCACCGTCGTCACCGTGCACTACACCAGATGTGCTTCACCAACCCACTCTCATGGCACGCCGAACACATTCGAACCGCCATGAATCTGCTTCTTCGCCGATGTTGTCCAACGCTCGGAGGAACCCCTGTTCTGCTTCACCTTTGCCCCCAAGCACCGCGACCGCAACACCCTCGACAACCTCGACCGCACCACCCAAGATTCGCAGGATGCCTAAACACCATCGCGACCGAGGTAACCATATCTCCTTGGAGTTTGGTAAGATAAATATGTAGCAGTTAACTATATTTTGTATCGGTGCTACTTTTGTAGTAACTTACAAGTACTATACTTGTTACCCGTATCTTTCTAAATAATTTTTTTGTAGTTAGGTTTAACCGTAAGGCATTCAACTGCGATTTTGTATGTCATGGTGAAATATGAGTTAGCCAACGGTTAACACATTTGTTTTAATTATCTACTTTAGTAAGTGCTCATATGTGATGCGGTTATAATTTCTCTTTGGCTTGGCATAGGCTATGGCACTAACTATTATTTCTTGCTTCATTCTTTTGTCCTATCTATGCAATACATGTTTTCATTCGTTATACTGCTTCCACTAAGATGTCTATTGAATTTTCTTCTGGTTACCCCACTATTCCTAACCGTTTCTTGTTGTTATGCAATGAACAGGTGCAGTTTACACTAGAAATCATAGAATGAATGGCCCATATAATCTCATAAGTATCTATTGCTTTTGTATCACTTCATGCTAACATCTGTGAGGCTAGAACCTTTTTGTGTTTACTATTCGATGCACCATTATGCAGAGGACCAACACTGAAGTATGGAGACCACTAGTCCAGTTCTCTAAAATAATTTGACTAGTCTATTAGAGGCACACGTCTGCATGAGGTCCTTGTGTTGAGTGATTACATTGCTATAACATACCAAATAATCTTTTAAAAATCTTTAAGAATGAACATGGTAGTTATGTTCCTTTGTATGATATTGTAACTTCTTTTATCTTAGTTTCAACCTTCATCAAGTAGAGCAGTCATTTCACAAGGCAAAAGTGATAGTTACACACGATCTCATCCCTCTATGAAGTCTATTGTTCCGGTTATTCCAGAAGAAAGAGATGTATGATTCCCTGCTATTGCCAATTGCTTTCTTCCTTTTAGCAAAAGGACCGATTTGAAATTCGTTCGTTTTTGTTTACGTTGGTAATGATGTTATATGATGTTTCTTTTTGTTTTAGGTTGCAAATATAAATATGAAGGAAGAACAGAAAACAACAACCTCAAGTGTAGATCTCTTCGGACAGAGCAGCAGTGACAGTGCGTATTGCTCACGTAGATACACGATCTCGACTGCTCCATACATACTAGCAGAAAGAATTTTTGGTGCTGCACTCCAAGATGCACTTGATGTAGTTGGACAGAAAGCCAACAGAACAGATGCAGTAGTCTTCATAGCAAGGAAGGAGTTGTTTGAGTTGAAAAGCAGGCACGCTTTAACGGAGAATCTACTTAATAATACCCTCAAGAAGTCTCGTGGTAATCCCGTCGTTACATATGAGGCGGTGCGAGCTCCCTAAAAGGAACATTTTTGAAATTGAGATTATATTGTTTATTAGCTGTGTTGTACTCTGATGATGCTTTACAAGCTATGGATTTTTTCAGGACTGTAATAATTTACTCTTTTTCTAGTTATAAGTTTTTTTCGATAGTTCCAGAATTTATTTAGCATTCTAGAGAACTTGTGTTCTTTGTTTATCCACCTTTATGTCCTGGCTATGGATCTAAATTAGATAGGCTTAAACAGTAGCAGGCCGACAACGTTTATATCAGTACTTGATGGGCCACC
This sequence comes from Avena eriantha, assembly GCA_910589775.1. Taxonomy (NCBI): domain Eukaryota; kingdom Viridiplantae; phylum Streptophyta; class Magnoliopsida; order Poales; family Poaceae; genus Avena; species Avena eriantha. The sequence continues at coordinate 386,523,031 of OU342744.1, read as the reverse complement.
AATCAACAGTGATGGGCCAACACTGACGCCATTATATGAAGAATTTGACTGCAAAAGAACAGAATAGTAAAAGGAAAGAACAGTAAATAGCCAGAATAGTGAAAGACCAGAATAGTGAAAGGCAAGAACAGTGAAAGGCAAGAATAGTGAAAGGCCAGAACAGTGAAAGGCCAGAACTGTAAAAGGCTGGTACAGGAAAACTGTAGGACGCTAGAATAGTAACATGCCAGAAACAGTAACAAGGCCAAAACAGTAGGAGGCCAGAACTTGAGCAGGCCCTAAACTTTGTAGCCTATTTATGGGACTGAATAGTAGAAGGCTGGAACAGTGAATGTCTAGAACAGTAAAGGGCTGTAATGGTAGAGGGCCATAAGGGCCCACTATGGGTGCGAGAAAAGTGATGGGCCCACAACAGGCCTTAACAGTAACGGACAAACTTGGCCAGGCGGAGAATGGGCCGCACAATATTGGATCAAGGTGGGTCTTCTGTAGATTGAACCAGTGTTGGGCCTAAAAGTTCAAGGGCCCTGGATGGCTGCACTAATTGGCCCATTTCAAACAGTGTTGGACAAAACAATTACGAACCTTCTTCTTATTGGGCTCTCCTCATGGGTCGGCCCACTTAATATTTAGCAGGCATGGGCTGGGCCTGACTTCTGCCACGGTTTCTGTGACCGTTAATGGCGGTAACTAAGCGTTAACGGTGTTCGCCATGTGACATTTTCCATGACGTCAGCAGTCAACGGGGCTGGCGAACAGATCTACGACGGAACGAGTTTTTGTGGCTGAAGGGTGCGATCCGCCACTGTCAGAAAAAAATCATGGTAGATTCTTTTGTGACAGGGCTTTTACCACGAGGGGCATCCTTCGTAGAAGACTTTTTAGCCATGAAAAATGGGCCTTCAACCACGAAAATCGCCCGTTATAAAGCCAACTTTTCTTGTAATGTGTGTATGCATAGTTGTAGATGAAACCTCAAACATGTCCTATCTCCATCCATTGATTCAATGCCCGTAACAAAGCAAACATCATGTAAACAAAGATTGAAGGAAACTAGCAAGTCTTGCAGACGCTTCTTAATCTACCGCAATTTTTTTCCCTGGTTTGATAAACCTAGATCTTCTAGGGAAAAATACACAATACTACATCTGTAATCCAAATCGAAATTATCAGTTCCCCTCGGCTCGTTCCCTCCTTGTGTCCTCTTGCTAGCTACTGCGTAGCATCCACTAGGATTTGTCCACGAAGGGGAGGAGAGAGTGAAGAGCGAACAGGGAAGATTGTTTATCGTGGGAAACGTGCTCATCTAGGGGCGCAAGCATGCGCTAAGTGAAGAATACCCGTGGAAGTTAGGTTTGGAGTACAAGTTAATAGTCTCTTTAAGGAGATCAGCATTGAGGTGGTGGAATTCGGCTTAGGGCGATCGACCTTGGTGCAGTTTAAAGCCACAGCAGACTCTTCGCGACAATATCAACATCATTTGTAACCTCCCCATTGGCGCCTCGGTGAGAAGGAGCATAAAAGCACTGGCTAGGATGCGAGCGACATGGGAAGTCACACTAGACTCCACCTGTCAGGTTGTTAGCTAGGTTGGCAGAGTGACGAGTGGGCCAAGACATGCCCTCACGCCAAAAACTTCGAGAGCTCCCAGGACAGCCAGGCGAATCCTCCCATGGTGATGTCGGGCCCTCATAAAATCCCTCGGTTTCCATTCATGCACCAAAGGTACCTAGCAGGTACCTCCCCAAGCCGAGCAACACTTGTGTACACAAGATTTTGACTGTGACTTCCTTGACCTCATAGCGCATGGGGTGAGCAAACGCGTTCTCCCTACCCAAGAACAACCGGTTAGGGGTGGGCGAGTGAGCGTAGGGTAACTAGGAAGGATATGTGGCATCCGACCGTAAAATCACCTATTGTTGAGGCAACTAGAGCTTACATGAGCGATGCTATTAAGGAGGTCTTCTGTGATGAGAAAAGAAGACGGTTTGACTAGAAAGTAATTTCCATTACGTTCTTGCTGACAACGTTATAGTTGTCGTTATATTATATATATAAAAGAAACTGCAGTTTATAATGAATTTAGTATCGCCGGTTCACAATTTTATGTTTCAGACTTGCTCTGTGCTTTGTTCGTCTTATGCTAAAAGTAATTTCTATTTTTATCTGTTGGATTATCCTCTTTATCTTTTGATGCGTATTTTGTGTGTTATTTGTATCCTTATCTTTTGGACAAGATCCTTGAATTTTAATAGTCGAGTCTTGCCGAAGTTTTTTTCTTACGTTCCTTTCGCTTGGACATTACAATGTCCAGTACGCGCATGGTGTATGCGGTGCTAGTAGTCTTAACGCACACAATACAGTGTATGCTTATTTAGGCACTACCCATCGTCTCTTGTTTAGGCGGCTTGCCTAATTACACATGTGCGCGCACAAGGACGCATTTACTATCTTCGCGTAGATTCGTCTTACGTTATGCTTCTTAGCTGGATCGGGTAGAATCGTCTTATGTTATGCTTTGCAAAGAGAAGTATAGTTTAATGTGAAATTATGTAAAATATATATACATGTACACTAAAAAATCTTTAGTGCAAAGATATGTAACAAGAACAAACATTAATGATCAGCTTGACTCTAGGGAAACGGAGTAATTTTGATCATCATTGCCAAAAGATGAGTCTATTGGTGATGATTTTGGTTGTGTCCTCGGAGGCCTTCACACCAGTGACCCCTATATAGCAACATATCATTTTTTCTTTGTCAGGGTTTCAAACTATGTCCATAGCGTCACTCTATACTAGTGCCATCTCAAGGATTTTTTTCCAGATCTTGGGGGGTGGACAACCGAGGAACACCATTTGCGTCAAAGCCCAGAGGCACCAAAGGGAACGAAAGCCCAGAGACACCAAAGGGAACACGTGTGGGTGGCGAGAGCACGATGCAAAGAAGATAAGGAAGCGAGCAAAACAAGGAAGAGCAAAAGAGAAGAAATAAGAATAAATCAGGACTACACCACGTCCGCAGAACACTTTCCATATAAAGGGGGTTGGCGGTAGGACCCCTAGGTGGACGAAAATAGGCACGTAACTGTGCCTAGTGTGCCAGCCCAACCGCTGTCAGCGCGAATTGAAATGGATCTCCCGATCCATCGCAATCCCTCTAGGCGCACGTGCCATCTAAGCGGCCTGGGAGCATTAAATTAATATCGCATGCTTGGGGCTGTTGTTGCCGAGGTACCCTCATAATCATAACTTCGGTTACCGCACCTGTTCAATTGCGCGAGGGAATCTCGCTCCTATGCAGATCGCGTGAGAGCCATCCTGGCGGAGCCGTCCCTTGGATGGGACGTGGCTTGGCCAAGATGGCTGACAATGCTTCGAGCTTCACGCCTTAAAACGCGACAGTTCTTGTGGGCTGCCACATCACTAACTTTTTATGTCTCCGCATGAACTAAGGTATCAAGGTGGCGCCTCGATTCGTATTTCCCACTAACTGGCTAGGACCGTTCAGGTAGGACACTGCACGACATCAAGACTAAAGCTAGCTGGATAAGAAGTAGCCCGCACCCAAGACAACGAGAAGAAAAATCCATGACCCTTTTTCCTATAAAGCTTATGCGCGCCTCTATGAGCCACACACCGGCTCGGGGGCTACTAACGGGATCACGGGTAACTAGGTACCCAGATATAGAAAAACATTAGTAAGTCAGCTAGGACTAAGCACTGCCTTAGGCGCTAATGTGCAAAGCTGACACATGGCAGGCACGCTAGCTGACCAACTTCCGAACTAGCCAGCTAGCATGGCAGCCCGACTCGGAACCGTAAAAGGCAACCAACCCAAAAGTCCGCGCTCATGTCAGGGACACGATGTATACTCCTATGTGACCAAGCGACCCACCATTCGGGCGAGTCCCTAGGCATAGCGAGGTCAGACTCCTCGCTATGTTGATCCGAAATTCATAAAATAGTAAAATAAATAAATGATTTTTTTTCAATTTCAAACTTTGGGTATTGAGGAAAGCCCTTTTTATTCACAATAAGATTGATAATAGATCGATTCATCCAAAGCTCGCCCACTTTAGGGGGTTGGTTTACAGGAACAACTTTTGTAACTTCTTGGCGTGGGACGAGTAGGAGAAATAGAAGTTTGGCCTTTAGCGTTATAGGACCCGAGACTCTTTAAAAATATTTTCCAAGTTGTTCCTCTTAATTTGATGGGCTTACGAAAAAAACGAATAACTCTTTGAAATATAAATAGCTCACTCTCCCAGCAACTTAGCTTCCAACTAAGCACTTCGATTCCTCGCAATTGCAGTCGCAGTTGCAGTGTATATAATCTCGCTCCTTCCCTTACTTTGAAAACTTCCATTTATTTGTTGAATAGACAGTTCAACTGAGAATACCATAGCCTTCTATTTCTCAACCTTTCTAACTTTCTCCTATGAAACCAAGATCGAAAGGATTGAAAAAGGTATTTCGAATTGTTTGTTAACACGGACAAAGTAAGGGAAAACCAGAAGTATCTACAACCTCTTTGTGGGATCTATATAAGGAAGTTATATATTTGGTCAAAGAAAGTGGAAAGGTTTGTTCCAAATCTGAAGGAACAAATATTTTTTAACTGTTGAACTGAAAAATACAGAATACCAACCTTTGATGATTTTGTCGACACCCCATACCCTTCGGCGGCGAGACCATCCATGGGGGAATGGAAGTCCACTCCCACATCATCCATAGGAGGTTGGCTCCCGGCGGCCCGCTGATAAGAGGAGACGCAGGGAGGCCAAGGCATCCAGCACCGCCATGTATCATCGACATCGGCAGTACTTCCTGGCCATGCCCCAATGTACATGGTAAACGGTATAGAAAGAGAATATCACGGAGGAAGAAGGTATTCGAAGATAGATTCAACACATCCCAAGAAACATCGACCAACACACACTCAAACACATTCCAATATTCATCCACATATATTTCCAACACCCCACACCAAGAAGCTAGAAGACTCCGTTGAGCTTGGCGAGAAGCTCAACGGAGTAGTAGTTGATAGCTAGTTCATCTTTAAGATCTTAGGGTACATTAATTAGTTCCATTCCACCTAGAGCTATTCCACTAGCCGGAATAGACTCTACACACCGGCTAGACTCCCTAGCCATCGTCCACCTCCCGTACTGGCTAGACTGCTAGACACCTCCCGTACCGGCTAGACTGCTAGACAGAACACCCCCATTGTTATATTTGAGAACCTCACGTACTCCATATAATAAGACGACACAAGCCGTAGGTTATTACCGGATAATCTTCCCGGGCCTTAACATGTATAAAGGTTGCGTGTATTATCGAGGTTGTTAGCCCATCGGATTGCGATCACAAGCCACCTAGAAATCTACTGTCGGGAATCAAAACCCCCACGACAATGGAGAATTATTTTTCTCTTTTTCTCTTGAGCTTTGATTTTTGACAGCGGGTCAACCTGCCGTCCAATCTTAATACTTGCATGTCAACCAGGCAAGTCGGATCTTACTGGCAACCCCGACTATCCATAACGAGAGTAATATATTTGGTGCATAAGAGCAAGTATAATAAGGCTTACTCAGCAGGCTATAAGCTAGTCCAAGTCAGCAAATTCTTAGGTGAAGGTGAGAGAAAGCAAGAGAGAGAGAATGGAGCCGGCGATATACCAAGCGTCCGGCTATACACATAAATCGAGATGACTATCGCCTGCTTGCTTGCAACCTGTTGATAGCGCTAGAGCAGGCGCATCTAGAGTCAGTCTAAGAGCCTATCTATTGTATGGATGATCTTTTGTGATGGCACTAGTTGAGCTGGCATGAGCCTGTAGCCACCAGCCAGCTATGTTATTGCCCTTGCTCTAAGTGTCATCCTGTCGAGAAATATGATCGTGCATCTAATTTGATAATTAAAGAAGAGAGATAGATAGAATAATGTTATATGTTACCATCACATGTCGGTTCTCAAGGGTAATACTACATACCGTAATCCGATGTAAAAGAAATCATCGGATCGATCGAGCGCTGTCCTTCTAATCCCCGCTGAATGGACTTTATGTGTCTCAATTTTCTTTCATTAACTGCATGCGACCCATAATCACAGAATTATGGACAGTTCCTGGTTTTCCACCTCGCCTCCCAAAACTCCTTCCCAAAATCCCTCCATCGTCGTAGTCCTGCTCTCCCCGCCATGTCGTATCCTCCCAGGTGGCCACCTCCACCTGGTTCCATGGGGCCTCCGTAATAGCTGGTCGTCGGTCATTGCTTCCTCCATGTAACACCCCGTCCACTCCTGGGCCCGGGGGGTGTCACTCCTGGCAGCTTAATAGGATATCTAGACTGGCCCACAAACCAACACTAGTCTTTTCTGCGCACTTTTTCCTCACTCGTGCGCACCCGGTTACCCACTTCCCGGTCGGTCACCCATCCTAGAATTGCTATAGGCCAAGCACGCTTAACCTTAGAGTTCTTTTTGAATGAGCTTCCGGAAAGAAGTTGCAACTTGTTGATATGGGTATCCTATCAATCCTATTAAGCCATATGCATGGTGTCACATACACCCACCCTTTAGAAGATCGATGCCTTCATCGATCAATCACACCCCAGGAACGTTCCCTCTTGGCACACGTCTGTGCGTCCAATGCCGGCACATGTGCCATACCGTGTCCACTCCGGGCCACACGCGTCATGCTCCACATGTCCCACCACTGACCCGCAGACACCCGTGTAATCGCAAGGGTCGGCTCTGACACCACTTTGTAACACCCCGTTCACTCCTGGGCCCGAGGGTGTCACTCCTGGCAGCTTAATAGGATATCTAGACTGGCCCACAGACCAACACTAGTCTTTTCTGCGCACTTTTTCCTCACTCGTGCGCACCCGGTTACCCACTTCCCGGTCGGTCACCCATCCTAGAATTGCTATAGGCCAAGCACGCTTAACCTTAGAGTTCTTTTTGAATGAGCTTCCGGAAAGAAGTTGCAACTTGTTGATATGGGTATCCTATCAATCCTATTAAGCCATATGCCTGGTGTCACATACACCCACCCTTTAGAAGATCGATGCCTTCATCGATCAAGCACACCCCAGGAACGTTCCCTCTTGGCACACGTCTGTGCGTCCAATGCCGGCACATGTGCCATACCGTGTCCACTCCGGGCCACACGCGTCATGCTCCACATGTCCCACCACTGACCCGCAGACACCCGTGTAATCGCAAGGGTCGGCTCTGACACCACTTTGTAACACCCCGTTCACTCCTGGGCCCGAGGGTGTCACTCTTGGCAGCTTAATAGGATATCTAGACTGGCCCCACAGACCAACACTAGTCTTTTTTGCACACTTTGTCCTCACTCGTGCGCACCCGGTTACCCACTTCCCGGTCGGTCACCCATCTTAGAATTGCTCTAGGCCAAGCACACTTAACCTTAGAGTTCTTTTCGAATGAGCTTCCGAAAAAGAAGTTGCAACTTGTTGATATGGGTATCCTATCAATCCTATTAAGCCATGTGCCTGGTCTAACACTCCACCGGCACGTCTACCGGCCCTTTTTCACTGCAATCCGGTGGTAATACCCTCGGCAGGTGTAGAGGCTCCACTAGACTCGTGTTACCATCTTGCCCTAGATTTAAATTTCTATGATTTCAACTACAATCCTACAAACACAGCACTTGCTCCATTGATATTAGATCGTAATATTAGTGTACAAGATGCTACTGCTAGAGCGTATTTTTACTTGTACTTACTTTCGTTCGTCACTTGAATCAGCCCAAAAATCCCACCGATTGTTTCATAACAAATTTCACGTACATCTTCACCAGCATGATAATTTTTGTTTATAAAATTCTACGCTTCCACTGGGTCTTTTAAGTGCTGTGATAGCTCTATTTAATTGCACATAGATCTTGTGGTTCATAATATACAATGGTGTGCTTCTTACTTCCAGAATGATTTGGCACTACAGTCATGCTTCATATGTTTTTATTCATGCTCATGATATTTCGTACATATGCTTCCTAAGTAAGATGCATTGCAGTGAGATTCCTAAATATGTATATTAATTTGTTTCCAGATTTTAAGATAATTTTTACATTGCTACATACTTCTTATATTTCCCATTCGTGTTCCAAATAGTGCTGGTTATCACATATATGCATTCTCGTTTTATTGTGTACTAGAAGAATACCCCGCGCGTTGCGGCGGGAATTCTAAGTGATATCGTTGTAGGCTTGTTGCTGTGGAAATTGCTACGAAGAAAGATATAGTTACACTGATTATATATGGGTGCTTACACATAGTTAAGCAACCATCGCATGTGTGAAGCAACAAAAATATAATTCAAAAAATAGGGGCATGAACACTAGCAGTGCATTTTCTCGAAATTAGTGGTATTTGAGCCAAGCTTCTGCTACTTATGTACATGTATTTGATCCAAGCTCATGTTACTAATGTGCATATGTCTTGTCCATCCATACGTGGCAGGTAAGAAAAATTACAATGCATCATGCAATTTGCATAGCATGCCACCATTTTGATGGTTGTTTATATTTAAAAACTTCTATTCTTTGCTGGCTACCAAGCTGTTACTGCAACCACAATAACATCACCAATGATGATAAGCCAAAATACTTAGAGCAGACATGAAACAGAGTTAGCACTGAGAATCCAGCAAACCTCAAAAGACATAACACCTTGAAGGTGTAATCAGGAATATGTATACAGGAATATGTATACACGTTCCTTTTTTAAAAGGAATCTGTATATATATTGCTAAATGAAATTTGATAAATGACCATATAAATGCTATGTATGGAAAGGTCTCCATAGGAATCCGAAACAACAAAGGGGCCAAAATATTTTAGTCATCTTTTTGTAATATATTCAAGTATGTCAGCGTATGAATTACGCAATGGCTGGCACATCCATATTATTGTTGTGATCTAAGTATTAAGCTCGAGCTGGTAGAAACTGCAGGCTACCAAAGTTAGTCATACAATCACAAGTAAATGCAAGTGCTAAATTTTGACATCAAAAGTCTAAACTCGTAGGCAGGAGAAGAAATTGATTTTTTTATAAGAAGAAGAACAAATTGATTGGAGTAAAAAGGTTGAGTTAGGGGCAAAAGTATCATACCAAGTAAATCATCTAGCCTAGACACTATGAATTTGTACTCCTCGCATCAATATATTGCATATTAGCAATAATATGTGCTTTAATATCTATTGGGCATAGTCAGGCAAGAACGCAAAAAAGAAGAAGTCAGAATGTCATGGCATAGTCAATGAATTTTGTCCATTGTCCATGTTGTTGAAAACATGAAATTCCAGACTGAATATACAAACAACTACAACGACCGAACAGAGGAAAGCACATGACAGTAATGTACACCAGATACGCGATTGTGAGATGTACCTGATATGCGGAGGCAAGAACAAAAAAAATGATTGCATCAGACATTCAACACCGTGTGGAGGGAATGTTCTGTGACAGGTTTTGCAGTGCACCTACAAAGAAAGGTAAAAAGGTGATCGATCCAAGGAAAGGTATATGATATTGGAGAAAATCTGTACCAAGGAAGCATGCATAGTATAATAATAGCTAAGAAAATATTCCTTCGCGAATTGTCAATTGACAGGAAACTGAACAAAATACAGAGTAATACAATCTTTATCTGTATTGAAAAAAGCAACATGAACTTACAGGATGTGTTGGCTCCCATTGACCTGCAGGAAATCTGTAGCAGGAAACTAAAGCATTGAGAGAGAGAGAAACGGGGAAACATGGAACCTCCTCTAGGAATGGGTGTAGAGATCGTGAATATACCAATTTGGAATGGCCAAGAATGTTGTATGTATAGAGGACGTGCAAACCAAGAGTCATGAGAAGTTACACCATGAATAAACATGAATTAATTCGTGTGAGCTCGACAATTTACTAAATCGATGATTAACTGACACCAAAATTTGGTAAGCAAGACGGCATGGAAGATGAGTGGTTCTGGAGATTAATGGACTAAGCGGTGAATTGGGCAATAATTGTGTGTGTCGGCGGCCTACAGAGTCACGGCGACGAACCTTGTGACATGGGCGATGTACACAACATGGTTGAGATGGAGGATAGGGGTGGAGAGCAGACGTTGGAGGAGAGGCTGTGGCCACCACAGGTGGGGTCTTGGGGCAGAGCAGCAATGCGGATGTGGTCGCCAGAAGAGAACTATGGCTGAGGCGAGCCACAAGCAGAGCTGGAGTTCGGAGGCTTGCCGTGGGGATGGGGAGGGATAGGGGAAGAGGGCGGACGGATGGCAGATTGGCAGAGTCATGAGGCAATCTTGGCCGCCATGGGTGGCCTTTCTGCCTTTGTTTAGGGAGGCCTTTCTGGCTTTCTCTCACGAGGAAGACACATGGAAGAGAATCGGCAGTTCCAAAAAGAGGGGATGATCTGGGACGGTGTGGAACCGTGTATGTGACTATTTCACACGATCCGGTATCGCACGCCACGATGGATGCAATGGACTGGACAGCTCCAGATGACGATGGTATGGTTATGATTAACAGGTGACGTGGATGCTTTGCATGTCAATATAGACAACTTAAATGACTCCTTAGTGGGGTTTAGCTTTATAAGAAAGTATAGATATGTATGGCACATACAAGTTGCACAAGTGACTTTTTATTTTATTTAAATATGCAAACTAGAACGGTCATGCCACCTAACGTGTTGTTTGGAATTCTTCTCTTTTCAGTGCATCCTTTTGCCTCCACTAAGGACGCCTAGTCGGCTTGTCTACTACTAAAACTTTTTTGCGGCATTTTGCTTCAAACTTGGTGGAAGTAGACTTCCATTCATTCCGAAGCCGACACCAATTTCTTCAGAAGCAGTCCATCATGGTACATGCTTGTCGTTGATGAAAACATGTCCATTTCTTTGGAAGAAGATCCAATAATTTAGAAGCAAATCATATTTAATTCGAAACAAGTATGTAATCGCTAGAAGTGAATATGTATTTCTTATTTCGATGATAGCACATTTCTATTTTGTTTCAAGCAATTATTTAGTCGGCGAAAACAATTTTGTAGTATATTGCAACCAAAGTAGTCGCCATGAAACACATGTTTCCTAGATGGAAACAATCCTATGTTTGTATAACAAATCCCTACATTATAAGTAAATATTAATTTAATTGGAAGCAAACTTGTATAGCATTGGAAACATAATTTGCTTCTAAGGAAGCAAGCTATTGTGCCACGTATAAACGAACCCTACACCAGTACACTAGTAAAAAACTGACCTTTGGTCCAGAGCATTAGTCCCAGTTCTGATACAAACTGGGACTAATGCCCTGGTCCCAACGGCTAGAAATGGCCGCAGGGCCCAGAAGACATTAGTCTTAGTTCGTAGAGGATCTTTAATCCCGGTTGGTTTAACAAGCCGACACTAAAGGGTCTGGCGCTGGAAAGGAGCGGATGGGTGGACATTTAGTCACGGTTTTTTAAACGAACCGGAACTAAAGGGTCCGACTATATCTTCTTCCTCCTCCTGCCCGAGCCATTTCAAGCTCACACAAGCATCTCCCTCAAATTTCTTCCCTCAAGCTCGACTTCTTGTCGATTTTTTTCAAGATTTGTGAAGATTTTTTGGCTCCAGATCTATCTATCTAAGGGTCCTAAGAGGTTAGCAACTTTATCCTTTCATATTTCATTGCTCGTTTTAGGTCATTTTATGCTCTAGAAATGGAGGGATTTGTGTGGATTCTATCTCTATATATCTGGTTAATTTGGCACATATAGTCCTCGAAATTCATTTGATTCATTGAAGCACAGAGATATATAATTTCATCATATATATATGTATATATATCTTAGTTTGGCACATAGTCTCGAAATTCAGATACAAATGCATCATGCCACCGTCGAGCAACAAAGTATCCTTCTTCTTCTACCTGCCGTCACAAAATCCATTGCCACAAAAATAAGAACCAAAATTATGAAGGCATACATATATATAGTTGCGCCCTAGCATTTTAATCATCGACCGTTTAAGCAAACCAGAAATATGAACATGCCTGGGAGCTACCAAATTAAATTAGGGAGTGCCTCTATGGCGAGCTCCTTGAAGATGTCTGAGGACGGGATTCTAAGACATCTTCGGGAAGCTCTTCCGTACTAGTGTCGCTGCTCTCGCACACCATCTTTCACTTTATATCTTTTCTAGCTAGATAAGTATGCTGGTGGAGCTAACTAATTTCACATATTATGAAGTGCCTCTACGGCGATCTCCTCGAAGATGTCTGAGGACGAGGTCCTAAGATATCTTCGAGAAGCTCCGCCATAGTGGTGTCCCTAGTCTCATTCCTTGCAGTTGATATTTCACAAGGAAGCCTATTTATAGACTAAGCAGCACAATCTAGTGTCAACATTCACCCCTGTCATAGTGTCTCCACCCACTGAAATAGTGTCGCCACTCAATGGCATAGTGTCTCCACTCACGATATATAGTGTCGTCACCCACTTTTAGTCCCGGTTGGAGTCTCCTTTAGTCCTGGTTGGAGACACCACCCGGGACTAAACGGGCTCACGTTGGCCCCAACCTGCCACAACCCCTTTAGTCCTGGATGGTGTGTCCAACCGGGACTAAAGATGGAGTAGAAAGTTTTTAAATCAGTGCGTAGTTGTTTGATGTATACGCTGTGTGCTTTTATTTCTAGACTAGTACTAATTTTAGCATCGTGATTTTGTTTAATATACTTATATAATGCAGATGAGACGGCAATGGATGTACGCTAACCGAATCTCTGGTGAGTTCATTGAGGGCGTGCGTTCTTTTCTCGTTGTGCTAGAGGCAAACAAGCGGAATGGTTTTATGTGTGGTCCATGTGGTGAGTGTCAGAATCAGAAGGAATACTCTTCCTCAATAGTCCTTCATGGCCATCTGTTTCGGTTCGGTTCCATGTCTGGCTATAATTGTTGGACCAAGCACGGAGTAAGAGGGGTTATGATGGAAGACAACAAAGATGAAGAGAATGATGACAACTATCCTATGTCCCTTGAATACGGTGGTACTGCAATGGAATACAATGATGAAGAAGAAGAAGAAGAACGTGCATCATATGACCCAGATGATGATCTTGGTTGGGCCATTGCTGATGCAAAGGGAGAATGTGATAGTGAAAGGGAGAGGTTGAAATTTGAGTAGATGTTAGAGGATCACAACAAATTGTTCTATCCGAATTATGAAGATGGCCACAAAAAGCTAGGTAGCACACTGGAATTGCTGCAATGGAAAGCAGAGGTCGGTGTGCCTGACAAGGGATTTCAAAAGTTGTTGAAGATAATGAAGAAGCTACTTCCAAAGGATAACGAACTTCCCTCCAGTACTTACGAAGTAAAGAAGGTTGTCTTCGCTCTAGGATTAGAGGTACAGAAGATATATGCATGCATTAATAACTGCATCCTCTACCGCAGTGAGCAATACGAGAATTTGGATGCATGCCCGGTATGCACTGCATTGCAGTATAAGATCCGACGAGATGACCCCGCTGATGTTGAGGGGGAGCGCCCCAGGAAGAGGGTTCACACGAAGGTGATGTGGTATGTTCCTATAATACCACGGTTGAAACGTTTGTTCAGAAACGAAGAGCATGCCAAGTTGTTGCGATGGCACAAAGAAGACTGATAAAAAGGCGAGATGTTGAGACACCTCGCTGATGGGTCGCAGTGGAGAAAATTGAGAGAAACTACCGGGACTTTGCAGGCGACGCGAGGAACTTATGGTTTGGTCTAAGTACAGATGGCATGAATCCTTTTGGGGAGCAGAGTTGTAGTCATAACATATGGCATGTGACTCGGTGTATCTATAACCTTCCTCCTTGGTAGTGCATGAAGCGGAAGTTCATTATGATGTCAGTGCTCATTCAAGGCCCGAAGCAACCCGGAAACAACATTGATGTGTACCTAAGGCCATTAGTTGAAGAACTTTTACAGCTTCGGCACGGACAAGGTGTACGTATGTGGGATGAGCACAAACATGAGGAATTCAACCTACGAGCATTGTTGTTCGTAACCATCAATGATTGGCATGCTCTTAGTAACATTTCAGGACATACAAACAAGGGATACAATGCATGCACACACTATTTAGATGACACCGAAAGTATTTATTTGGATAAGTGTAAGAAGAATGTGTACCTAGGGAATCGTCGTTTTATTCCGCCCACGCATTCCCTAAGAAAGAAAGGCAAGCATTTCAATGTTGTATTTGATATTGTGAAGGATTTAGATGTAATCTTTGGAAAGGGTCCTGGTGGACAGTCCGTTCCGAAGGACACTAGCGAACACACACCCATGTGGAAGAAGAAATCTATATTTTGGGAGCTACCCTATTGGAAAGTCTTAGAGGTCCACTTTGCAATCGATGTGATGCACCTGATGATGAATCTTTGCGTGATACTGCTAGGCTTCTTGGGCGTGTATGGAAAGAATAAAGATACACCAGAAGCACGACAGGACCAACAACGTATGAAAGACCGAGACGGCAGGCATCCAGAGCTATTTCAAGGTACTGCTAGCTATGCTCTTACCAAAGAAGAGAAGGAAATCTTTTTTGAATGCCTGAGTAGTATCAAGGTCCCCTCTGGCTTCTCGTCCAATATAAAGGGAATAATAAATATGGTAGAGAAAAAATTCCAGAACCTAAAGTCTCATGACTGCCACGTGCTTTTGACGCAGTTGCTTCCGGTGGCTTTGAGGGGGTGATACGTCTAAAACGTATCTACTTTCCCGAACACTCTTGCTATTCTTTTTCCTCTAAACATGTGTGATTTGGATACAACTAACACGGACTGACGCTATTTTCAGCAGAATTACCTTGGTGTCTTGTTTTTGTGCAGAAAAGCAACTATCAGGAAAAATCCTGGAAAATATGCCAAAAATCCTATTTCACCAGAAGACTCATGGAGCCACAAGACGAGACGGAGTAGGTCCACGAGGGGCCCACACCACATGGCCGCGTGGGCCAGGCCAGGCCGTGCCTAGGGGTGGTGTGGCCATCTCGGTTGCCCCCTCGGCCTCCCTCTTTGCCTATAAGTTGCCTCTTGACCTAAAAACCAAGGGGGGTTTGACATTTTTCCATAGAGAGTTCCACTTTGCCGCCACAACCAGATTCCGTGAAACGGAACCAGAAACTCTGTTCGGGCCTCCTGCCGGGACGAGGAACTGGAGGAGATCATCGCCATCATCATCACCATCGCTTCTCCATCGACCATCCATGTTTCCCCCATCCATGAGTGAGTAATCCCCCGCTGTAGGCTATGGGGATGGTAGGGATTAGATGAGATCGTTCATGTAATGGCATCAGATTATTAGGGCATGGTGCCTAGTATCTATTATTAGTGCTTTTTGACTTTGTTGCAACTTGTTATGCTTAATGCTTGTCACTAGGGACCGAGTGCCATGATTTCATATATGAACATGTTATTGATTCATTATGATAGTATTGTTTATGGTCTTACCTGCAAGTTGTATACACACATTGTTGTCTAGAACCAAAGGCCCCAAAGTGACAGAAATGGGGATAACCAGAGGGAATGGCTTTGATGTGAGGATTACATGTGTTCACGGAGTGTTAATGCTTTGCTCCGGTGCTCTATTAAAAGGAACACCTTAATTGCCACTAGTTCCCTTGAGGCCTCGCTGCAAACGGGATGGCAACACAAAAGATGTTGTGCAAGTTCTCATTGCGAGCACGTCTGACTATATATGGAACACATGCCTATGATTATCTAGTACTTGGATGCTTTATCTTATTTATCTGCAAATGCCCTATGTTTTGATTGCTATATGAATTGTCTTGTCCATGCAACGACCGCCCATCCATCCCTATGCCTACCACGCTTTAAGCCTACTGTTTGCTGCAATTGTTACTACTGTCTTTACATTTACTACTGCTGTTACTTTACTATTGCTACTACCAAACTATTGCTACTGATAAACTGATGTGAGCAAGATTGTTTCTAGGTGCAGCTAAATTAACAACTCAGTTGTTAAGGCTTATAAATATTCTTTGGCTCCCCTTGTGTCGAATCAATAAATTGGGTTTCACTTCCCTCGAAAATACTGGGATACACCCCCTATACTTGTGGGTCATCAAGACTATTTTCTGGCGCCGTTGTCGCGGAGCATAGCTTTATTTATCAAGTTCACTTGGAATCACTATTGTTTGCTTCCATCCATCCATCATGGGTAAGTCTCGTGATGGCAAGGTTCCTATTTTACCATCCACTACAATAAGAGGTATGGTTCTGAACACCTCTATTGCTCTTGATTCACCATCTATTATGAGTAAGCTCCTTACACCACCACATACACATGCTACACACACTGCTACTACTGCTGAATCTAAAACTTCTTATACTTATGATGCTTCTTCTACTATGCTTGATAAGAGTGGTTCGTTAGGTCCTTTCCTAGATGCTACGATTGCTAGAACTATAGCTAGAAATACTGAAACTCCTAATGAAGACACTACTACACCTGTCAGTTCACCTGAGTCTAGAGAAAGCTATGATATTGAAGACGGTTATACAAAGATGACCGATGAATTTATTAAAGAATGTCAAAACACCCAAGATATGAGTGTTGTTAAGAGTCTCCTTAAGAGGCGTACTATAAAACCCAAATTGTCCCCTAATGCTAAGTTTGTTGCATCTCCCATAAACATTAAAGATAAAGATGATGATTTCTCTCTTGATCTATCTTACATAGCTATTGTTGAAAAAGAACCTTTTTGTGGGACTAAGAATGAAAGTGCGGTCGCACATATGATTGAGCTTTCTACCATGAGTGGCGTGTTTTTCTGATGATATTAAGATGCGCACCTACTTTGTTGCTAAAATTTTCCCTTTTTCACTGAAAGGAGAAGCTAAAACTTGGTTTAATAATTTACCTCCTAGATCTATTGATAGCCCTGATTGCTTGATTAGTACTTTCCTGCAGAAGTATTTTCCTCCTAGTGCTAGACATGCTATTTTGCAGGAAATTTTTGATTTTAAACAAGGAGAAAAAGAGATATTGCCTGAATCATGGGCAAGGTTTTGTGCTTTGATTCATGCACAGGCTAGATGTCCATTACCTAAGAATGAGCTTTTTGATATATTTATAATGGACTAACTGAAGAATCTAGGACATACCTGGATAGTTGTGCTAATTGTGTTTTCAGGAATAGGACTCCCAAGGAAGCCGAGGAATTAATGGCTAAAATAAGCAAGAATTATGAAGACTGGACTCCTCCTAAACCAGCTCTACCTGAAACAATTATACCTGAACCAACTATACCTGCGCCTATACCAACATCCAAAAAGAGGGGAGTTATTGAACTAAATTATGAAGATATGAAGGAAGCTAAGAAATGTCTTAAGGAGAAGGGTATTAAAGCTGAAGATGTGAAGAATTTACCTCCTATAGAAGAATTATGTCAGCCAATTTCCCACTCATCCACTATTGAGGTACACTCTCTCCAACATTTTGATGAAGTTGATATCCCTTACACTAAACCTCCTGATCAATGCTTAGAAGAATTTGATATTTTTATTGTTAAGCAAGATAATTTCAATAAAAGGGTGCAAAGTCATTTAATGGAAAACTCTAGAGCTATTGTTGATTTAAAAGATATTTTGGAAAGAACCACTAATGATGTTAAAATTCTTGTTAAAAAATTTCAAATGGTTCAAGCTCAAATTGATAAATTCATTAAAGTACAAAAAGACTTGCTAGTTAATGCTGCTAAAGAAAAACATGCTTATGAAATTAGAACTAGAAGTGGTGCTGCTACCTAGTATCCTCTATATCCTAAGGGGCATCCTAAAAGAATTGAGCAGGATTCTAAACAAGCTGAAAATAATGGTACTACTCCTAAGAAGAGAAAGAAGAAGCATAAAACTATTGCAGAACCTTTTGAACCTGCTAAAGATCCTAATAGTATATCGGTCTCTGATGCTGAAACTGAAAGTGGTAATGAAGAAAATGATGTTCCTGATAAAGATAAAGTTGAAGAAGAACCCGAAAGGCACACTAAGAATACTAAATACACTAAAGAAGTTTTTATTGCTAAGAAACATGGTAGTGAAAGAGAGCCTTGGGTCCAAAAACCTATGCCTTTCCCTGATAAGAAACACAAGTCAAAGGAAGATGAACACTATAATCAGTTTTGTGAGTGGATGAAACCTTTGTTCTTGCAAATTCCTTTGACTGATGCTATTAAATTGCCTCCTTATTCAAAGTATATGAAGGATATTGTCTCGAATAAAAGGAAGATCCCTAATGAAGAAATCTCTACTTTGCTTGGTAATTATTACTTTAATGGTAAGATTCCAAAGAAACTTGGAGACCCATGGATTCCAACTATCCCGTGCTCTATTAAAAACAGTTATGTTAGAACTGCTTTGTGTGATTTGGGAGCAGGAGTTAGTCTTATGCCTTTTTTCTCTCTACAAGAGACTTCAACTGGAAAAATTAATACCAACTGATATATCTTTACAAATGGCTGATAAATCTACTACTATTCCTGTTGGTATATGTGAGGATGTGCCTGTTCAAGTGGCGCATAATTGCTTGATATTAACTGATTTTGTTGTGCTTGAAATGCCTGAAGATGATATTATGTCGATTATTCTTGGGAGACCTTTTCTTCATATTGCAGGAGCTGTTATTAATTGTAATCAAGGAAAGATGACTTTTAATGTTAATGACAAAGAGCATACTGTCTATTTCCCCAATAAGATTGATAGGACTTATGGGTTAAATTCAATTGAACATGTTGAGGGCATTCAAGTAGGAGAAATATATTGTCCCATACCAAGAGAAAAATATGAAACTATTATGATTGGGACCATTGTTATCAAGGTTGAGGTAACATAATCATAAGTAGAATACAAAGTTTTGTTTCATATAAAATTGTTTTGGTAACAAGACCTGATCAACCTTGTTAACAAAGGGATTTTTAATGAACAAAACAATGTTTTCACCATGATTATATTTGCTTACTTTTATCTTATCCATTTTTAGTTTTTGCTTCCGTTTAGTTTACTTTTTTGTTGATTAGTTTTGTTTTGCTTTTGCATCTTTTCAAAATCATTTTTCTGCATCAAAATCATCCATCTATACCTGAAAATTGCTCAAAAATAAAGTGTCTCGAAAAATTCCAGAAAATTCATATTAAATTTTTACGTGAAAAGGGGAAGAGAAGTGCTTGGATAGTACCAGGGGGGCCACCAGGCAGGCACACCACCTGGTGGCGCGGCCAGCCCAGGGGCGCGCCTGGCCATGGTGTGGGCCACCATGACCCTCCACTCACTCTCTCACTTCCCACTTCTCTCTCTCTAGAGAAAACACTAGTGCATTGCTCGAAATCGCGTTCTTGCTGTTCTTGCCCACGATTTATCGATCTCCTTGCTCAGCCCATCTTGGCTGCTGACATTTGGAGCATTTGTTCTCCGGTATGTGACTCCTCCGCTTGTCCAAGTAGATTTGTGTTTAGTGGTTTATATCTTGAGTATTTTGCTGTTGTAGGTGACAGGTTGTGAGATCTCGTAAGCTTGTTCAATGCTTAGAGATATTGTTTTCATGGATGCTTAGGCCTCTTACAAGTCCCTATGAGTAGTGCCCTTCATTATATATTCACTTTGCAATCACTTGTTTAATGGATGTTTAAATTTCAGAATAGAAGATGAATGAGCATCAACTCGACCAACATGAACTGAGGGTGCCTGAGGTTATGAAGGTTCACTGAGAGGAGGAAGTTTTTCCTTCCATCTATCCATGCTTCGAATTCATGAGGGTTGTAAGAATTTCCCAGGACTTCCACACATTAGTTGCTAATGCAGGATTGGAGCACTTTGTGGAAGAAGAACCTTGTCAATTTGTGAAACTAGCTATGTTTGTAGTGAAGGACTTTCAATTTAGTTAATCTTTGCCTAACACCATGGTACACTACAAAATTTACAATATGGCTGCCGACCTTCCTCTTGATGACTTTTGTGCAGCTATTAAGGTACCTCAGTGGGGATCGTGTGGGAGGGTTAAAGAGCGACCTGCACCACTCATGGACTTGTATGCGGAGATTTGCCAAGGGAGCAGCTTCTCGAAGGAGAGCGGGAAAATCTGTAACATTCATATCCCGTCTATTCGCTACTTTGCTTACTTTATTGCCAAGTGTGTTCTCGCTAGGAAAACTGCTAATAAGTTATCCTCTTATGATCTAGCATTCATCTCAGCTGCTTTAAAACGAGATAAGACTTATAACTTGTGTTCCTTGATAGCTTTCCGTCTGGCTGCTAACCGCAAGAAAGGTGGAATTTATGGAGGCCTCATTGCCTCTCGTTTATTAGCTTTGCATGGTTTAGCGCCTCACCATCTAGATACAGTTTCCCATAGAAAGGCTAGATCTTAATTCCATGATACAACAAAAATTTGTTTCTTCTTGGGCTAATTTGAGTCAGTTGTCTTATGAAATAACATTTCTCAAGGCTAGTTGAAGAAGGTGTAAGTCCGAGCGATTTGTTCTTTTGCATGCACCTGTTTTGTTTAACCTTGATACTAGGGTAGGATGGTCACTCACTGAGTAGGAGCTTGATACGTACTTGGGAGAGCTCTCCCAACAGGAGCAGGATACTAGAAGGGAGGTTACAGATGATTCGGTCTAGCCCTCGAATGAGGGGGAGTCTTCATATGAGCAGCCTACCTATGATTGGTGAGCTTCTTCTTCCCAAGGGCCTAACCATGATCATTCTTACGATGACCCGCCTGCTTGGAACCCTTACTCGTATTTGGGTTGATACCCACTTAGGCCAAAATCCTAAGCTTGGGGGGAGGTATACCGATATCACACTCATCTCCATATCATGTTTCGTCGGTACTTTGTATATTCATGCTTCGTTCTCTTTTTAGTTTTCGTTCTTTCTTTACTTTTGCTTTCTAAAACACAAAAAGACGAAAAATATTTCTCTTTGTTTTCTTCTTCTTATTTTTGCCTTGGTTTCCTTTTCCCTTTTTGCTTTGTCTTAGTTATTCGAAAAACCCAAAAAGATTTTGCTTTGCTTGTTTTTCCCTTTTGTTCTTGCCTTTGAAAATTAAAAACACCAAAAATATTTGTTCTTCTTCTTTGGGTTTGTGAGTTTGTTGCAGGGTTCAGTAGTCCTTAGTGGAATTTGGTTTGATGTTATTATTCAAGCCACACAAGTGAAGGGAAATAATGAGGATTAATGACAACTTGAGGTGTGGTAAGAGGCTGGTAACGAACTCTATTTGTTTTCATTTTTGTACATATACTCATCAATGTGGGAATGCTTAGTCTATTCATGTAGGGTGTATGTTATTATGGATGCTTAGTAGTTCTTGCTTTCTTATGATTAACTCTAGCTTGCTAATAGTTTGTAGCATGTCATATGAATGTTTGCTTGCATTGCTCTATTCATAACTCGGTATGACACTGTGGTATCCCCCTCTGAATGTTTCACTTGAATTCACTTGGCACATGCTCATGCATGCATATGACTGAAACAATCAGTTAAGCCTCGATGAATTATTTTGCCTCAGGGGTCTTGAATCACTTTCATGCCATGATTAGTACTGTTTTGTTGCAAGCATGATTATGATAGTTATTGCTCTCTCGTTTGTCGCTCCCTTACTATTGCTAGCCTTCAATTGCACTGAGTATAAGCTTTACTCGTGTTTCCAGCTCCCTAAAACCAATATTGCCAAAAGTGTCACTATACCTACCTATTAGCATCATTTGCTATTTCCGTGCATATTCAATATGCCTTGTTTTCTTCCGAAAAAAATGTTTGCTTGTTATGAGAAAGTTAGTTAGTAAAGCTCTCACGAACTTGATGGCATACTTTATTTCTTGCACTTAATAAACCTGAACCATTGTGATTGTCCATGAAAGTCATATGCTTGCAAATTATAGGCTGGGAATTAGCAGAACCGTGCTGTCACGGGGAATACTTTCAACACCTGTAAATATATACCCAGTTGATATCATGCTCTTTTGTTTGCAGATGTCGTCGGTGTGAAATAAAAGGGGAGCTTGTAAGTCCATGGAGTTATATATGTGTGTTAGAGAAACGCCTGGGCCGCCAGTCTAATCCATTTCGTCATGGTGGAAACCTGCAGCGTAACCATAACAAGTATCTATGAAGCATTCTTCTTATAAAAAAAGAGAGATAGCTATTAAGAAAAACAAAAAAAGAGATTTGAGAAAAGAGGAAAGAGAGAAAAAACACCATTTTCCCATGGTAAATAAGGAGAATGCTGAGATACTTGTTGTTTGCTTGCCTTGTCATTTTGATATGTGGATTCTTCCGTATCATCAGGCAAGGGGTACCCCGTTGGTGGTTCTCTATGATACGCATGTATTTACTATGACAAGAACTTACCGGTAACTAAAGTTGAGTAGCATGAGGAGCGGACCTCGTACTCAAGGGACGTGAGATTTCCAGTTTATAGTCTGTCAAGCATATAACTCAGATTGGATGTCACTTTCACCTTAATCATATAAAGATGCTTATGATAGGGGCAATGAGAGCTCAAAGCTAATGAGTACCATACTTTCAGCATTTGGAAGCCTTTCAAACTTTTCAAAACCTTTTTCATTTCCTTGTTGAGTCACCACCCACTCTTTGAGCACTTTCTTGAGAGCATAGTTGTCATTCTTAGTGTGCTTGTCTCAAAACATGATTAATTGTGTCATGACTTTGATGATTTTATCTTTGCTATCTTTCCTTCTAGTCTTCACTTGAACTTTAGAGGTGCCTTGGCATTTATGTTTGCTCTACAATCAAAGGCAAGCGAGATACCACTCTATCATACCTTTTTTGAGCATTACAATGTTTCTTATGTTTATGTTCATGCTACTTATTATTTTTGAGTTGGAATCTCTTCATAACTTGCAATGACCATTAAGTAAACTTAGTTGCATACTCTTTATTATGAATTGCCTGATTAGTTGATCACATGCTGAGAATATGAAGCAAATGTGTTCGTGAAGGTTTCTTTTACTTCACTCATTTTTCAACTGAATTGAGGACAACCAATAAGCTAAGCTTGGGGGAGTTGATACGTCCAAAATGTATCTACTTTCCCGAACACTTTTGCTATTGTTTTTCATCTAAACTTGTGTGATTTGGATACAACTAACATGGACTGATGCTGTTTTCAGCAGAATTACCTTGGTGTCTAGTTCTTGTGCAGAAAAGAAACTATCAGGAAAATTCCCGAAAAAATGCCAAAAATCCTATTTCACCAGAAGACTCACAGAGCCAGAAGACGAGACAGAGTAGGTCCACGAGGGGCCCACACCACCTGCCGCGCGGGCCAGGCCAGGCTGTGCCTAGGGGTGGTGTGGCCGCCTCGGCTACCCCCTCGGCCTCCCTCTTGGCATATAAGTTACCCCTTGACCTAAAAACCAAAGGGGTTCGACGATTTTCCAGAGAGAGTTCCGCTTTGCCGCCACCACCAGATTCCTCGAAACGGAACTAGAAACTCCGTTTTGGCACCCTGTCGGGGCGGGGAATTGGAGGAGACCATCGCCATCATCATCACCATCGCTTCTTTGTCGACCATCCATGTTTCCCCCATCCAAGAGTGAGTAATCGCCCGCTGTAGGCTATGGGGATTTTAGGGATTAGATGAGATCGTTCATGTAATGGCATTAGATTGTTAGGGCATGGTGCCTAGTATCTATTATTAGTGCTTTTTGACTTTGTTGCAACTTGTTATGCTTAATGCTTTTCACTAGGGCCCGAGTGCCATGATTTCAGATCTGAACATGTTATTGATTCATTATGATAGTATTGTTTATGGTCTTACCTGCAAGTTGTATACACACGTTGTTGTCTAGAATCAAAGGCCCCGAAGTGATAGAAATCGGGATAACCAGAGGGAATGGCTTTGATGTGAGGATCACATGTGTTCACAGAGTGTTAATTCTTTGCTCCGGTGCTCTAATAAAAGGAGCACCTTAGTTTCTAGTAGTTCCCTTGAGGCCCCGCTGCAAACGGGCTGGCAGTACAAAAGATGTTGTGCAAGTTCTGTTGGAGATATGCCTAAGAGGCAATAATAAAAGTGGTTATTATTATATCTTTGTGTTTATGATGAATGTTTACATCCCATGCTATAATTGTATTATTAGGAAACACTAATACATGTGTGTTTTGTAAACATAAAAGAGTCCCTAGTAAGCCTCTTGTTGAACTAGCTTGTTGATTAATTGATGATCATGGTTTCCTGATCATGGACATTAGGATGTGATTAATAACAAGGTTATATCATTAGGAGAATGATGTGATGGACACACACCCATAGTAAGCGTAGCATAAGATCAAGTCATTAAGTTCGTATTGCTATAAGCTTTTAAATGCATAGTAACCTAATACTTCGACCATGAGGTTGTGTTAATCACCATCACCAGATGGGTACTTTGATGACATCAAACGCCACTTCGTAACTGGGTGGTTATAAAGGTGTCATTGGGTATTCTGAAAGTATGTGTTTAAGCGCATGGACCAAGATTGGGATTTGTCCATCCATATGACGGATAGATATGCTCTGGGCCCTCTCGGTGGAATGTCATCTAGTTAGCTTGCAAGCATGTGACTGGGTCACAAGGGATGACATAACATGGAACGAGTAAAGAGTACTTATCAGTAACGAGGTAGAACTAGGTATGGAGATACCGACGATCAAACCTCGGATAAGTATAGTATCGCGAGACAAAGGGAATTGGTTTCGTATGTAAATGGTTCTATCGATCACGAAGTCATCGTTGAGTATGTGGGAGCCATTATGGATCTCCAGGTCCCGCTGATGGTTATTGAGAGGAGATGTGTCTCTGTCATGTCTACATATTCACGAACCGTAGGGTGACACACTTAAGGTTCGAAGTTGTTTTAAGTAGATATGGAATGTGCGTTGGAGACCGAATGTTGTTCGGAGTCTCGGATTGGATCCGGGACATCACGAGGAGATCCGGAATTGTCCGGAGAATAAGATTCATATATTGGGGATCCTTTTCTGAGTTAGGAAATGTTCCGGAGTATTTGTATGAGGATTCTAGAAGGTTTCAGAATGTTCCGGAAGGTTCTGGAAGATTTCTTGGAGTTTTCTTGAAAACCAAGAAAGGGATCAAGGAGTCCTTGTGGGGCAAGACAAGGAGTCGTGGGGGAGGAGGACTCCTCCTCCCTCCCCAATCCGCCAGCCAAGGAGGGAGGGGAGTCCTACTAGGACTCCCCCTCCCATGGCGCCCTCCCTCCTTTAAATAGAGGGGTGGAGGTGATGGGTTCGTAGCATGGAAAACAAAAAAATTCTACCGCAAGAACGAACAAAACCCAGATCTAATCTAGATAAAAGCCAAGATCTAATCTATTAGATATGTGCAACGAGATAGATAGGAACTAACCCTCGTAGATCCGAAAGCGTTAACGAGATTAGATCTCATGATTGATGTAGTCGATCACTTGCCGATCTCAAGATCGTGTGGACGATCCTTCCGGCGTCGCGTTCCGACAGCGCTTCCGCAGTCGGTCAAGTGGACGATTCTTCCGACACCGCGTTTCGGCAGCGCTTCCGCAGTCGGTCACACGTGCGGAGTCGAAGCAGACCTTCCTCTCCCCGTTCCAGCGAGCAGCGGAGGTAGTAGATCTTCTCCACGGAATCCTAGCAGCACGACGGCGTGGTGGTGGTGGTGGAGTAGAGAATTCTGCAGGGCTTCGCCTATGCCTGTGCAGAAGAAAGGAGGAGGAGAGAGGCGGCAGAGATTGGAGTTATGGGAGCAGGCCAGGAGGGGGCGCCCCTGCCCTTCTATTTAAGGGGGGAGGCGCGCCTGGGGAGGGGGAGTCCTAGTAGGACTCCCCTCCTATGGCCGGCGGTGGGAAGGGGGAGGAGTCCTCCTCCCCCACGAATCCGTGTCTTGCCCTACTGGGTTTCCTTTGACCCTTTCTTGGTTTTCAAGCAAACTCCAAGAAATCCTCTAGAACCTTCCAGAACATTCCGAAACCTTCTAGAATCCCCATACAAACACTCCGGAACATTTCCTAACTCAGAAAATGATCCCCTATATATGAATCTTATTCTGCGGACCATTTCGGATCTCCTCGTGATGTCCCGATTCCAATCCGAGACTCCGAACAACATTCGGTCTCCAACGCATATTCCATATCTACTTAAAACAACTTCGAACCTTAAGTGCGTCACCGTACGGTTCGTGAATATGCAGACATGACAGAGACACATCTCCTATCAATAACCATCAGCGGGACCTGGAGATCCATAATGGCTCCCACATACTCAACGATGACTTCGTGATCGATTGAACCATTTACATACGAAACCAATTCCCTTTGTCTTGCGATACTATACTTATCCGAGGTTTGATCGTCAGCATCTCCATACCAAGTTCTACCTCGTTACTGATAAGTACTCTTTACTGGTTCCGTGATATGTCATCCCTTGTGACCTAGTCACATGCTTGCAAGCTAACTAGATGACATTCCACCGAGAGGGCCCAGAGCATATCTATCCATCATATGGATGGACAAATCCCAATCTTGGTTCATGCGCTTCAACACATACTTTCAGAATACCCAATGACACCTTTATAACCACCCAGTTACGAAGCGGCATTTTATGTCATCAAAGTATTCATCCGGTGATGGTGATTAACATAACCTCATGGTCGAAGGATTAGGTTACTATGTATTTGAAAGCTTACAGCAATACGAACTTAATGACTTGATCTTATGCTACGCTTACTACGGGTGTGTGTCCATCACATCATTCTCCTAATGATATAACCTTGTTATTAATCACATCCTTATGTCCATGATCAGGAAACCATGATCATCAATCAATCAACAAGCTAGTTCAACAAGAGGCTTACTAGGGACTCTCTTATGTTTACAAAACACACATGTATTAGTGTTTCCTAATAATACAATTATAGCATGGGATGTAAACATTCATCATAAACACAAAGATATAATAATAATCAGTTTTATTATTTCCTCTTGGGCATATCTCCAACAGTCTCCCACTTGCACTAGAGTCAATAATCTAGATTACATGGTAATATACCGAACACCCATGGCGTTCTGGTGTTGGTCATGCTTTGCCCTAGGGAGAGGTTTAGTCAACGGATCTGCCACATTCAGATCAGTGTGTACTTTGCAAATCTTTATGTCACCATCTCGGACATACTCGCGAATAGCGTGGAAACGTAGCTTGATGTGCTTCAGCTTGCTATGTGACCTTGGCTCCTGTGCATTAGCTATGGCACCTGTGTTGTCACAGTAGATGGCCATCGGGTCCAACGCACTGGGAACCACGCCAAGTTCAGTAATGAATTCCTTCATCCAAACGGCTTCTTGTGCAGCCTCCGAAGCAGCTATGTATTCTGATTCAGTGGAAGATTTCGCCACAACACTTTGCATCGCACTCCTCTAGTTCACTGCAGCACCATTCCAAATAAATACGTATCCCGACTGTGACTTCGAGTCATCCGGATCGGTGTTCCAACCAGCATCAGTGTAACCGTTTACAACAAGCTGTTCATCACCTCCATAAGAAAGAACCATATCCTTAGTCCTATTTAGGTACTTTAGGATATTCTTGACTGCTGTCCAGTGCTCCATTCCAGGATCACTTTGATATCTGCTAGTCAAACTAATAGCATGTGCTATATCCGGTCTCGTACACAGCATGGCATACATGATAGAACCTATGGCCGAGGCATAGGGAATATTATTCATTTTCTCTCTATCTTCTGCCGTAGCTGGACTTTGAGTTTTACTCAAGGTCTTACCTGACAACATGGGCACGAACCCTTTCTTGCTATCTTCCATTCTAAACTTCTTTAGAACTTTGTCCAAGTATATCCTTTGTGAAAGCGCTATTAGGCGTCTTGATCTATCTCTATAAATCTTGATGCCTAGAATGTATGCCGCTTCGCCAAGATCCTTCATTGAAAAACTATTATTCAAATAGGTTTTGACGCTATTAAGAAGTTCTATATCAATCCCAATCAACAATATGTCATCTACATATAGTACTAGGAATGCTACAGAGCTCCCACTCACTTTCTTGTAAATACAAGCTTGTCCATAAGTTTGTATAAATCCAAAGTTTTTGATTACTTTATCAAAACGTTGATTCCAACTCTGGGATGCTTGCTTCAGTCCATAAATGGAGCGCTGAAGCTTGCATACCTTGTCAGCATCTTTAGGATCGACAAAACCCTTGGGTTGTACCATATACAACTCTTCCTCAATGTCACCGTTAAGGAACGCCGTTTTGCCATCCATCTGCCAAATCTCATAATCGAAATATGCAGCAATTGCTAACAAAATCCTCACAGACTTTAGCTTCGCTACTGGTGAGAATGTCTCATCATAGTCAACTCCTTGAATTTGTCGAAACCCTTTCGCGACAAGTCGAGCTTTATAGACGGTAACATTACCATCAGCATCTGTTTTTCTCTTGAAAATCATTTGTTCTCGACAGCCTTACGGCCATCCGGTAAGTCCACCAAAGTCCACACTTGGTTTTCGTACATGGATCCCATTTCGGATTTCATGGCTTCTAGCCATTTGTCAGAATCTGGGCTCACCATAGCTTCTTCATACGTCGCAGGGTCATCATTGTTTTCCACCAACATGACGTTCAAGGCAGAGTCATACCAATCAGGAGTGGTACGAACCCTTGTTGACCTGTGAGGTTCAGCAGTAACTTCATTTGAAGTTTCATGATCATTATCATTAGCTTCCTCTCCAATTGGTGCAGGCGGCACAAAAACATCTTTCGGTGCTGCGCTACTCTCAAATTCGAGAGAAGGTTCAATAACCTCATCGAGTTCTACTTTCCTTCCAATCACCTCCTTCGAGAGAAACTCCTTCTCAAGAAAAGATCCATTCTTTGCAACGAAAACTTTGCCTTCGGATCTATGATAGAAGGTATACCCAATTGTTTCTTTAGGGTATCCTATGAAGACGCATTTCTCCGCTTTGGGTTCAAGCTTATCAAGTTGTAACTTCTTTACATATGCTT
The DNA here is from genome assembly GCA_910589775.1 of Avena eriantha. Lineage (NCBI taxonomy): Eukaryota > Viridiplantae > Streptophyta > Magnoliopsida > Poales > Poaceae > Avena > Avena eriantha. Next base: position 386,493,934 of record OU342744.1, on the reverse strand, counting down.
CGCAACCCCAAACTTTAAGGAACGACAACTTAGGTTTCTTACCAAACCACAATTCATACGGTGTCGTTTCAACGGATTTAGATGGTGCCCTATTTAAAGTGAATGCGGCTGTCTCTAATACATAGCCCCAAAATGATAACGGTAAATCTGTAAGAGACATCATAGACCGAACCATATCTAAGAGAGTTCGATTACGACGTTCGGACACAACATTACGCTGTGGTGTTCCCGGCGGTGTCAACTGTGAAAGTATTCCACATTTCTTTAAATGCATGCCAAACTCATAACTCAGATACTCACCTCCGCGGTCAGAACACAGAAACTTAATCTTCTTGTTACGATGATTTTCCACTTCACTTTGAAATGCCTTAAACTTCTCGAAAGTTTCGGACTTATGTTTCATAAAGTAGACATACCCATATCTACTCAAGTCATCCGTGAAAGTGAGAACATAACGATATCCACCACGCGATGCTACACTCATTGGACCGCACACATCGGTATGTATTATTTCCAATAAGTCTGTAGCTCGCTCCATTATTCTAGAGAATGCAGTCTTAGTCATTTTTCCCATTAGACATGCTTCGCATCTTTCAAGTGATTCAAAATCAAGTGATTCAAGAAGTCCATCTGAATGGAGTTTCTTCGTACGCTTCACTCCAATGTGACCAAGACGACAGTGCCACATGTATGTAGAATTATCATTTAATTTTATTCGTTTAGCATCTATGTTGTGAACATGTGTATCACTACTATCGAGATTCAGTAAGAATAAACCATTCATCTTAGGTGCATTACCATAAAAGATATTACTCATATAAATCGAACAACCTTTATTCTTGGACTTAAAAGAGTAACCGGCTCGCAATAAACAGGATCCAGATATAATGTTCATGCTTAACGCAGGCACCAAATAACAATTATTCAAATTTAAAACTAATCACGAAGGTAGATGCAGAGGGAGCGTGCCGACGGCGATCACATCAACCTTGGAGCCATTTCCAACGTGCATCGTCGCCTCATCTCTTGCCAGTCTTCGTTTATTCCGCAGCACCTGTTTCGAGTTACAAATATGAGCAACCGAACCAGTATCAAATACCCAGGCACTACTACGATTACTAGTAAGATACACATCTATAACACATATATCAAATATACCTTTCTTCTTGATGTTGCCGTTCTTCAGATCCGCCAGGTACTTGGGGCAGTTACTCTTCCAGTGACCATCACCTTGCAGTAGAAGCACTCAGTTTCAGGCTTAGGACCAGCCTTGGGCTTCTTAGCAGGTGCGGCAGCTTTCTTGCCGTCCTTCTTGAAGTTTCCCTTGTTCTTAGGCTTGCCCCGTCTCTTGAAATTGGTGGTCTTATTGACCATCAACACTTGGTGCTCCTTCTGGATCTCCACTTCAGCAGTTTTCAGCATGGACGACAGTTCAGGCAACGTCTTGTTCATGCAGTGCATGTTGTAGTTCATCACAAAGTTCTTGTAACTTGGTGGCAGTGATTGAAGGAGATGGTGAATCCCCAATCATTAGGAATCGATATTTCCAACTCTTGGAGCTTCTTTGCGTACCCAGACATGGTGAGCACGTGCTCGCTAACGGAGCTTCCTTCTTCCATCTTACAGTTAAAGAACTTTTCGGAGGCCTCATAGCTCTCCATGGCCGCGCGAGTCTCAAAAATTAGCCTGAGCTCCTTAATGATCTCGAACGGGTCGTGGTGCTCAAAACGCTTTTGGAGCTCTGATTCTAAACCTTACAGGATGGCACACTGAATTGTGGAGTAATGATTTTTCCGAGTGGCAAAAACATTCTTTTTGTCATCAGTGGCATTATCTGCAGGTGGGTCACCTAGCGGTGCATCGAGCACATAGGTCAACTGACCAGCCCTGAGGACGATCTTCAGTCCACGGAACTAGTCCGTGAAATTGCTTCCATTGTTCTTAAGCTTTTCTTTCTCTAGGAACGCATTGAAATTGATGGAGGGGGTCGCCATAATCTACAACAATTTGCAAGTAGTTTAGACTAAGTTTATGACAAATTGACTTCAAATTTAATTCTTAAACTAACTAGGTGAACTCCCACTCAAAACAACATCCCTCACATTGGCTTAGTGATTACACGAACCAAGTCCACTACACCAAGTCCGATCTTCACGAGAGAAGATGTAGTTTCATCGGCGAACAATCTTCATGTTCATCATATCATTTATATGACTCATGCTCTACCTTTCGGTATTCCGTGTTCCGAGACCATGTCTGTACATGCTAGGCTCGTCAAGATAACCTTAGTTTCCGCATGTGCAAATCTGGCTTACACCCGTTGTATGCACACGTAGAATCTATCACATCCGATCATCACGAGATGCTTCGAAACGACGAGTCTTAGCAACGGTGCCAACTAAGGGTGAACACTTTGTTACTTGATATTTAGTGAGAGGGATCATCTTATAATGCTACCGTCGTGATCTAAGCAATACAAGATGCATAAAGGATTAACATCACAGGCAATTCATAATTAGTGTGATATGATATGGCCTTTTCTTCTTGCGCCTTTGATCTCCATCTCCAAAGCACGAACATGATCTCCATCATCACCAGCATTGTGTCAAGGTCAGTGGCGTCGCTTCATGGTATTCCATCATCACCAGCAACTATTACAACTACTTGGAATAAAGCTATTACAAGATGAATAGACACGCAGGTCTTAACAGAATTAAAGACAACCATTAGGCTCCTGCCGGTTGCCATATTACAACAAGGATCACTGCATACATCAAATACAATCACAATCACATGATGGCCATATCACATCACAAAACCCCTGCAAAAACAAGTTAGACGCCTCTAATTTTCTTTGCATATTTTACGTGGTTTGGGGCTTTCGCATAAGACCGATCTTACCTACGAACAAGGACCATAACGTTGATACAAGTGTTGTCAAGATGCTCATTGTAAATTGAATCTTAACTATGGTGGGAGAGACAGACACCCGCACAGCCACTTGTGCAAAACAAGTTGCACGTCAAGCGTGGAGCAAGTCTCATGTGCGATGACATGTAATGTTAGCCCGAGCCGCTTCATCCCACCATGCCGCAAGATGCAAAGTACACGCTAAGACACCGACAACAAAAGCATCAACGCCCACAAAAACATTGTGTTCTACTCATGCAACAGATCTACGCATAGATACGGCTCTGATACCACTGATGGGTTCGTAGCATGGAAAACAAAAAAATTCTACCGCAAGAACGAACAAAAACCAGATCTAATCTAGATAAAAGCCAACATCTAATCTATTAGATATATGCAACGAAATAGATAGGAACTAACCCTCGTAGATCCGAAAGCGTTAAAGAGATTAGATCTCGTGGTTGATATAGTCGATCACTTGCCGATCTCAAGATCGTGTGGACGATCCTTCCGGCGTCGCGTTCCGGTAGCGCTTCCGCAGTCGGTCAAGTGGACGATCCTTCCGGCGCCGCGTTTCGGCAGCGCTTCCGCAGTCGGTCACATGTGCGGAGTCGAAGCAGACCTTCCTCTCCCCATTCCAGCGAGCAGCGGAGGTAGTAGATCTTCTCCACGGAATCCCAGCAGCACGACGGCGTGGTGGTGGTGGTGGAGTAGAGAATTCTGCAGGGCTTCGCCTATGCCTGTGCAGAAGAAAGGAGGAGAAGAGAGGCGGCAGAGATTGGAGTTATGGGAGCAGGCCAGGAGGGGGCGCCCCTGCCCTTCTATTTAAGGGGGGAGGCGCGCCTAGGGAGGGGGAGTCCTAGTAGGACTCCCCTCCTATGGCCGGCGGTGGGAAGGGGGGAGGAGTCCTCCTCCCCCACGAATCTGTGTCTTGCCCTACTAGGTTTCCTTTGACCCTTTCTTGGTTTTCAAGCAAACTCCAAGAAATCCTCTAGAACCTTCCAGAACATTCCGAAACCTTCTAGAATCCCCATACATACACTCCGGAACATTTCCTAACTCAGAAAATGATCCCCTATATATGGATCTTATTCTGCGGACCATTCCGGATCGCCTCGTGATGTCCCGATTCCAATCCGAGACTCCGAACAACATTCGGTCTCCAACGCATATTCCATATCTACTTAAAACAACTTCGAACCTTAAGTGCGTCACCCTACGGTTCGTGAATATGCAGACATGACAGAGACACATCTCCTATCAATAACCATCAGCGGGACCTGGAGATCCATAATGGCTCCCACATACTCAACGATGACTTCGTGATCGATTGAACCATTTACATACGAAACCAATTCCCTTTGTCTTGCGATACTATACTTATCCGAGGTTTGATCGTCAGCATCTCCATACCTAGTTCTACCTCGTTACTGATAAGTACTCTTTACTCGTTCCGTGATATGTCATCCCTTGTGACCTAGTCACATGCTTGCAAGCTAACTAGATGACATTCCATCGAGAGGGCCCAGAGCATATCTATCCATCATATGGATGGACAAATCCCAATCTCTGTTCATGCGCTTCAACACATACTTTCAGAATACCCAATGACACCTTTATAACCACCCAGTTACGAAGCGGCATTTGATGTCATCGAAGTATCCATCCGGTGATGGTGATTAACATAACCTCATGGTCGAAGGATTAGGTTACTATGTATTTGAAAGCTTACAGCAATACGAACTTAATGACTTGATCTTATGCTACGCTTACTACGGGTGTGTGTCCATCACATCATTCTCCTAATGATATAGCCTTGTTATTAATCACATCCTTATGTCCATGATCAGGAAACCATGATCATCAATCAATCAACAAGCTAGTTCAACAAGAGGCTTACTAGGGACTCTCTTATGTTTACAAAACACACATGTACTAGTGTTTCCTAATAATACAATTATAGCATGGGATGTAAACATTCATCATAAACACAAAGATATAATAATAATCACTTTTATTATTGCCTCTTGGGCATATCTCCAACAGGAGGCGCCACCCCCTGGCCCCCTCCACCACTCCAACAGGTGACACACTTAAGGTTCGAAGTTGTTTTAAGTAGATATGGAATATGCGTTGGAGACCGAATGTTGTTCGGAGTCTCGGATTGGATTCGGGACATCACGAGGAGATCCGGAATGGTCCGGAGAATAAGATTCATATATAGGGGATCATTTTCTGAGTTAGGAAATGTTCCGGAGTGTATGTATGGGGATTCTAGAAGGTTTCGGAATGTTCTGGAAGGTTCTAGAGGATTTCTTGGAGTTTGCTTGAAAACCAAGAAAGGGTCAAAGGAAACCTAGTAGGGCAAGACACGGATTCGTGGGGGAGGAGGACTCCTCCCCCCTTCCCACCGCCGGCCATAGGAGGGGAGTCCTACTAGGACTCCCCCTCCCTAGGCGCGCCTCCCCCCTTAAATAGAAGGGCAGGGGCGCCCCCTCCTGGCCTGCTCCCATAACTCCAATCTCTACCGCCTCTCTCCTCCTCCTTTCTTCTGCACAGGCATAGGCGAAGCCCTGCAGAATTCTCTACTCCACCACCACAACCACGCCGTCGTGCTGCTGATATTCCGTGGAGAAGATCTACTACCTCCGCTACTCGCTGGAACGAGGAGAGAAAGGTCTGCTTCGACTCCGCACGTGTGACCGACTGCGGAAGCGCTGCCGGAACGCGGCGCCGGAAGGATCGTCCACTCGATCTTGAGATCGGCAAGTGATCGACTACATCAACCACGAGATCGAATCTCGTAACGCTTTCGGATCTATAAGGTTAGTACAGATCTATCTTGTTGCACATGTCTAATAGATTAGATCTTGGCTTTTATCTAGATTAGATCTGGGTTTTGTTCGTTCTTGCGATAGAAATTTTTTGTTTTCCATGCTACGAACCCATCAGTGGTATCAGAGCCGTATCTATGCGTAGATCTGTTGCACGAGTAGAACACAATGGTTTTGTGGGCGTTGGTGCTCGTGCCGTCTTTTGCTTTGTGTACTTTGCATCTTGCGGTATGGTGGGATGAAGCGGCTCGGGCTAACCTTACATGTCATCGCACATGAGACTTGCTCCACGCTTGACGTGTAACTTGCTTTGCACAAGTGGCTTTGCGGGTGTCTGTCTCTCCCACCATAGTATAGATCTAATTTACACTTTTCACTTGATAGCACTTGTATCAACGTTGTGGTTCAGTTTCACAGGTAAGATCCGTTCTTGTTCGAAAGCCCCAAACCACGTAAAACATGCAAAGAAAATTAGAGGCGTCTAACTTGTTTTTGCAGGGGTTTTTTAATGTGATACGGCCATCATGTGATTGTGATTATATTTGATGTATGCAATGATCCTTGCTGTAATATGGCAACCGGCAGGAGCCTAATGGTTGTCTTTAATTCTGTTAAGACCTGCGTGTCTATTCATCTTGTAATAGCTTTATTCCAAGTAGTTGTAATAGTTGCTAGTGATGATGGACAACTATGAAGCGGCGCCACTGACCTTGACGCAATGCTGGTGATGATGGAGATCATGTCCGTGCTTTGGAGATGGAGATCAAAGGCGCAAGAAGAAAGGGCCATATCATATCACACTAATTATGAATTGCCTGTGATGTTAATCCTTTATGCATCTTGTATTGCTTAGATCGCGACGTTAGCATTATAAGATTATCCCTCTCACTAAATATCAAGTAATAAAGTGTTCACCCTTAGTTGGCACCGTTGCTAAGACTCGTCGTTTCGAAGCATCTCGTGACGATCGGATGTGATAGATTCTACGTGTGCATACAACGGGTGCAAGCCAGATTTGCACATGCGGAAACTAAGGTTATCTTGACGAGCCTAGCATGTACAGACATGGTCTCGGAACACGGAATACCGAAAGGTAGAGCATGAGTCATATAAATGATATGATGAACATGAAGATTGTTCACCGATGAAACTACATCTTCTCTCGTGAAGATCGGACTTGGTGTAGTGGACTTGGTTCGTGTAATCACTAAGACAATGTGAGGGATGTTGTTTTGAGTGGGAGTTCACCTAGTTAATTTAATTAAATTTGAACTCAATTTGTCATAAACTTACTCTAAACTACTTGCAAATTTGTTGTAGATTATGGCGACCCCCTTCATCAATTTCAATGCATTCCTAGAGAAAGAAAAGGTTAAGAACAATGGAAGCAATTTCACGGACTGGTTCCGTGGACTGAAGATCGTCCTCAGGGCTGGTCAGTTGACCTATGTGCTCGAAGCACCGCTAGGTGACCCACCTGCAGAAGATGCCACCGATGACGTAAAGAATGTTTACGCCACTCGGAAAAATCATTACTCCACAGTTCAGTGTGCCATCCTGTACGGTTTAGAAGCGGAGCATCAGAAGCGCTTTGAGCACCATGACCCGTTCGAGATCATTAAGGAGCTTAGGCTGATTTTTGAGACTCGCGCGGCCATGGAGAGCTATGAGGCCTCCGAAAAGTTCTTTAACTGTAAGATGGAAGAGGGAAGCTCCGTTAGCGAGCACGTGCTCACCATGTCTGGGTACACAAACAAGCTCCAAGAGTTGGGGATATCGATTCCTAATGAGTTAGGGATTCACCGTCTCCTCCAATCACTGCCACCGAGTTATAAGAACTTTGTGATGAACTACAATATGCACTGCATGAACAAGACGTTGCCTGAACTATCGTCCATGCTGAAAACTGCTGAAGTGGAGATCAAGAAGGAACACCAAGTGTAAATGGTCAATAAGACCACCAATTTCAAGAGAGAGGGCAAGCCTAAGAACAAGGGCAACTTCAAGAAGGACGGCAAGAAAGCTGCCGCACCTGCTAAGAAGCCCAAGGCTGGTCCCAAGCCTGAAACTGAATGCTTCTACTGCAAGGGTGCTGGTCACTGGAAGCGTAACTGCCCCAAGTACCTAGCGGATCTGAAGAATGGCAACATCAAGAAGAAAGGTATATTTGATATATATGTTATTGATGTGTATCTTACTAGAAATCGTAGTAGTGCCTGGGTATTGATATTGGTTCGGTTGCTCATATTTGTAACTCGAAACAGGAGCTGTGGAATAAGCGAAGACTGGCGAGAGACGAGGTGACGATGCGCGTTGGAAATGGCTCTAAGGTTGATGTGATCGCCGTCGGCACGCTCCCTCTACATCTACCTTCGGGATTAGTTTTAAATTTAAATAATTGTTATTTGGTGCCTGCGTTAAGCATGAACATTATATCTGGATCTTGTTTACTGCGAGACGGTTACTCTTTTAAGTCCGAGAATAAAGGTTGTTCGATTTATATGAGTAATATCTTTTATGGTAATGCACCTGAGATGAATGGTTTATTCTTACTGAATCTTGATAGTAGTGATACACATGTTCACAACATAGATGCTAAACGAACAAAATTGAATGATAATTCTACATACATGTGGCACTGTCGTCTTGGTCACATTGGAGTGAAGCGTATGAAGAAACTCCATTCTAATGGACTTCTTGAATCACTTGATTTTGAATCACTTGAAAGATGCGAAGCATGTCTAATGGGAAAAATGACTAAGACTCCATTCTCTGGAATAATGGAGCGAGCTACAGACTTATTGGCAATAATACATACCGATGTGTGCGGTCCAATCAGTGTAGCATCGTGTGGTGGGTATCGTTATGTTCTCACTTTCACGGATGACTTAAGTAGATATGGTATGTCTACTTTATGAAACATAAGTCCGAAACTTTCGAGAAGTTTAAGGAATTTCAAAGTGAAGTGGAAATTCATCGTAACAAGAAGATTAAATTTCTGCATTCTGACCGTGGAGGTGAATATCTAAGTTATGAGTTTGGCATGCATTTAAAGAAATGTGGATTACTTTCGCAGTTGACACCGCCAGGAACACCACAGCGTAATGGTGTGTCCGAACGTCGTAATCGAACTCTCTTAGATATGGTTCGGTCTATAATGTCTCTTACAGATTTACCGCTATCATTTTGGGGCTATGCATTAGAGACAGCCGCATTCACTTTAAATAGGGCACCATCTAAATCCGTTGAAACGACACTGTATGAATTGTGGTTTGGTAAGAAACCTAAGTTGTCGTTCCTTAAAATTTGGGGTTGCGAAGCATATGTAAAGAAGTTACAGCCTGATAAGCTTGAACCCAAAGCGGAGAAATGCGTCTTCATAGGATACCCTAAAGAAACAATTGGTTATACCTTCTATCATAGATCCGAAGGCAAAGTTTTCGTTGCCAAGAATGGATCCTTTCTTAAGAAGGAGTTTATCTCGAAGGAAGTGACTAGAAGGAAAGTAGAACTCGATGAGGTTATTGAACCTTCTCTCGAATTTGAGAGTAGCGCAGCACCGGAAGATGTTTTTGTGCCGCCTGCACCAATTGGAGAGGAAGCTAATGATAATGATCATGAAACTTCAAATGAAGTTACTGTTGAACCTCGCAGGTCAACAAGGGTTCGTACCTCTCCTGATTGGTATGACTCTGCCTTGAACGTCCTGTTGGTGGACAACAATGATGACCCTGCGACGTATGAAGAAGCTATGGTGAGCCCAGATTCCGACAAATGGCTAGAAGCCATGAAATCCGAAATGGGATCCATGTACGAAAACCAAGTGTGGACTTTGGTGGACTTACCGGATGGCCGTAAGGCTGTCGAGAACAAATGGATTTTCAAGAGAAAAATAGATGCTGATGGTAATGTTACCGTCTATAAAGCTCGACTTGTCGCGAAAGGGTTCCGACAAATTCAAGGAGTTGACTATGATGAGACATTCTCACCAGTAGCGAAGCTAAAGTCTGTGAGGATTTTGTTAGCAATTGCTGCACATTTCGATTATGAGATTTGGCAGATGGATGGCAAAACGGCGTTCCTTAATGGTGACATTGAGGAAGAGTTGTATATGGTACAACCCAAGGGTTTTGTCGATCCTAAAGATGCTGACAAGGTATGCAAACTTCAGCGCTCCATTTATGGACTGAAGCAAGCATCCCGGATTTGGAATCAATGTTTTGATAAAGTAATCGAAAACTTTGGATTTATACAAACTTATGGAGAAGCTTGTATTTACAAGAAAGTGAGTGGGAGCTCTGTAGCATTCCTAGTACTATATGTAGATGACATATTGTTGATTGGGAATGATATAGAACTTCTTAATAGTGTCAAAACCTATTTGAATAATAGTTTTTCAATGAAGGATCTTGGCGAAGCAGTATATATTCTAGGCATCAAGATTTATAGAGATAGATCAAGACGCCTAATAGCGCTTTCACAAAGTACATACTTAGACAAAGTTCTAAAAAGTTTAGAATGGAAGGGAGCAAGAAAGGGTTCATGCCCATGTTGTCAGGTAAGACCTTGAGTAAGACTCAAAGTCTAGCTACGGCAGAAGATAGAGAGAAAATGAATAATATTCCCTATGCCTCGGCCATAGGTTCTATCATGTATGCCATGCTGTGTACAAGACCGGATATAGCACATGCTATTAGTTTGACTAGCAGATATCAAAGTGATCCTGGAATGGAGCAGTGGACAGCAGTCAAGAATATCCTAAAGTACCTAAATAGGACTAAGGATATGGTTCTTTCTTATGGAGGTGATGAACAGCTTGTTGTAAACGGTTACACCGATGCTGGTTGGAACACCCATCCGGATGACTCGAAGTCATAGTCAGGATACGTATTTATTTTGAATGGTGCTGCAGTGAGCTGGAGGAGTGCAAAGCAAAGCGTTGTGGCGAAATCTTCAACTGAATCGGAATACATAGTTGCTTCGGAGGCTGCGCAAGAAGCCATATGGATAAAAGAATTCATTACTGAACTTGGCGTGGTTCCTAGTGCGTTGGACCCGATGGCCATCTATTGTGACAACACAGGTGCCATAGCTAATGCACAGGAGCCAAGGTCACATAGCAAGCTGAAGCACATCAAGCTACGTTTCCACGCTATTCCCGAGTATGTCCGAGATGGTGACATAAAGATTTCCAAAGTACACACTGATCTGAATGTGGCAGATCCGTTGAATAAACCTCTCCCTAGGGAAAAGCATGACCAACACCAGAACGCCATGGGTGTTAGGTATATTACCATGTAATCTAGATTATTGACTCTAGTGCAAGTGGGAGACTGTTGGAGATATGCCCAAGAGGCAATAATAAAAGTGGTTATTATTATATCTTTGTGTTTATGATGAATGTTTATATCCCATGCTATAATTGTATTATTAGGAAACACTAATACATGTGTGTTTTGTAAACATAAAAGAGTCCCTAGTAAGCCTCTTGTTGAACTAGCTTGTTGATTAATTGATGATCATGGTTTCCTGATCATGGACATTAGGATGTGATTAATAACAAGGTTATATCATTAGGAGAATGATGTGATGGACACACACCCATAGTAAGCGTAGCATAAGATCAAGTCATTAAGTTCGTATTGCTATAAGCTTTTAAATGCATAGTAACCTAATCCTTCAACCATGAGGTTGTGTTAATCACCATCACCGGATGGGTACTTTGATGACATCAAACACCACTTCGTAACTAGGTGGTTATAAAGGTGTCATTGGGTATTCTGAAAGTATGTGTTGAAGTGCATGGACCAAGATTGGGATTTGTCCATCCATATGACGGATAGATATGCTCTAGGCCCTCTCGGTGGAATGTCATCTAGTTAGCTTCCAAGCATGTGACTGGGTCACAAGGGATGACATAACATCGAACGAGTAAAGAGTACTTATCAGTAACGAGGTAGAACTAGGTATGGAGATACCGATGATCAAACCTCAGATAAGTATAGTATCGCGAGACAAAGGGAATTGGTTTCGTATGTAAATGGTTCTATCGATCACGAAGTCATTGTTGAGTATGTGGGAGCCATTATGGATCTCCAGGTCCCGCTGATGGTTATTGATAGGAGATGTGTCTCTGTCATGTCTACATATTCACGAACTGTAGGGTGACACACTTAAGGTTCGAAGTTGTTTTAAGTAGATATGGAATGTGCGTTGGAGACCGAATGTTGTTCGGAGTCTCGGATTGGATCCGGGACATCACGAGGAGATCCGAAATTGTCCGGAGAATAAGATTCATATATTGGGGATCATTTTCTGAGTAAGGAAATGTTCTGGAGTATTTGTATGAGGATTCTAGAAGGTTTCGGAATGTTCCGGAAGGTTCTGGAAGATTTCTTGGAGTTTGCTTGAAAACCAAGAAAGGGATCAAGGAGTCCTTGTGGGGCAAGACAAGGAGTCGTGGGGGAGGAGGACTCCTCCCCTCTCCCCAATCCGCCGGCCAAGGAGGGAGGGGAGTCCTACTAGGGGTGGAGCCGCCACCCCCTGGCCCCTTCCACCACTCCAAACCCTAGCCGCCTGTCTTTCCTCCTCTCTTCTACTCAGGCTTAGGCGAAGCCCTGCAGAATTCTCTACTCCACCACCACCACCACGCCGTCGTGCTGCTGGGATTCCGTGGAGAAGATCTACTACCTCCGCTGCTCGCTGGAACGAGTAGAGGAAGGCTGCTTCGACTCCGCACGTGTGACCGACTGCGGAAGCGCTGCCGGAACGCGGCGCCGGAAGGATCGTCCACTCGATCTTGAGATCGGCAAGTGATCGACTACATCAACCACGAGATCTAATCTTGTAATGCTTTCGGATCTACAAGGGTTAGTACAGATTTATCTCGTTGCACATGTCTAATAGATTAGTTCTTGGCTTTTATCTAGATTAGATCTGGGTTTTGTTCGTTCATGCGATAGAATTTTTTTGTTTTCCATGCTACTAACCCATCAAGTTCTCATTGCGAGCACGTCTGACTATATATGGAACACATGCCTATGATTATCTAGTACTTGGATGCTTTATCTTATTTATCTGCAAATGCCCTATGTTTTGATTGCTATATGAATTGTCTTGTCCATGCAACGCCCGTTCATCCATCCCTATGCCTACCACGCTTTAATCCTACTGTTTGCTGCAATTGTTACTACTGTCTTGACATTTACTACTGTTGTTACTTTACTATTGCTACTACCAAACTGTTGCTACTGATAAACTACTATGAGCAAGATTGTTTCCAGGTGCAGCTAAATTGACAACTTAGTTGTTAAGGCTTATAAATATTCTTTGGCTCCCCTTGTGTCGAATCAATAAATTTGGTTTCACTTCCCTCGAAAATACTACGATACACCCCCTATACTTGTGGGTCATCAGGGGGCTTCTGTCGGAAAATGTTAGAGTACCCATTGTGAAGCTATGTGAGTTCCTCAATGCAATTTCTCAGAAGGTAATCGATCGAGAAAGTCTACCAGGGTTACATAAATATGTGGTCCAGTGTCTTGTCATCTTTGGGTTTGTGTTCTCACCATCCTTCTTCAACATAATGACGCACCTCTGATACATCCATAACATATCTATAATTTATGATGGTTTTATGCTAATAATATGCTTTGGACACTCCTTTTTATATAAAGTTTGTGATTTATTTGGACTAACCTACTAATAGTTGCAAAAGTGCACAATGTTCTTGTTTTACACTTTGATGTGTAGGAATTACCAAGAATACATGTGGAAACCTTGTTGGAGTCCAATTGGGATTTTCCAGAAATCTGTCTCAAAACTCTTTTTAAAGATGGTCAGGTTTCGAGTCGAAGACAACAACAAACGGAAAACTCTTCAAATACAAAGTTGTTGGAAATTTCGCGACAAACGTCCTGAATATAAAATTTGCTGATTCCGAGTTCGGACTATATAAAGGGAGGACACCTAATTCGCCCAACACATCTCCACCCACGAATTTGCAGCCACCAAAGCCATGGTTTTTCCTCCCCATGGATCCCATCTTCATGGGGGAGGGCTCCCAAGAAGCCATGAAGGAAGGGGCTAAGGGGCGGTGCTCCCCCATGATACCGGCGGTAGGGAAGGAGTCCCCCGCGTCGTCGACGCCGCCCTCTTCACCATCTTCACCGCCATATCCATCTCCTAATCCTCCTAGTATGTAGTGGTTCATCCTCTCACACACCTCTGTACCGTCCTATGTAAACATGGTGTTTGATGCTATAAGTTATAATCCTATGATCTATGTCATGTTTGTGTAGTTTCTTTGTTCTTAGATTGAATGGTTGAACGTCTTTGGTTCATTAGAATTATATGTTGATATGGTACGATCCTTTGGTGTCCATTATATTTGTGCGTGCATGGATTAAACATCATAGGGTTTGTAGTATGTGCAAGAGGAAGGGGGAAGTTCTGCCAGAGTGACAGAAACCTGAGGACACGAACCGGAACGTTGCACGTATGGGAGTAAGAGGACCATTAAACTTAAATCTATGGTTGGGGGAACCTTAATGAATTGTTAGTAGTTACGGATGTTTGCTAACAATACAATCATATATTACATGTAATTCCAAATAGTGAAGCGCTTGTATATTTAGCCTCTCCCACATAAAAAACTGCATCGAAGACAATGAACCCGATTTATTTGCTAATTAAACTTGGAAAAAGCCACCACAATTACCACCACTATTCCACACTCATGGTTTTGTTAGTTTAGTGTATTTTATTGTTGCAACAACTAACTTTACTTTCTTGTTATTTATTATCATGCAAAGCTATATCTAGTACTCATATTTTTGCTCTAGTTTTATTTCCTAGATAATACAAACGTTTAGTGTGCGTAGAGTTGTATCAGTGTTTTATAGAACTTGAGAGAACATTTATCCTACATTTAGCTCCTCGTTGGGTTCGACACTCTTACTTATCGAAAAGGCTACACACGATCTCCTATACTTGTGGGATATCAAGACCTTTTCTGGCGTCGTTGCCGGGGAGGAATAGCGTGTGGGTGAATATTCTTGTGTGCACTTGTTTTCTTTATCTCTAAGTAGTTTTTACTTTCAGTTTTAAGTTGTTCTATATCTTAGTATGGATAGGGAATGCGAATTACAAAAAAATAGTTGTACTTGTTACCTCAAAATGTTTTCAAAAAGGAAAGTGATGGAAAAGATTGATAAGTTGCAAATGTATCCATAATTTTTGATGTTCCATGCTTGGTTTTATCTACTTTCTTACGTTTTGTCCACACTTTGGAGTGCTTTTCATATGATTTCTTGGACTAACCTATTAACAAGAGCCACAGTGCCAGCTGCCTCTTTTCTGTTGTTTTTGGTTCCAGGAAAGTCAGAAAATGAATATTCTCGGAATTGGACGGGACAAAAGCCAAAGTCAGTTTTTCACCGAGGGACACACGGAGCCAGTATACGAGACGGAGAGGGGCTAGGGCCCAGCCACACCACCTTGTCGTGCTGCCAGGCCTGGCCTGTGCCAAGGGGTGCTCTGGCCACCCCAGGCACCCCCTCGGCCTCTCCTTCCGCCTATAAGTTGCCTCTGATATAGAAACCCTAAGTACCCGATCAAAATTCCACGAAAGAGTCTGTAGCCGCCGTCATCTCCATCCCTAGATCGGGAGGGATCTGAAGCTCTTCCTAGCACCATGTTGGAGAGGGGAATTCACCCTGGAGGCCTTCTTTATCATCATGCAAGCCTCCGGTGTGATGCGTGAGTAGTTCATCTCTAGACTACGGGTCCATGTAGTAGCTAGAAGGCTGGTTCTCCTCCTTTGTGCTATCATGTTTAGATCTTGTGAGCTCCGTTCATGATCAAGATCATCTATTTGTAATTCTACATGTTGTGTCTGCGGGGATCCGATGAATATTGAGATGTTATTTCAGATTGATTATTGATTCTAACATGTCTTTGTTATTTCTGATCTTGCATGCTTTCCATTGTTAGTAGCTATCTTGGCCAAGTAGATGCTAGCAACTCCAAGAGTTAGTATTTATGCTCGATAGTGGGTTCATGCCTCTAGTAATCTGGGAAGTGATAGAAATCTCTAAGGTACTAGATGTGCTGTTGCTACTAGGGAGAAAACAACAATCCTTTGTTCATAGAACAATCATATTGTTTACTTTACACGCAATTCGTAATGCAATTATCCATTGCTTGTAACTTAATACTGGAGGGGTTCGGATGATAACCTGAAGGTGGATTATTAGTCATAGATGCAGTTGGATGGGCGGTCTTTGTATAATGTTGTAATGCCCAATCGAATCTCAAAGGAGTCAAGATGAGTAGTATATGCTTGTATGCTTTCTCGATGTTTGTCAATTGCCCGACTGTAATTTGTTCCCCCAACATGTCATCTATCTTAAGGAGAGCAACCTCTAGTGAACTATGGACCCTGGTCCTTTCTTTTACTATCAATCTACAATCAACTGTTTATTGTTTTGTGTTTACTTGCTACAAACTATTACTTTCTTCCACTCGATATGCTTAATCCTTTGTTTTTAGCAAAACCGGTGAGATTGACAACCTCATCGCAAGTTGGGGACAGAGTTCTGTGGTTGTGTTGTGTAGCTCTCCACGTTGCTGCTGGCACTGGTAGTGCGCACTGCCAAAGTTCAGCTAGATAAACCTTTGGGGTGTTTCCTTACTCCTACTGGATTGATAAGCTTGGTTTCATAACTGAGGGAAAACTTACTGATGTGCTCATCATACCTTCCTCTTGGGGTTCCCCAACGAGCTCATTAGTACACGAGTCAGCAAGTATATTTTCTGGCGCCGTTGCCGGGGAGTCAAGGACATCTTCACAAGGGGAGTCGCTCATAACCAATCTCTTTACTTTGTTATTTTTGTTTTCCTTAGTTTACTTTTGCTTTGTTTGCTTGCTTCTTTATCAAAAACACACAAAAAATAGTTTTACTAGTTTCCTTTCTTTAGTAAAAACACAAAAAAATGACTACTCTTGAAAATACTAAGTCGTGTGACTTCACTAGCACCGACAACAGTGATTTTATGAGCACACCTATTGCTCCGTCTGTTCCTGAAGCTACTTTCTTTGAAATAAAACCTGCTTTACTCAATCTTGTTATGAGAGAACAATTTTCTGGTATTGCTAATGAAGATGTTGCTGCCCATCTAAATAACTTTGTTGAACTTTGTGAGATGCAAAAGGATAGGGATATAGATGGAGATATTATTAAGCTTAAATTGTTTCCTTTCTCTTTGAGAGGAAAAGCTAAAGAATGGTTAAATTCCCTAACTAGGAATAGTATTGATTCTTGGACTAAATGCAAAAATGCTTTCATTGGAAAATACTATCCTCCTGCTAAGATTATATCTATGAAAAGTGAAATAATGAAGTTTAAACAATCTGATAATGAACATGTTGCTCAAGCTTGGGAAAGAATGAAATCTTTGGTAAAGAATTGTCCCACCCATGGACTGACTACTTGGATGATTATCCAAACCTTTTATGTAGGATTGAACTATTCTTAAAGAATCTATTGGATTCTGCTGCTGGAGGTACCTTTATGACCATTACTTTGGGTGCTGCAACAAAGCTTCTGGATAATATGATGGTTAACTATTCTGAATGGTATACTGAGAGAGCTCCACAAGGTAAGAAGGTAAATTCTGATGATGAAACCTCCTCCTTGACTGATAAAATTGATATTATTATGTCTACATTTCATGTTTTCCTATGTTTTGCATGTTAGATAACAATACTATGGAGATTGTGTTCTGTGTATAACAGAATCCCAGATTTTAGGCCGGATAATCCGGCCCAAGTGTAGGACGGATAATCTCGGCCCTGGCGGATTTCATCTTAAAGGGCAGGGCTTGGGGGGAAGGGCTCATAACGAGCAGCACTTCTCCCCCAGCCCTCTCCTCCTCCCAGCCGCCGCCTGCCGCCCCTCACCCTCCCCGAAGCCTCTCCGGCCACCGGATTTTCCGGGCCTCCCCGGATCTTCTTCTCCGCTCCTCTGGGTACCTTCTCCTCCGCGTTCTTCCTCCAATGAGTGAGGGTAACTCCCTCTCTCCCCATCTTTGGCTAGATGTGTAACCTGTTGGGTGGAACGTTGTCTAGAAGGTCGTGTTTTCACATAGAAATCGTAGTCTTACAGTTTCTAGGCCCGATCTACTTTTTTGCATTCAATCTAGGTGAAATCGATAATTTCTGCCAGGGCCGGATTATCCGCCCCTGGCCAGGCCGGATAATCCGGCCTGACAGATTCGATTCTGGTTCAGTTTCACTATGGAATATGCATTGACTAGTTTTGTCCTATGAACTTTTTGACTACTTTTTCCATGCTCTCTCCTAGACTTGTGTGTATGCTTATCCCCTTGCTATCGCCCTTATTCTCCTCACAGGTGGTTCCGGTGTTTCCAAGACCTACAAGCGCCGTCCTCGCGCCAAATACTTTTGGGACGACGGACAGGGTATCTTAGTGGACGAAGTTGAGTTGAGGAGAAGGAAGAACGAAGAGAAGCGCGTGGCTGAACAAGCAAAGAGGACTAGGAAGGGGTGTCCAAGAGGAAGGGCAAGGAGCCCAAGATCAACTACAGGGCTTTGGATGCGGTCTCCTATTCCGCCATCCATCACCGTGACTTGTTTGCTGAGCTGCCTCGTGATGATGAGCTGAGGGATACCCATTTTTGGTGTGCAGAACAGAAGGGGATCTATGAAGACATTTATGCCAGGCTGAACATTAGGCCTATGCACCCACCGGTACTTGCTGATGCTTTGGAGAAGGCGCATCTTGTGGATGCGATGTATGTGGCTGAGACAATGGAGCTGCACCATCTCATGTCTCTCCAGTGCTCCTTTGACTCTGAGGTGGTGAAGCAGTTCTTCTCCACTTTGGTGATTTGTGGGGATGAGAGTCGCACTATGAAGTCGATGACTCATGACAGGCCTATGACTGCTGATTTTCACATGTTTGCTGAGGTTCTAGGGTACTCCTTTCGCATCAGGGATAGAGCCAGTGGTCACCGCATCATCACTCAGCTGAAGCCCAACAAGGATGCAGCTCTCTCCCCTTGCACTGTGGACAATGGCATTGTGGGTACTGTGGTTGGCCTTGCTCCCATCTATGCCGCATTAGTGGGTCTCTTCCATGACTCGATTACACCAAGTGGGGGCAACAATGACAGCATCTGTGGTCACCTTGTTCAGCTACTTCAATTTTCTCATGAGGTTGCCTCCTGCGAGGACGAGTCAGTGCAGTACAGGCTGGATGTCATGGACTTCATTTACCATGAGCTGTGTGATGCTATGTTCAACCGTCTGTCCATTCCCTATGCACCCTACATTATGATGCTCATTCGTCACTTGCTGCCTGCTGAGGAATTCCACATCGACTCAGTGCACAAGGCCAAGAAGATCTACACCAAGGTTCGGAAGACCTCTCACCCCTCCTGTGCTCCTGAGGGTCTCATGAGGGATGCTCGCAGGCCCCCTGTGCCTCCCGTGGCCCGTGAGATCAAACAGCTGAATTGGTACCAGCGTAACATTCTCTACATGGGCGTGGACACGCGCAAGGGTTAGTATGAGGCATACAAGCAGAGCCATGAGTTCGCTCACTCCCAGCAGCTCATTCTCCACCATGTGTCCGGCGCTTCGGGTGCTCCTCTAGCTCCTACACCTCCCACTCCGTATGCTCGGTGGAACTCTTCCACCGGGTTGACCTATGGTGAGCTGGAGCATCACTTGTTCCCCTCTGCGCCTGCTGCTGATGCTGATGATGAGGAAGGTGACACTGAGGAGCTTGAAGATGAGGATGAGGAAGAGAATGAAGAAGAGGACGAGGACGAGGACTCTGAGTGATCCCATGGGGCGCTAGCATCGCTCTTCTCCCTTTTTGGTGTCTTGATGCCAAAGGGGGAGAAGTAGTTCTATTAGGTTGTCCGTGGATTTGCATGGGTCGGGCATAAGCACTTGCACTTTTTTATTCGTTTTTTTTGCTTATGCCCATTTAGTGTTGAACTTTAAATTCGTGATTTGTGGTTGGTTGAGACTTTATGTGGTTGTCTGGATTATGCCTATGGATTTCGTATCATGGATCATGCTTATGGATCTATCTATTCATATCCTATTACTGCAGGTTTATCACGGAAGGCGCGCTCATAATGGTTATCCGGTATTAATTATGACTTATGTCAAGGATGCCTACTCTCTACTTCGGTGGTATGTTTTGATTCCTCATATGTCTATGGAATAGATTCACCTATTTGTGTGCATTTGTATTCCAATGCAAAACTCAATTATGCACACATTGAGGGGGAGTCTCTTTCATAGTTATCACTGTTTGTCTTGTGTCTTTCTCCTGCAAATCCTGGTATTGTCATCTAACACCAAAAAGGGGGAGATTGAAAGAACATTTCATGTTTTCCTATGTTTTGCGTGTTAGATAACAATACTATGGAGACTATTCATGTGCGCTAAGTGTGCAGGAAGTTTTGAGGGGGGCCGGATAATCCGGCCTACCTCATCGCTCAAAGGAAGCCAAGGCGCGTCGCTTGGTACCCGGTCGGATTTTCTCCCGGAAAATCCGAACTGGGGTGGTTTTTCCTCCCCAGGCCGGATAATCCGGGTGTCGCATGGGCCGGATAATCCGACCCCCAGTTTTCGAGCAAAAGGAGCCAAGGCGCGTCGCTCAGTATCGGGTCAGATTTTCTCCCAGAAAATCTGAACTGGGGCGGTTTTTCTTCCCCAGGCCGGATAATCCGGCCCTCGCATAGGACCGGATAATCTGGCCCCCAGAAGTTGATCAAGGGCAAGCTCAGCGCGACGCTCTGAGAGGGGGTGGATTATCTGCCGTATATTCCGAGTCTGGGATGGTGTTTTCCCCAGACCGGATAATCCGGCCCTCACTTGGGCCGGATAATCCGGCCCCCAAAGTGTGCAACAGCTGGTTTCTGAAGGGGGTATAAATACCCCTTCTTCCCCAACGTTCAGAACTCTTGGTTCATTCGAAATTGACCAGACATTGTGCAAGATCTCTCATTCTCAATCTCCCACTTCAACCACCCGAAGGTCTTGATCTTTGGTGGAATTGAAGGAGGATAAGTTCATCATCATCATCAAGAATCAACCGCTTCAACTCCTCTCCATTCACTTGGAGAAATCCCTGATCTAGTATTCTTGTCAATACCTAGATCTTGTTTATTGTATTTGATAAGTTTGTTCTTGTGGCAGCTTGTTGTCATTTCGGGAGCCTCCAAGTTGTTGTGGAGTTGTTGCCCCGCTAGTTGTGTAAAGGCGTCGGTGCCCGCCTCGAAGGGTACCTATAGTGGAAGGTGGATCAGGCCTTTTGTGGCGAGATCCATCGGAGAACAGGGTGAGGCCTTTTGTGGCGTGGTGGTCTTAGTACCGCCCACCCCTTCAACACAGACATACTTCCCTTAACAAGGAAGGAACTGCAGTCAAACAAATCCTGTGTCTCTGCGTGCTTCACTTCGGTTTACCCGTTCCTCTTCCACTTGCTCTTTACTCGCTAGTAGATAGGTTTGCATATAGGGAAATTCCACCTAATAGTTTATCTAGAGAATTTACCCTTTGTGCTAAGCCTAAAATTGAAAAAGAATTAAAAATTGGTGTAGCACCTATTCACCCCCCCCCCCCCCCTCTAGGTGCCCATACGATCCATTTCAGCTTGTTAATGGGAAAGCCCATATTCATCCAAATAATGTTCCCTTATCCTCTTTGGTTGCTCAAGAAGAGCAAGTTGATGTGAACTTTATAAGAAATAACAATTTTAGCAACAATGCCTATAGGAATAATTTTGGTAACAACAATTACAAGCCATATCCTCCCAACAATGGTAATTCTTATGGAAATTCCTACAACAACAATAACAGTTCTCCCTCTAAACTTGAAGTTATGCTTAAAGAATTTATTAGGAAACAAATTGCTTTCAAAAAAACTATTGAGGAAAAACTCCCTAATGCTCAAAGAAATATAGCATCTTTGGCTGAATCTCAATCTTCTTTGAATAAAATGGCTGCTAAACCTGAAACTATTGATAATCCCTTTGCAGCCACTAATGCCATACAAGTAAGAATTGATGAAAATGTTAGACTGATAGCTGAATTGCATGCTAAGTGGGAAAGAGAAGATGAAATTGCTAGAAACATTAGTGTTTCTACTATCACTACCACTAGTGTTGAGGCTAGTAATAACTCTACTACTTTAGATGATAATTTTGATTTTGATCTTGATGGTTCCAATATCTTTGAAGTTATTAAGTTCCTACAAAATCTTGCTAAAAGTCCTAATGCTGTTGCTATGAATATGGCCTTTACAAAACACATTACTGATGCTCTCATAAAGAATAAAGAAGAAAAGATGAAACATAAAGCTTCTATTCCTATAAAACAAGATGGTTGGGAACCCATCATTAATATGAAAGTGAATGATTTTGATTTCAAAGCTTTTTGTGATCTTGATAGTAGTGTTTTTATTATGCCTAGAAGGATTTATGATATGCTTGATTTGCCACCACTTGAAGATTCTTATTTGAATGTCCCACTTGATGATAATGCTAAAAAGAAACTCATGGGGAGTATTAATGTTGTTCTTATTATGGTTAACAATGCCTATGTCCCCGTTGATTTCTATGTTTTGGATGTTGAATGCAATGCTTCTTGACCTATTACTTTGGGAAGACCTTTTCTTAGAACTGTTGGTGCCATTATTGATATCAAAGAAGGCACCATTAAATATCAACTCTCACTCAAGAAAGGTATAGAACCCTTCCCTAAGAAGAGAGAGAAGATTTCTTTTGCCTCTCCTATGAAAACAAAATTTGCTCTTAATGCTTCTTCATTTGAGAACACTTGATTATTTTTCTTGCTTCTTATGCCCAGCTTAAAGGCGTTAAAGAAAAATACGTATTGGGAGATAACCCAAAAGTTTTAGATGAGTCTTGGAAGTTATTACTTCTGTAATAACCACTCCTTATCCTTTTTATTTGCTTTTTGTGCCAAGAGTAACCTCTAATGAGAGAGAATTAATGATTGGGAAAGTTGTTGTCCTGAAACAGATTTCTGTGCTTCACCGTAAACATTCGTGTAAAATCTCTGTATGTCCTTTTGAGGCGTGAATTTTTGTGCTTCTGCCCCATGTTGTTATATAACTTTCCTTAGTTCAACACTTTTTGATTTGAGCAACATAAGGTCTTCGAAACAATTCGTCTTTACCTGCTGGTCTGTTTTGGCAGATTTCTGCCATTTTCTGCATTTGCTTCCTGTTTGTTCATTTTTTAGGGAAGTCCTACAGTAGCTAGTGTTTTAATGGAAGTTTTATTGGTGTTATAACTGAACCTAAAGACCTATTATCTTAAGTGCACTAATGTTGCTAATAAAGATTGTGTGAAATTTTGTATGAAGGAAAAAATTCAGGTGTATGGAAAGAATGAGCAATGAAATGAAGGATGGACTAAAGATAAAGCTTGGGGATTCCACGCGTGTCACCCCAAGAAATATCCAAGAAGTACAAGCATCAAAGCTTGGGGATGCCCAAGGTATCCCCCTCTTCATCAATAAAATCCCCAGGTTCCTTCCAAGCGCTTCATTTTTATTGTTTCATGCACAGTTGTGTTGTTCTTGGAGCATCTTCTTTTTCGTTTTCGTGTTGGTTTTTTGTTTGCTTAGTTTTCTGAATAAATTGTTTGGACCCCCTCTTTCATACATTGGTTTTAAAATAGTTTGGTTTGGATTGGAAAAAGAGTAGGAAAGTTCATGCTTAAGTGGTAAAGAGAGCTTGTTTTTGACTGTGGCCTATGCTTTGTCATGCCATGCTTGATATTGTTTTGGCTTTATGCTTAATATTCTTTGCTATAGCATGACTCGTTATAAAAAATTGAGATTGCTTAATGTGCCTTGGAAGGATCATGCGTTGTTTTAGCATATTAAAGCATAGTATTGTGGTATTCTCCTTTGATGCTTTATTTGGGTTGACTTGGCACATGCTCACACCATGTTATAACTATCCCAAGTCACCATAGCCTTTACGATCCTTTAGTTTTCAACTTGTAGTATCACTTTATTCTTTGATCAATGATGTTTTGTCACTCTGCATGATTATGGCCATTATTGCTCTCTTAGTTTGTCACTCCTAGTCTTTTGCTAGACTCCACAACCAAGTATGAGTTCCACTCATGCATCCAACTCCTAAAACCAAGTTATTCCAAAGAGTCCACCATACCTACCTACTAGCTTATGCTATTCCAAGTATAGTCATGTTTTTGTCTAACTTCCGTATTAAACTTGATATGAGAAAACTAGTGATTAAAGCTCTCACGAACTTGTGGCACACTTTACCTTTTTGCATTTAATAAACTTGAACCATTGGGTCCTTCTTTGTTGAGTATATGCTTGCGCTTTATAAGTTGAAGTTAGGAGAACCATGCATCATGGGGAACGCTTTCAACATTGCACATGTACTTTGTACCCCGTTGATATCATGTTCTTTTGCTTATGGATCCCGGCGGTGTGAAATAAAAGTGGAACTTGTAAGATCATGGAGTTTGTATGTGTGTTAGAGAAACGCCTGGGCCGCTAGCCTAAGCCATGCCTAATCATGTTGGAAACTTGCATCATCACCATAATGAGCACTCTATGAAGCATCCTCAATAAAAACCTATGCAAATAGCAAATAAAAACATAGCTGAGATGCTCATTGTTTGCTTGCCTTGTCATTTTGATTATGGGATAACTCATGTATCATGTGCAAGGGATACCCCGTTGGCGGTTCTTTATGATACATATGTACTTACAATGACAAGAGTTTACTAGTGACTAAAGTTGAGTAGTATGAGGTTCGGTCTTCGTAAGTAAGGGGCTTATGATAGGGACAAGAGATTTCGGCTTGTAACTTGTCAAGCATATCCTCTTAGTTGTGTCACTTTAACCTTAATCACCTTCAAGATGCTTATGATAGGGGCAATGAGAGCTGAAAGCTATTAAGTACCATAATTTATGAAGCTCTTTATGAAACTTGAATCTCTGCTTCCTTCTATGAAAGCTTTTCTTTTACTTTTATGTTGAGTCTCCACCTTCTATCTATATGCACCTACTTTGAGAGCATAGTGGCCATTCTTAGTTCTATGTGCATTGTCCCAAGACTTGTTGATTGATGCATAGATTTGATATTGCTTGTTTTAAACTATTTGTATCTAGTCACTCATATAAACTTTAAAGGTGTCCTATGCATTTATGTTTGCTACTCTATGAGGGACAAGCTGAGTGCCACTATGCTATGTTTTCTTTATGTGAAACAAACAAACGTCTTGCAAAGCATTGTTATTCATTAATCTTTTGTTTGTGCCTTTTTCATGTTGCAACATAGGTTTCTTTGTCTTATTGCTAGAACTTTGTCTTTCATGTTATGGTTGAAGTACTATGATCCCAGCTTTCAATTTTTTACAAATACTTTGATCAAGTTTATGATGGTGCATGTCACATCAAAAATTATTCTTTCTTTTTATCACTTACCTACTCGAGGACGAGCAGGAGTTAAGCTTGGGGATGGTGATATGTTGCAAATGTATCCATAATTTTTGATGTTCCATTCTTGGTTTATCTACTTTCTTACGTTTTGTCCACACTTTGGAGTTCTTTTCATATGATTTCTTGGACTAACCTATTAACAAGAGCCATAGTGCCAGCTGCCTGTTTTCTGTTGTATTTGGTTCCAGGAAAGTCAGAAAATGAATATTCTCGAAATTGGACGGGACAAAAGCCAAAGTCAGTTTTTCACTGAGGGACACATGGAGCTAGAATACGAGACGGAGAGGGGCTGGGGACCGGCCACACCACCTGGCCGCACGGCCAGACCTGGCCTACGCCAGGGGGTGGTCTGGCCACCCCAGGCACCCCCTCGGCCTCTCCTTCCGCCTATAAGTTGCCTCCGATACAGAAACCCTAAGTACCCGATCAAAATTCCACGAAAGAGTCTGTAGCCGCCTTCATCTCCATCCCTAGATCGGGAGGGATCTGAAGCTCTTACCGTCACCCTGCCGAAGAGGGGAATTCACCCTGGAGGCCTTCTTCATCATCACGCAAGCCTCCGGTGTGATGCGTGAGTAGTTCATCTCTGGACTACGGGTCCATGTAGTAGCTATAAGGCTGGTTCTCCTCCTTTGTGCTATCCTGTTTAGATCTTGTGAGCTCCGTTCATTATCAAGATCATCTATTTGTAATTCTACATGTTGTGTTTGCGGGGATCCAATGGATATTGAGATGTTATTTCAGATTGATTATTGATTCTAACATGTCTTTGTTATTTCTGATCTTGCATGCTTTCCGTTGTTAGTAGCTATCTTGGCCAAATAGATGCTAGCAACTCCAAGAGTTAGTATTTATGCTCGATAGTGGGTTCATGCCTCTGGTAATCTGGCGAACTGACAGAAATCTCTAAGGTACTAGATGTGTTGTTGCTACTAGGGAGAAAACAATAATCCTTTGTTCTTAGAACAATCATATTGTTTACTTTACACGCAATTCGTAATGCAATTATCCGTTGCTTGCAACTTAATACTGGAGGGGGTTCGGATGATAACCTGAAGGTGGATTATTAGTCATAGATGCAGTTGGATGGCAGTCTATGTATAATGTTGTAATTCCCAATCGAATCTCAAAGGTGTCAAGATGAGTAGTATATGCTTGTATGCTTTCTCTATGTTTGTCAATTGACCCGCTGTAATTTGTTCACCCAACATGTCATCTATCTTAAGGAGAGCCACCTCTAGTGAATTATGGAGCCTGGTCCATTCTTTTACTATCAATATACAATCAATTGTTTTCTATTTTCTGTTTACTTTCTGCAAACTATTACTTTCTTCCACTCGATACGTTTAATCCTTCGTTTTCAGCAAAACCGGTGAGATTGACAACCTCATCGCAAGTTGGGGATAGAGTTCTGTGGTTGTGTTGTGCAGGTCCCCATGTTGCTGCTGGCACCAGTAGTACGCCCTGCCAAAGTTCAGCTAGCTATACCTTTAGGGTGTTTCCTTTCTCCTACTGGATTGATAACCTTGGTTTCATAACTGAGGGAAAACTTACTCATGTGCTCATCATACCTTCCTCTTGGGGTTCCCCAACGAGCTCGTTAGTATACGAGTCAGCAAAGATGAGTACTGGTTAAGTGGGTGTCGACCTTGAACACTTGTGTTCATGCCTCTGAAACCAAAACAAATCTTCCCATGGAAGCTATTCAGTTAAAAACTTATATATATATCGAAAATACTTGAATCTTGCTTCTATGCCTAGCTGAAAGGCGTTAAAGAAAAGCACTATTGGCAGATAACCCAAATTATTTTTACTTTTAGTAAGTTTTTCTTTTCTTGAGCCTTGGAAGTTATTGCCTCAGTAATAACCTCTCATTATCCTTTTTGTGTGGTTTTTGTGCCAATAATAAACCTCTAATGAGAGAGAAGTAAGACTTGGGAAAGTTGCTGTCCCAAAACACATTTTTGTGCTTCAGTAAAAAAAATCGTGAAAAATCCATGTACGTCCCTTTGAGCTGTAATTTTTTATGCTTATGCCCCTAGTTATTATCTAACTTTCGTTAGTTTAGAACTTTTCGATTTGAGCAATAAAAGGTCTTCGAAAAAATCGGTTTTTACCTGCTAGTCTGTTTTGACAGATTTCTGCCATTATTTGCATTTGCCTCTTAATCTCTTTCTCTCTGAGTTCTCTTTGAGCACTTGAACTTTTAGAAGGAATTTCTACAGTAGCTTGTGTTTTAATGGAAGTTTTACTTGTGTTGAAACTAAATCCAAAGACTTATTATCTTGAATACACTAATGTTGCTAATGAAGATTGTGTGAAATTTTGTATGAAGGAAATTTTCAAGTGTAGGGAAGAATAATGTGATGAGATGAAGAATGGACAAAATCTCAAGCTTAGGAATGCCACCCGTGTCACCCCTAGAAATATTCAAGAAGTACAAGCATCAAAGCTTGGGGATGCCCAAGGCATCCCCTTCTTCATCAATAAAAATCTCAGGTTTTCTTCCAAAACACATCATTTTTTATTTCATGCACAATTGTGTTGTTCTTGGAGCGTCTTAGTTTTTTTTTAGTTTATTTTGTTTGATTTGATTAAATAAATTGGTTAGACTCCTGCATTCATATGTTGTTTCAAATAAGATGATTGGTTGGAAAAGAGTAGGAAACTTCATGCTTATAAGTGGTACAAAAGGAGCTTGTCTTGACTGTGCCCTAGACTTTATCATGTCATGTTGGATGTTGCTTTGACTTTATGCTTAAGTTATTATTGTTGTATCATGACTTGTTCCAAACAATTGAGATTTCTTAATGTGCCTTGAATGAATCATGCATTATTTTAGCATACAAAAGCATAATATTGTGGTATTCTCCTTTGATACTTTATTTGGGTTGACTTGGCACATGCTTACACCATGTTAAGACTATGAACCAGTCACCTTAGCCTCTATGGTCATTTAGTTTTCGACTTGTAATATCACTTTATGCTTTAATTAATAATGTTTTGTCGCTTTGCATGATTATGTCCATTATTGCTCTCTTAGTTGGTCCCTCCTAGTGTTTTGCTAGCCTCCACATATACCAAGCGTGAGTTCCACTAATGCATCCAACCTGAAAGAAAACCAAGTTATTCTAAATAGTCCACTATAAATTCCTATGCATGGTGTGTTACACCATTCCAAGTATATTCATGTATTTATCTACCTTCCAAATGAAACTTGCTATGTGAAAATTAGTGATTAAAGGTCTCACAAACTTGTTGGCACACTTTACTTTCTTGCACTTAATAAACTTGAACCGTTATACCCATCTATGTTGCTTATATGCTTGCGCTATATAAGTTGTAAATTAGCAGAACCATTTACCATGGGGAACGCTTTCAACATTGTACTTATTAGTCAGTTGATATCATGTTCTTTTGTTTATGGATCACGGCGGTGTGAAATAAAAGGGGAGCTTGTAAGCTCATGGAGTTTGTATGTTTGTTAGAGAAACGCTTGGGTGGCTAGCCTAAGACATGCCTAATCATGGTGGAAACTTGCAGCATAATCATAGTGAGCATTCTGTGAAGCATCCTCAATTAAAACATATGCAAATAGCAAATAAAAAGATCGCTGAGATGCTCATTGTCTGTTGCCTTGTCATTTTGACATGGGATAGCTCCTGTGTCATGGGGAAAGGGGTACCCCGTTGGAAGTTCTCCATGATACGCATGTACTTAAAATGACAAGAACTTACTCGTGACTAAAGTTGAGTAGAATGTGGTTCGGTACTTGTAAGCAAGGGGCATGAGATTTTCAACTTATAACTTGTCAAGCATATCCTCATATTTGTGTCACTTTAACCTTAATCACCTCAATATTCTTATGATAGGGGCAATGAGAGATGAAAGCTAGTAAGTACCATAATTTTTGGAAGCTCTTTATGAAACTTGAAATCCCTGCTTCCCTCCATGAAGGGCCTTTCTTTTTTACTTTTATGTTGAGTCTCTGTAACATCCCAATTTCAGCAACCCTGATTTGTTGTCCAGAATGCAAAAATCAGGGGGAACAAAAACTTTTTCTTGTCATTGGTGCAGTGCTTGCTTGTTGCTTGTTTGTGCTTGTGCATGTGAGTGTACACCAAATGATACTCCTTACCTCCCCAGCAGTTGGCAAAAGCTATTTACCAAAACTATCCATTTGACATATTCTCAAACGTTCTAGCATCTAAAAACCTGAGCCAAGATGCTTATGCAACCAAAATTATTTTAGTAGCTTCTATTGACAAAACTACGGAGATTTATATAATATAGTCTCCTTATGTTTTCAAGACAGAACCTTCAAACTACCCTTGCCTCTAGAATCTCCAAAACCCTTTTTGTAAGCCTTTGAAGTTCTACTCTTGGTAGGAATACCAAGGACTCTCATCTTATTAAAAACTCAACATCTTCAAAATACCCATCCTTACCTCAATCTAAGCTTGATGGTGGCCATAGAAGTAGGTTTACTTTGTTTATAAGATGAGTTGCCTTGATCTGCTGTCTGATGAGTTGCCTTGACCTGCTGTTTGACTTGTTTACCTTGGAAGTAGTATGAGCTACTCTAGGAGATCATCACTAGGATCAATATGTTTCCAAATCATCACACCATAAGCAAGTTTGCAAAGCAAGATCAAATCCCTAGATACTAGGTGATCATCTAAAACCCGTACCCGATTAATTCTGAGGATTTCCATTCTAGAAGCTTCTGAGTCCATGAAGACCAATATCAAGCCTGGATCCCTTCTACTCAATCTACACTTCAACTTCATCCACTTGATGATGTTTTGGTACCTTGCAAACCCTCCAAGAACATTCCCTCTCATACTCTAGTCAAAATCCTCAAAACTGCCAATTTTGACTAAGTCTGGAAACTGTTCCAACATCACCTTTTTTAATGCCATCCTTTCCCAAACCCTATGCATTCTTGTAAATCCACATGAACCATATTGATAACCATCCTAAGGAATACTAAGGCCTACATGTGCCCTTGGTTATATCATCCTCCCACCCACTTGTTCTTGATGGTTTTGCAGGCAAGAAAATAACTTTTCCTGCATATCTAGTCATCATGCCTACTTTAACAGAAGCTCACACCCTCATACAACCTTCTATGGACCAACTCTCTGCATGATTCTGTTCTACTCATATAGGACTACCAAAATCCACTTCACTTACTCCAAGTGGATCCTTGAGGTTATTAAACCAACCTGGTTTATAAGGCATCATGACTCTTTTGGTATGGCAGCCTTATTTCCAACAAGGTTTGCCACCATTTCTAGATCACCTCAGATGCAATTAATTCAAACTCTTTCTGCCATGTTCATATATAGGACTTGGTCTACCTATCCATCTATCCCTTTCCCCAACGTGAGTTTTGAGCTCCAAGATCTACCCTGCTCTTGGTGGTATAAAAATAACATCTCCCTAGATCCTCCATTCCTTGCTTTCCATCTTATTCAAGTTGGATTTCCAATTCCCAAGGTTGCAAATGTTTGATACACCTTGTCTAAATCATCTACCTTGATAATCAAGATTCTCAAGTATTCCCCATAATTATTATGGCCCCAAATCTATTGATTCTCCTTATTAGACAAAACCTCCAAAACTTCTTCCATAAAGGAAAGTTTGGTTCTTGCCAAAACACTTCTCCAACTTTTGGCTCAAGTGAGTTCCATATATCATACCCTATCTTCCCATCTCAAAAATAAATATTTTTGAGAAGCTTTATTATTTCTTTTTGCCCATTTTCTTAAATGGCTGAATTGGAATAATAATTATCTTAAGTACTTCTATGCCTCAACAAATCTTGGGAAAATTCCCCTAAATGTGTATTCACATTGGGGACCATCCCCAATCAAAATCCATCCTTGTCCAATGTAAATTTATCAAATGATCTTCTAGAAACTACTTCAGCCCTTTTTGAAAAATGGATTTATAGGGACTAAAACCCCTTATAAAATTCTCAATTAAATCCTAGAAGTCTACCTTAACCTCATCTATCTCCCAGTACCATTTTCTCCTCTGGTCCAATGCAAATTCTTGAACTTCCTTAACAAGCACCCATTTACTCAATTTGGGAAATCTAGCTAGTATTGAGCCAAATCAAGATCAAACCACCACCAATCTTGCAAAGCAATGAACCACAACATCCACCCCTCCTCTGGTCGACCAGAACTGTAGCTAAGCTACTGTAGCAACCCCTTGTCCCATGTGCTAGGAAGTGAGAAGTAGAGAGAGAAAGAGACGAACTTGTGAGATAAATTACAACAACTGCCACTCCCTCCCTCTCTGAGGTCTAGCACGACCAAAACCCCTTCCTACCCCTCCCCACCGTCCATTGGACCAATCCCTGGCCAACATCCCCTCTCCCCATGTCCAAATGGGGCATTTACACCATGGATCTCCCCTCCTTGGTATAAAGGCCAGAGGCCACCCCCAGCTCTCCCTACCCCTCATTTGCTCCCTCTCCTCCCCACTTACCTCCCCCAGGCTCCACTCCCTCTCCCTGCTCTGTGTTGTCCAGAAGAAGAAGAAGGAGAAGCTTTGGCCTCCTTCAAAAACCGAGCAAGGCTCCTTCTCCCCTGCTCCCCTTCCTCTGCATGTTGGCCCCCGAGATCCTCTCCTCCTCCTCTATCTGACGGTGCCCTTCTTTTTATCTAGGATAGTCTCCTCCGTCGTCGCCAGCAAACTCCGACGAGGTAGCTCTCGGTCGCCTTCGTGCGAGCTGCTTCCCGTGGACCTCCCCCGCCGTGCCACCCCTCCCCGTTGCCTCCCAAGCCCTTTGGTGAGCTCCCGCCTCCCTCTCTGACGAGCTAGGGTTCCGCCGCCGCGAGCTCTGCTATGTCGAGCACGACGACGCACCGCCGTCCATCGTGACTTAATCGAATGGCCAGATCTGCGTGATACCATTTCGGCCGCCCCCTCTCGCTAACAGCCGGGCCCTTCCAAGCAGGTTCAAGACGCAGCTCCCACGCGCTGTGCCGCTCGCCGCTGGGCCGATTTCCCCTCTACGGCCCACTTTCCCTCTAGATCCGGCCCACTGCATCCTTTCTCTTTTCTTTTTAGTTGATCCATTAATTCCAGAAAACTTCCTGTTAGGATTAATTAAAATAAAAATGGAGATCACAATATTCTGTCCAGATCCAAATTTCGAAAGGTTCCTTCATGTTTTGTGCAATATACAGAACCAGTCCCTTGCCAAAAATAATTTTTATTATTTCTTGGTATTTAATCCACTAAAATGTATCTAGTAAACTAAATAAATTCCTTAGAGAGTTTTATATCATCCAGCATAGGCCCTATGCCCAGGTGAACAGAAGGGTGCCTTTAACAAAAATAACAAAAATAACCTTTATCTGCCTTGGATAAATTCTCTAGGTCAAACCAAATGTGGTATAGACCTGATTCCACCTCCCAGTACCTCCTAGTATCAGTATCTATCAAATACTAGCAGATCAGAATTTATGGAAATCTGATAGAATTGTTGTGATTTAAATACTTTTGTAAGAGGTATTTTCACTAAATAAATCACTCCATGAGTTTGGAAACTCCAAAAAGAGTGAATCCAATTCCTACAGAAAGGTATTCTAAATACCTACCACATGCCCTTAGAATCTACTCAATAGCTTCTGTAGAATTAATCTGGTGAAAGAGAGAAAAACCTTACAGAACTTCCTTTGATGATTTATTAAGGTCATTCTGGTAATTGTTTAGACTTGATTCAAACTCCATTTGGTTCAATACATCAAACTCCACCTAACCACCCAAGGAAATAATTTTTGGAGCTCCAGATAAATTCTGGTGAATTATTCCTTCAAACTAGGGTTATTACCACTATAAAAATCATAGTTAAATCTAGGTAATCGATAATCAATTGAAACCACTTGTGTTGGTTTTTGTGTTATCGAGACCTATTTGAGGATATCATTTTTGCACATTGGTATCCTCCAGACCTCAGAACCCCACTCTAAGTTAACGGCATTTATCCTAGACATCTATCTTCCAAGGGAAAAACACTACAATGGCAACCTACTAAATTCCACTCCTCCAAAACCTACTAAGTTAATTAGGATTAAGTATGTTGGTTTGCTATATGGTTTACTGCATGAATGCCTGGTTTTGATTGTGGTATTGTTTGCTTGCATGTATACTCGATGACGATGATAGTGTGAGTGTTTGACGACAAGAAGGAAGGGACTTCTTATTATCAGTTATTGGGTATTCTTGGTTATCTAAAGGAGTCCAGGGACTTATTGCTTCTCACAGGCAAGCCACCATTCCTGAATTCCGATACTTTTCCTGCCATATTTATTACCTGTTTTGCACTCTCTTTATAAATTGCATTATTTATCTAAATGTCTTGTTTTATGAATACTGCGCTCATAACTTGGCTCCTCCAAGTTATGACTTGGTGTCCCTCGTGGCACCACCCTGATGTACCTACCCGTTATCCCTTTGGACCAAAAGTACGATGGCCAGCATATTACCTCGTTGAAAACCCCGGCTTTGAGAAAATAAATTGTTTAGGGTTTTACCCTACTTCCAATGTTTCAAAACTGCTTTGTAAAAACCCCTGGGAACAGGCATCATTCCAAGCAGATGTTTTAACTCTAGAAAGTGGTGATGATGAGAAATGAGAAAGTGAAGGGATGTTCTACGCCTTTACCGGAATAATTTTATCAGTGCAACCACATTACTCCAGGTGTTGGGGCTTAGCTCGTAGTTTTTCTGCATTAGCCGAGGCAGCTTGTACCATGCTTATAGGGAGAGATCCCATGAATTCCGGGCAGGCACTACCAGATTTATGGATCTGAAGCCTGTTGCTTGCTTCGGCAAGAGTGAGCCTATTCTGGCAGGAGTGCCGGTGCAACAATTGGGTCTCCCGCGGACGGTATAACTTAGGTGGTACAGAAGGAAGTGGAGTCACCAGATTAAGGTATACGCCAAGTTCGGCTTCGGTATACGCGTGTACACAAGGCAGGACTATGGCTGGGAGCCACATACTCGTTGCCGGGGAGAACAAACCCAAAAGGAAAAGTAGCCTTTGCTAGGGTTGACAAGCGAAAGGTTAGGTTCGATTATTCGGACCCCCATCTACAGTTGTAGTGGGCCGTGGTTGTATTCCTGGCGGATGTATTGATTCTTGTGGGGAAAGTGCACAAACTCTGCAGAGTATAATCTATTCGAATAGCCTTGTCCACGGACAAGGACGGTTCTAAAGGTGTTGGCTAGGAGTACCCAAACGGTGTATGTTTGGAAAGAATGGATGAATGAATGAAGGTTCCGGGGGAACCCGAGTTCGAAAGCTTTGCTTTGACCCGAGGTGGTCGAAGAGGTTTAAAAAGGGTTTTTACTCCAAAACTGTTTTCAAAACTCTTTTTCAACAAAGATATGGAGATGTCCTGACTTATAAAACAAAGGCAGGTTTTCAAAACCCTTTTTCAACAAAGATATGGAGATTCCATAACTACAAGAGGTAGTCTAGGCTTTTCAAAAACAACCCCAGCTAGAGCTATCTCGCCATAGCCAGACTTGCATTTCCTTCTTTCATTTATCTTGGTGGTTTGCGAGTACATTCAAAAGTACTCACGGCTGTGTCCCTGGATATTTACTTGGCCAGACTTTCAGACGTTCGACATCGGAAGATTAAGGTGACGTCCAGCGAGCTAGGCCGTCTTCCCAGTCAGTTGCCTATAGGTTGAGGCATGATTGGGCTCTGCACGTGTTGATATTCCGCTGCTAAAGATGTTTTAGCCATGATGGCATTTATGTAAGTCTTGTAATTCGTTATGTTTCGGATGATGTAATGATACTTTTCGGTTATGTTACACGGCTCACTAATCATGGGAACGTGGATGTATACATAACAGGGATTTCTCGGATGGTTAATCCGGGGAGCCCACAGTCTCCATCTTCTATCTTTATGCACCAATTGAGAGAGCATAGTGTTCATTCTTAGTTTAATATGCATTGTCGCAAAACTTGTTGATTGATTCATAACTTTGAAATTGCTTGTTCTTAAATTATTTGTATCTAGTCACCCTTATGAACTTTGAAGGTGTCCTATTCATTTATGTTTTGCTATACCATGAGGTACAAGATGAATACCACTCTCATTATGTTTTCTATATGTGAAACAAACAAACGTTATTCAATACTATGTTATTCATGACATTTTGTTTGTACCTTTTCATGTTACAACATAGTTACTATGTCTTATTGTTAGAACTCTATCTTTCATGTTCATGTTAAGAGTACCTTGATCCCAGCTATCAACGCTTTTACAATAATGATGATCAATATTGTGTAATTATATTATTTTTATCGTTTACCTACTCAAGGACGAGCAGAAACTAAGCTTGCGGATGTTGATACGTCCATAATGTATCTATATTTTTTGATGGTTTTATGCTAATAATATGCTTTTGACACTCCTTTTTATATAAAGTTTATGATTTATTTGGACTAACCTAGTAATAGTTGCAAAAGTGCACAGTGTTTTTGTTTTACACTTTGATGTGTAGGAATTACCAAGAATACAAGTGGAAACCTTGTTGGAGTCAAATTAGGATTTTCCAGAAATCTGTCTCAGAACTCTTTTTAAAGATAGTCACATTTCAGGCTGAATACGACGTCAAACGGAAAACTCTTCAACTACAAAGTTTTTGTAAATTTTGCGTTAAAAAAAGGTCACATTTATCTGATTCCGAGTCCGGACGGGCTCCCTAGGCCCGATTTACTGCAGCCCAAGATGGGGTGACAGGAATCCGAGAAGCTATATAAAGGGAGGAAACCTAATTTTACCAACACATCTCCACCCACGAATTTACAGCCACCACAGTTTTGCCTCCCCCATGGATCCCATCTCCATGGGGGAGGGCTCCCAAGAAGCCATGAAGGAAGGGGGCTAAGAGGCGGTGCTCCCCCATGATACCAGCGGCAGCGAAGGAGTTCCCTGTGCCGCCGGCACCGCCGCCCTCTTCACCATCTTCACCACCATCTCCATCACATAATCCTCCTAGTATGCAGTGGTTCATCCTCCCACACACCTCTATACCGTCCTATGTAAACATGGTGTTTGATACTATAAGTTATAATGCTATGATCTATGTCATGTTTGTGTAGTTTCTTTGTTCTTAGATTGAATTGTTGAACGACTTTGGTTCATTAGAGTTGTATGTTGATATGGTACAGTCCTTTGGTGCCCATTATATTTTTGCGCGCATGAATCAAAGATCATAGGGTTTGTAGTATGTGTAAGAGAAAGGGAAGTTCTGCCAGAGTGAAAGAAACCTGAAGACACGAACCGGAACGTTGCACGTATAGAAGTAAGAGGACCATTAAACTTAAGGCTATGGTTGGGGAAACCTTAATGAATTGTTAGTAGTTACGGATGTTTGCTAACAATACAATCATATATTACATGTAATTCCAAATAGTGAAGCGCTTGTATATTTAGCCTCTCCCACATAAAAAACTGCATCGAAGACAATGAACCCGATTTATTTGCTAATTAAACTTGGAAAAAGCGACCACAATTACCACCACTATTCCACACTCATGGTTCTGTTAGGTTAGTGCCTTTTATTGTTGTAACTAACTTTACTTTCTTGTTATTTATTATCATGCAAAGCTATCTCTAGTACTCGTATTGTTGCTCTAGTTTTATTTCCTAGATAATGCAAATGTTTAGTGTACGTAGAGTTGTATTAGTGGTTGATAGAACTTGAGAGAACATTTATCCTACCTTTAGCTCCTCGTTGGGTTCGACACTCTTACTTATCGAAAAGGCTACACATGATCCCCTATACTTGTGGGATATCAACCTCCTAGTTCACCTAGTCGAAGAGATTACCATTCTCGGTCCTGTATTTCTACACAATAGGTTCCCCTTTGAGAGATTCATGGGAGTCCTAAAGAAATATATCCATCACCGTGCTAGGAAAGAAGGAAGCATCTCCAAGGGTTATGGAACAGAGGAGGTCATTGAGTTTTTTGTTGACTTTATTCCTGACCTTAAGACGATCGGTGTACCTGAATCACGACATGAGGGGAGACTTAGTGGAAAAGGCATGCTAGGAAATAAAGCAAAGATATGTATGGACGGGCATTTTTTCACTAAACCACACTATACAGTTCTACAAAGTTCCACCTTGGTGGCTCCATATGTCGAGGTACACAAGAATATTGTACGCTCCAACTACCCGCGACAGTCTGACTTTTGGAATAGAGATGAACACATGAAGACTTTTGGCGGTTGGTTGCAGACACATCTCCTGAATGACACCACTGTTGGAGATCAGTTATACTTGTTGGCCAGGTCTCCATCTTCAACTATATTGACTTTCCAAGGGTGCGAGATAAATGAGAATATATTTTACACGCACGCCCAAGATAAAAAGAGCACCAACCAAAATAGTGGTGTCTAATTTGATGCATCAGATGACAATAGGCATAAGGACACATATTATGGTTACATAGAGAACATATGGGAACTTGACTATGGTCCTAATTTCAAGGTCCCATTGTTTCGATGCAAATGGGTCAAGATGACAGGAGGCGGGGTAACGGTAGACTAGCAGTATGGAATGACAATAGTGGATCTCAATAATCTTGCATATGGAGACGAACCATTCGTCCTTGCCAGTGAAGGACATGTCTACTAGACCGAGAAAAAGGAAAGATAAGCAAAAGAATACAATATCATACGATGATCCAAAGCGCCACATAGTTCTTCCAGGAAAAAGAAACATGGTGGGAGTGGAGGACAGGACAGACATGTCAGAAGATTATAACAAATTTCATGAAATTTCGCCATTCAAAGTGAAAACTGACCCAATCATACCGCTAAATAAGGAAGATGCTCCATGGCTATGAACTAGAAGAGAACCAAAACACTAGATGTGGATGCTGGTGATGTAATAATGGATTAAACCTTTTGTGAATTATCCCTATTTTTTTACAATTTCAGAGATTATGGAAGGCATGTAGAAAAAAAGTGCATTTCATCACTTGAGCGAACTCACAAGAATACAACAACATCTTCATATTTAGTCCCGGTCCAGCCACAAACCGGGACTAGCTAACACTCAAGATATTTATTAATATTAAAAAACCGGGACTGCAGAATCAGGACTAAAGCCCCTTTAGTCATAATCATGGCTAGTCCTCTAGTACGCAACTTCAGGGTCTTCTTCGTCATCGTCATCGTCATCATCGTCATCATCTTCCTCGTGGCTAGGCGCACACGACTAGATCCTCAGTCCAGCCATGGCATATACAGGGGCACCTGCCACTCCGGCCTCGGATTCACAGCGCTCTGCGAAGGGATAGGTGGGCACCACAAGCGAGGATGGTCTCCGCCGGCGATGTAGCGCAACACGTCGATGATAGTACGGTTTGCCCACCACAGACGGCGGCCGACTTCGTTGTGGTTCCCCGGGGGCCAGCCGTCACCCTCGTACCTAGCGAGCTTCCTTTCCTATCGGTTAGCGAAGAAGGCATTCCAGGTGTCGTAGTTGTCAGGATCCCACTAGGGATCCATACGCTGCTCCGGCGCGAGCTCGAGGTAGAAGTGGTTCGTGATGGCCACCTTCCAAGCGGAACCTTAAGGCATAGGAGGGACAAGAACCCCTCCAATGCTCAACATCCAGCCGGCGGGCGGCCGGTATCCCGGCGGGCATTGGTAGCTGGAGGCACACAGCGCCTCGACCTCCTCGAGGGTCAGAATGGCCCAGTAGGCACTGTCCATTGTTGTGAGAGCGGAAGGTGTGGATCTGTGGATTGCCATGGCGCGGTCGAGCTATATATAGATGAAAAGAGCAGGAAAACTTGGAGGGAAGCGGTGGGAAATAGTGGAAAATATCTTTAGTCCCGGTTAGTGGCTATAACCGAGACTAAAAGGTCCATTCAGAGGGAAAGAGCGGGAAAACTTGGCAGAAAGTGGTGGGAAATAGCGAGAAATATCTAAACCCTAAACCACTAACCCTAAACCCTAAACCTCTAAACCCCTAACCCAAAACCATAAACAATAAACAATAAACCCGAGGAAAATTAACAGAGTAGAATATATAAATAAATTATATCTTTAAAAGTGGCGGCCCTATGCACGAAACGTGGCGCGCCGAAAACC
Source organism: Avena eriantha (assembly GCA_910589775.1). NCBI lineage: Eukaryota > Viridiplantae > Streptophyta > Magnoliopsida > Poales > Poaceae > Avena > Avena eriantha. The sequence goes on along the minus strand of OU342744.1, from coordinate 386,454,484 downwards.
CTTTAGTCCTGGTTTGTAACACAAAATGGGACTAAAGGTTGGACCAAACCAGGGTTAAAGGGGGTGGTATATAAATACTCACCCCGTCTACCCCCGTTCGTGCATCGAACCGGAGCACCCCTTCTTCCCCACCGCCCCAGCCGTCGCCGCTCGCGCCTGTGCACCGTCCACCGCCCGGCAGCCCCAGCACCGTCTGCCGCTCGCGCCCCCACGCCGCCCGCGTACGTGTCGCGCCCATGCCGTCCCGCCCGCACCACCGCCCGCATCTCCCCGCCCCGCAGGTGAGCTCTCCCTCCGTCTATATTTAGTTTTTATAATTTTGTGTTAATTAGTGTAAATTAGTTAGTTAGTTAGTTAGTATTTTAGAGTTAATTAGTTAGTTAGTATTTTAGTGTTATTTTAGGGTTAATTAGTTAGTTAGTATTTTAGTGTTAATTAGTTAGTTAGTATTTTAGTGTTATTTTAGGATTTAGGTTTAATTAGTTAGTTAGTATTTTAGGGTTAATTAGTTAGTTAGTATTTTAGGGTTATTTTAGGATTTAGGGTTAATTAGGTAGTTAGTATTTTAGGGTAATTAGTTAGTTAGTACTTTAGGGTTATTTTAGGATTAGTGTTAATTAGGTAGTTAGTATTTTAGGGTTAATTAGTTAGTTAGTATTTTAGGGTTTTTTAGGATTTATGGTTAATTAGGTAGTTAGTATTTTAGGGTTATTTAGTTAGTTAGTATTTTAGGGTTATTTTAGGATTTAGGGTTAATTTGGTAGTTAGTATTTTAGGGTTAATTAGTTAGTTAGTATTTTAGGGTTATTTTAGGATTTAGGGTTAGTTCAAAGTTTAGGGTTAATTTAGTATTTAGTTATAATTTAGTTGATGAATTTTAGTTCGTTAGTTTATTAGAGATTTTAGTTAGAGATTTTTGTTAGTGTTTAATGATACTATTTACTTTCATCATGTTTAAAGTGTATAGGTTTAATTTAGTGTTTAGGATTATGCCGCGCCCTCATCCTCGTTACCTCGGCGGGAACAACAGAGGACTACTAGGCTCTGTCGCCGGGCATCCACGGGACTAGGATCCGCCAGGCTGGCACTGGGAGGTGCTACCAGCCGGGAGGCATACTTTGGTGAGGAATCCGGGTGTGGTCATCGACCCGGATCTTCTGTGGTGGCGGCCGAGTGATCCAAGCGCGGTGTAGAGGGAGCCGGCCGCCGACAAGATGGTACAACGTCGTGTCAGGAAGGAGGACGAGCACGTCCGATGTTACATGTACCTTTTGGAAGTCAGGGTCTACGATACCTGGCAGGTTCTTTAGGCACCTTACCCGTGATATTCTCCGGTGATGGTTCCTACTTTTTGAAAGGATACCTCCCGCGGGGATCGATGTCTTGGTTGAGCTAGATATGTAATAGGGATCTTTTATTATTGTTGTACTAACTGGATTATTCGAGATGTATTATTGTTTAATTGGTACTTTTATCTTTCTTCATCGCATTTTTTAATTGGTACTTTAATGTGTAATATGGTATATTAAGTTGAATTCCTTTATCTTCCTTTATTTATCGCATTAAGAAAAATGGTTTTATCTTTCTTCTGTATTAGTTAAGTTATGGACGGTAGAGACGATGAAGAGCGCATGTACAAGATGATAGATGAGGGTACAGGAGGTTACCATCACGATGGAGCAGATGACGATAGATATGATGATGGCTCCCAATACCTAAACATGGATGAAGCCGATGGTACAAACAACTATGATGAATTGTTTGGTGGAGACGACGGTGGAAACTACGGTGGAGACACCATAGAAATGTCCGGCGAGGTATATAAAGCGGCGAGGTATATAAAGCCTCTGTTGATCAAGATCCAGTAGATGCATTAGTTAATTCATATATATATACTAAGGACTTTTTCTTTTCTTAGACCCCCGCATCGGGCTAATTTTCTGCAAGGAAACGAGGCTCGAACAAAAATTTGGACGATGGTGCGCGTTTCACTATTGATCTTGTTTCTAAGCTGGGCCGCAAGTGATAGTCAGGGACACCATCCCGATCACCACTCAGAAGTGGAAAAAGGCAGGAAAGAAAAGCGATGAAGTTGGAGCATCTTTGGTCGATGATAGAGCCAAAGAGTGTCTTTGGAATTCACTCATGAAACACTTCTCTCTACTTGAATTGGACACTCCTGAACTCAATGAGGCATTGAGGTTGACAGTCAGATAGTGGACCCTTAAGAAGATGGGCGAACTATTCAAGGACTGGAAGAAAATATTATACAACAACGTTGTCAAGAAGAAGCTGACTCCGCCATTCACTGGGTCGCTGGAGATACAGCGAACTAACCCGCATTTGTGGCGTACAAGACCTCAGAAGAAGCTAAGGCAATGTCGGCAAAGAATCAGGAAAATGCGGCCAAAAAGAAATATCACATACTATGGGGACAGGTGGCTACAAGACGACCATGCCTAAGTGGGCAAAAACTGAGAAAGCCATGCTTGATAAAGGGATCATTCCAGGTACAAATCAGTGGCCTGTGAGGTCAAAAAATTAGTTACTTGGGCATGGGGGTCGTATGACACTGAAACCGGGGAGATTATTGTTACAAAGAAGGCCATTATTGAACCCAAAGATGCACTTGTTAAAGTGATAAAAGAGAGACAAGATTGAAAGTTCGTTCCCAACAAAGAGAACGATGAGCTGACACATGTCCTCGAGAATCCTGAAAAAGTCGGACGAACACGAGGCTTTGGACCATCTGTTCCATGGAAGACTGGGTTTCCCCAGGATAGACACTTATAGAAGCCGATCTAGAAAAACGAACCGGTTGGAGGCAGCGCGGTTGGAGGCGGTTGAGAAAAGGAACGAGGAATTTCAAGCCATGTTCAAGCTACAGCAGGAGTAGATTAATGAACTTAGAGTACTGGCCCGACAGCAAGATCCTACATTCGACAGTCTGGTGGACCCATCTCAGCGGAGAAGCAGCGTGGCTTCCACAGAGGTACCAGCTAATAATGTACTGCTGATGGAGAATAATGCACCGGTGATAGATGATACGGCCAGTGAAACGACGGTTCGCTACCCTGTGGATCAAGTCGAGGCAAGGACAGCTTGTGAGCTACATGTGACTGCGAAGAACATTTTTATAAAGGTGGCACTCGGCTTTGCTTTACCTTGTCCATCGGAAGCGACCTACCATGGAAGTCAGATTCCAGCTAGCTATGCTCATGTCGGTGTGGATGAAATTGAACCGACATGGCGATCACTGGAGGTTGACATCCCTACAGGAGAAGGGGAGAAAACACTGGGAGAAGTGGAGGGTCGGATCATTCTTTGGAAAAAGCAGAACATCGTGTTTCCAGGCTGGGCGCCAAGGCAATCTTCTCCTCCGAGAAGCAATCCATCACCTCCGATGCCACCATCACCTCCGAGTCCACCGTCTCCACCGAGAAACAATAGCCCACCCCTCCCTGAGAGGGACTACAGCATGAGTGCATCTCCATCACCGGTGCCTCCGCCTCCGCCCACTGAATCAAAGGGAAGAAAGCAGAAGAATAGCACCGCTACGTCGAGGGATAACCGACGCCGAAAACGACAAGAGCCCCTCCCAAGAGTACCGCGTCTCCTCCCAAGTTAGCCTATCACCGGACTGATGAGGAAAGCATGATGATCTCCCAAGCCGAAGTGAAGGCCCATTTTGCACCAAAACAACCCGAGCCACAAGTGCAAGTTGATCCAAAAGTCAAGAAGCACTTCAAGGCATTCCTTGCACAACCACCCGAACAGGTGTTAAATAGGAAAGATGACTATAAACGCTGTCTTACGAAGACACTAAAACATAAGTCATCAAGGAGTACTACAAGCGGGAGAAGATCAAAAGAAGTTGCCCAGCTTGGCAAATAGGCAAAACAATCGATCGACTTGCTCCAGGTGTTACCCCAGCCCGCTGAACGTGCAATACTTATGGAAGACGCTATTAAATTAGCCAAGGAGTGAAACGTGCTTGTTGAACTACTTCTACGTGGTGGAGATGTCGTCAAGGCACCAATAGCACAGAAATTTTTCTACGGGGACCCTCTGGTCAGCGATGATGTCTTCGATGATTTGCCAACACATATGCGACTTTTGCATGTCTGGTACTTGAAAGTCACAAAGGAAGAGCGACAATTTAACTTATGTAAAGTTCGAGAGGAGTACTTCCATCTAGACATTATCTCTATTGAACCTTCTGAATTATTTCAGTTATTCAACCTAGACACCCTCTACAAGTCCCTCCTCAGTTGCTTTTGTATATAAGTAATTAAATCTCTAACTCAGCTCATTCAATTCATTGCTTGTAGTTATCCTCACTATATCTCCTTCTATATGCTATTATATATGCAGAATGAAGATTCAAGAATGTAGAATAAAGTCAATCTACAACACTGGGTTCGTTGACCTAAACAAAATTAATGGACATACGCTAAGGAGCACTCCGAGGAAACGGGGATAACTTGCTAATGTTTTTAATGGAGAAACATTACAATACGCAAATACTATTTCATTACCACTAGGGTGAGTCTTACTATCTTGTACACCATTCACTTTTTGTTTATTCGATATTAAGTGTATATAAATGTGTACAACTATCACTGAATTCTTTTAAATATTGACGTTGATCGTGCAAAAGTTGAAATCTCGGACTCGTTAAAAAAGCTGATGGAAGACTACCAAAGCATACTTGATACGCTCCAAAAGAAATGTCAATCATTATCGCACTATATTTGTCTCTTTCATTTATTCTTTGAGATGTCAAGTAATTAATAACTCATTCATTTCTTTTTTGCCGGACAGGGTTTGGAAAAGGTTCACGAAGGAGGTTCAGGGTGATTGTAGTAAAGAGCTGATTTTTCTCCCGATCCCGGTAAATAGTACGAGAGCTAGGTCCTCGCATCTCTTCAATTCTACTCTCCATACAATTATCATGCTTGATTATTATTTGATTAAATTATATTCTCGAACAGTGTGCGACGCAGCCACAGGAGACTAATTTATGTGGATTTTACGTATGCGAGTTCATTTGTGGGTGTATGGACCAGGGCACGGGCTTTCTTCGAGTACGTAAACAATATATTCACAATTTATTTTATACCATAATTCTTGTTGTACACATTCATAATGATCAACTTCTTTATATATAATTGGATGCGATGCGGGGTAAACTCCTACCACATGAACGCCTACTAGCAATTCAAGAGGAGTTGTCGGGATTTTTGCTCAGGGACGTTATATACACAAAAGGACGTTACAACATGGATAGACCTTAAAGTATCCATGTAATGTAATAATATTCGTGTAAATCAACTAGACAAGCTCTAGTCTCGGTTGGCACTCGTATACCAAGTTGTGTGTACATACATATACATATATATACACATATATATACATATATATATATACATATATATATATAATCATGAGAGAAATGATATTATATATGCATCAACGTATACAGCATGTAGTAGCGTAGAATAATATGTATATGAAAACTTGTTTGAAATGAAAACACAAAATGAAAAATAATTGAACACAAAAAAAGAAAAAAAGAAAACCCTAAAATCCCATCTCCTGCCGCGGCAGCAGGTTGGCGCAAAATATGCCGCGGCAGAACAACTAGAGTTCCAGTTCGTGTTACAAACCGGGACTAAAGATCCTCCAACCCAGCGCACCTAGCGAGGCCATGTGGAGACAGTCTAGTCCCGGTTCGTAACAGAACCGGGACTAAAACCTGAACCTTTAGTCCCGATACGTTAGTCTCGGATTGCAATCCGGAACTAAAACTCCATACAAACCGGGACTAGATGCCTGTTTTGTACCAGTGGTAATTTTATTGGAAGCAAACTTGTATAGCATTTGAAAAAAAAAGTTAATTTCCAAGGAAGCAAGCTACTGTGCCACATATATTCGAATCCTACAGCAGTAATTTTATTGGAAGCAAACTTGTATAGCATTGGGAAACAAATTGCTTCCAAGGAAGCAAGCTACTGTGCCACATATAAACGAATCCTACAGCAGTAAAAAAAAATCGGGAATGAGCAGTGCCTAAGATTAGACGTGATCCATGCATGCGTAGTTTACTGCTCCCTCTGTCTTAAAATATAAGATGTTTTAGCTTTGTAAAGGGAGTGTATCTAGACTCCTTTTAGTGTGTAGGTTTATTTAGCTTTCGAGTAAACCTACCACTAAAAAGAGTCTAAATACACTCTCTTTATAAAACTAAAATATTTTATATTTTAAAACGGAGGGAGTAGAAAGCAAATCAAGAAAACTAAATAACCCCCGATGCGCTGCATGCTATCAATCCAACGCTAGGCGGAATTCCTATCGCACGGCAGCAGAGGAGTCGGATAAAACGATAGGATCGGCTTCCGATTCCTAGCGGTGCCCGGTTCTCAACACCTAATGCTCTCTACAAAGTAATAAAGCAGTCTTTATGTTATCATCAGATCTATTAGAATATGTATAATGGTTGATAAGATAGTCTTAGCTTATACATGCCATGTAATTTTAATATGATGATAAAACTGATGTACAATAGGTCTTTTTTAGTTATTCCAGCGATAGATATCCCTAAATATGTGGTGAGACATATCGTGCTAAGAGACTCTTAGCTAAGAGAAAACATATGTCTTTTTTTGTTTACCTCTCCTCCAACTCAGCAATCATCTTACGTGGCATTGCTAAGATAAGACTAAGATAAGGCTATTGTACGTGCCCTTACACTATCACAACAGCAATGATATATATACGAACAATGATTTCCTGTACGATCTTCATATGACGATACATCGGTGCAATTCGTTGCTCAGCCGAAAGGAATTACTTACAAGAATTGGATTTAGCCACGTCGGTGTCGTACGTCCGTCGGACAGAAAATGTTGTGCGCAAGGCACTTCTGTAGCCACGGTGGAGGTACTAATATAGATCAATAGCGTATAACAATGCATGTTAGTTATTACTCCATCTGTTTTAAAATATAAGATGTTTTAGCTTTGTGAAAAGAGTGTGTATCTAGACTATTTTAGTGTGTAGGTTCTAGATTTGTGACCTACACACTAAAATTGTCTAAATAATTTCACAAAACTAAACCAACTTTTATTTTAAAATAGAGGGAGTATTCTAAACTATTTTTCACTATGACCAGCCTCACGACCCATAACGCGTGATGAATCAAATCCTTGCGCCTTCTTTTAGTACTTAACTAGTGAATTTCTGCTAGCCACTCGTTTAGTTTTATTCCTAAGAAGAATTCATTTTGTTTGTGTTTAACATGGCAGCCGCTCATCTAGCTAGACCCGAACCCTCTCTCGTTCCCCTCCCATTGAGAGTCGAACCTGGGCTTCCGGGCCTTCCTCAAGCCCTCTCCGGCGGCGCTGCTCACCAGAGTAGGGGGAGGGGGGGGGAGGGGGGGGCGGTGTAGTTAAGAGTAGTTGTAGGCTTGGCCTTGTGCTGGTAGTGGGCTTTTTTCCCCGAAATCGAAGCAAAATCTCGGATCTCGGCGCCCAGATCCAGGCGATTTTAGGACTCGTTCTTCGGCTGCTGCTTCTCCGGTGGTCGGAGTGGGGGGTGGAGGAGATGGTCAGCGCTTCCTAGAATAAATCCGGCGACGCGATTCGCCTAAAGAAGAAGTGGTGCTGCGTGCTTCTGTTCTTCCCGACCGGCTGTGGCAGCGAGGGGGAAGGGAGTGGTGCTGCAGCATGGCCTCCCTCTGGGGCTGTCCTAGCCCGCCGAGGTGGCGGCGGAAGGGGGGAGTTCTCCGACGGTGAGGCGGCCATAGCTTATGCTCGGTGGTCGGGGCTCCCTGTGTTGGAGGCTTCCTCGGTGGTTTGCTCCGGGAGTGGGAGGAAGATCCCCTGCCTATCTGCTATGGAGACGGGGTGGTTTCCTCTTCAGCCTACTTCCAGCGCATCGAGGCTTGATGGAAGGAATTTTGCTTGGCACCTTGCAGATGTGTTGGATCAGAGCCTATCTGAATGGTGTCTTGATTTTGCCGCTGTTATACTTTGGCGATCTTCTGATTCCAGTTCTGCTCGGACACTTCATGGCCTTGGTCATCGTGGTGATGGTTGGGGCAAACATAATCTGGGACTGGATTTGTGCTGGAGTTTCAAAGAGACGGGACTTTCTGGTTATACTGCTCTTACTAGATTATTTCAGATCTTCTCCTCTCAGGATGCAGTCTTAAGGCCTACTTGCTTCACTAAGGATCTCTTGAGAATTGCTGTTCAAGTCGTCTTTACGATCTTCTTGTCGCTCGGGTGTGTGCGCCGGAGACAGGTGAGATCGTCTCTACTGTCGCTCCGTAGATTCAGCGAGGAAGATCTCCCAGTGTTGAGCTCGGTGGCGTGGCCTTTATATCTTCAGCTCGACTTCCAACCTCGTTTGCCTATGCCATCTCGACTGCCGGTTGAGCCGCTGGTTCTACGGGTGGTTAGGCTATGTGAGGCCCCTGGAGAACACAATTGCAGGTGTGGCAATTCCATGTTCTTGATGGAATCCCTGGTAGGCTCCAATGGTGTTCTTCTGTGTAGTCAACCTGATTTTTCCGCTTTACCTCTTTATTGTGAGCTTCTAGGCTTTAGGTTCGTCTTTGATCTTTTGTATCCTTGTTGTAAGAGCTGTCTTATTGTCTTTTCCTGATAATATATAGGCTCTTCCGTTCAAAAAAACATCTATCTAGACCTAGCTAATCACACACAGCCCGTATTTCTCCCTGAGAGGTCAGAGATTTCTCTATTTTTCAGATCATCATACTTTGTAGGCTTGTCTGCAGAACACAAGAACGTGGAGAGTTGATATCAACACTACTCGGAAGTCAAAACTTGAGGGCTTATTACCGGTTGGACTTGCTGGTTGAACAAGAAGTTGCATGCTCTCTGTCCCGACATTTATTTCTAGCCACTGGAAAATGATGTTAGACTTTGGCTCTAGTAACACAATTTCAGTGTGCCGCTCCTCTTCACCTATGGTATGTAGCCATAATTCTAGTGCTAGCCGCAGCCTGCAGAGACGGCAAACCGGTGACAGAAGAGTAGAGGCCAGTCTTTTCCACCTTGACCAATGGCTATCACGAAATATTCAAACAAAAATAATGCATGCCAGCGAAAGGAGGACATTGAGAAATGTAGAAACAGGAAAGTCGACCATTGTATTCATTCAGTAACACCGTACATATATCAGAGAGAGAGGGATAGAGGGGAACGTGGGAGCCTGCCGATCCTATAGACCAGGAGCAGCCCAAGACTAGGCCTATGTAGTTACAGGAGTACAATGTTACATCAAGATATGTGTCGTTTCAATACCCTCCCCAGTCGGAACCACGCTAGGGACAATGTTCAGACTGAATCAAAAGTCACACCTTGGTCGGCAACCCTTTAGTGAAGATGTCGGCAAACTAACAGCTCATGTGTACATGGAGTACTGTGGCCTCACCTAAAGCCACACGGCCGCACACGGAATGTAGATCAATCTCAATATGCTTGGTGCACTGTTGCTGCACCGGGTTAGCGGACATGTACATGACACTCACATTGTCGCAATAAACCACCCTCGCACGTGAAGGTGGATGATGAAGCTCCTGCAAGAGTTGGCACAACCAATCGATGATGCAGTTGGCAACGACACGGTATTCAGCCTCCACGCTAGAACGGGAAACCGTGGATTGCCGGCATGAAGACCAAGAAATCAGGTTATCACCGAGCAACACATAAAAACCTGAAGTGGATTTCCAAGTGTCGGGACGGCCCGCCCAATCATCATCGGAATAGGTGATGCGATCAAGGGAGGATTTTGTGTGTATTTGCAGGCAGAAGTGGGTGGTGCCACAGACATAGCCCAAGATGAACTTAATGAGCTGAAAATGAGTGTCATGAGGCGCATGCCTGAAAATGCACACTTGCTGAACAACATATGAGATATCGGGGCGTGTAAGGGTGAGATATTGGAGCACACTAGCTAAGCTCCTATAGAGTCTCGGGTCATGACAATGGTTACCATGTGTGGAAGAGCTTGGAGTGTGCGTCGACAGGAGTGGGAATGGGTTTGCAATTAAGCATTTTAGCTCTCTCAGGGATCTCTAGGGTATATTGTTGTTGAGAGAGGAACAAGCCCTCTTGGGTGTTGTGGACGTTGATGCCGAGAAAATGGTGAATGTCACCAGGGTCACTCATGGAAAACTCGATGCTGAGGGAGTGAATGATGGAGTAAAAGAGGGTTATCACGTTGGCGGTGAGAATAATGTCATCAACGTACAACAACAAATATGCAATTGAGGAGCCATGTCGGAGAACAAATAATGAAGAATCACTTTTTGGAAGCAAAAAAACCAAGAGAGGTGATGAAAGTGGTGAAATGGTGAAACCACGCATGAGGCACTTGTTTGAGACCATAAAGTGAGCGGAAAACATGAAAGTGGTCTGAGGAGTCGATAAAGCGGGAGGGTTGCTCACAATATATGGTCTCGTGGATGTGCCCATGGAGAAATGCATTCTTGACGTCCAGTTGATGAATGGGACACGAATGCATCGTGGCAATGCTGAGCACTAGGCGAATGGTGGTTGGCTTGACCACGTGACTAAACTTCTCATCATAATCCATGCCATGATGTTGTGTGAAGCCACACACCACCCATCGAGCCTTGTACCGCGCGAGAGAGCCATCAGGGTGGAACTTGTGCCAAAAGATCCACTTCCTCGTCACCACATTGACACCTGCAGGACGAGAAACTAAAGATAAAGTGTCATTCCGCATTAGGGCATAAATTCTTCTAACATAGCATTGTGCTAATTTCGGTCTTCTAAAGCAGAATGGTAGGTGGCAGTGAGAAATAGTGGTGGTGTTTAAAGAAAATTTCTTTTTAGGCATGAAGAACCACGTTTTCCCCATGGTGACCATCTGGTGTGGATTTGCGGGTGGTGTTATCAGAATCAATCTGGATGGCAGAGGTGGAAGTGGAGTACGTTAGGTGGACATAGTAGAAATGGGAGGCCGAGGGGGTGTGCGCGACGCGGCAGGGGACGCTGGCTGGGGTGGGGTGTCGATCCCGAGGAGCAGTGGTGGTTTGGAGTGGGGTAGGTGGGCTGACGATGCAGTGAGGACACGCGACCAGGTGGAGGTTCGGGAGTGGGAGCACATGCGGGGAAGCAGGACGAGGTGGGTGGTTGGACCGGGCAAGATTCAGTGGGGCGCGTGCACAGGCTGGCACGACCAGGTGGAGGCACAACACTGGGCGCACGGGCAGGTGGTTAGTTCGAGGTGAGTGCGGTGCTGATTGCGGAGTGGAGCGGAGCGGAGCGGGATCGGAGGAGGATTTGGTTCGCCAGAGCCGGTCGGGACATGATCGCATGGAGCGTTTCTTGGTACAAAATCATCGGCAAACAATTATGGAAAAAAGCTCTCGTCCAAAATAACATGCCTATGAATAATAACATGATGAGTAGCTAGATAAAAATAGCGGTATACTTTATGTTCACGGGGGTAGCCGAGGAAGATGCAATGGGTGGAGCGGGGGACTAGTTTGTGGCTTGTCGTGGCATAGAGCTTAGGGTAGCATAAGCACTCGAACACACGCAAATGGTCATAAGTGGGGTGATAATCGTAGAGGCGATGGTGGGGAGTTTGGTTGCTAATAGTTTTGGAAGGGCGTAAGTTAAGGTGATAGGTGGCGGTGAGGAGAGCTTTGACCCAAAAGGGTGGTGGTAGGGTGGCTTGGAGGAGGAGCGTGCTTGTCGTGGTGGTGTCACGGCAGATGTCATGGATAGGCTAAAGGTGGGACCAACATGCACTAGAGGAATCCAGGGAGGGATAGTGTGGTGATTCCACACACAGATGCTTGGTATTCTCCAAGTTCACTACGTTACAGATGCTCCTTGAGCTGTATTCTCCAAGAAGAAGCTCTCTTACTCTCACCACTACTTTCACCCAAAGAACAAACTACTCGATTGCCAACCCCTTCTACAGAGGCCCTAACACTCCTTATATAGGGGAGGCTAGGTTCCCAGTTAGGGCATACGTGGATGCATATTTCAGGGAATATGTCTCCTCAAAAATAGCAAACTGGCCGGGTCTCCGTTTGTCATCGTAAGCCATGCAGAGGCTACGTAAGCCTCTGCGGCGCCGGCGTCAGCCGACATAGGCTGCGTCACCTTTGTCGGCCACGCCTCGCTGGTCCCTCCCTCTGTTCGCTTCGCTCACGCTCTAGTGCACAGAGGTCACCTTTTGACCAGGGAGATACCTTCCTTCTCTTGCAAGCCTGGTATAACCCGGCCCCGTGGGTACCTGCATACAAGTTACAAATTGTCTGCCGGAATACGACATACGTCGGCCGGGACTCAGTTAGGTGGACCTCCTCCGGTCCGGGTTACTCCGTAAGTCGGCCCACCTTGAGGTGACTCGGCCAGCTCTCGCTTTAACCTTGCCATACCTCGGCTAACTTGGCCTCTATACCCCGGCGTGACCCTACCCGGGGGTATCCCCCCAATATTAGTCCCCGAAGCTGGTGCGGTCTTAGCAACTTTAGCTGCTAAGGCCACAGCAGGTTCAATGTTTTTGCTCCCTTTTCCAAGTTACTCTGTAGCTCGGATCCCGCGGTGTAGTATTCACTTGGCACATTCTAAGTTATCACTCGCTGTCCGGGCTACCCTTCAGCTTTCCGGGTTATCCTTCCTTCTCTCATACGCTTCCCCACGTCCTACGTGGAGGGTAATCATTATATTGCCTCATTTTAAGGACCTGCGCCAGTTACTGTTCTTATTGTCAGGAGTTACTTTTGCAAACGTCGCGTCGTGGCCGCCTCCTTGTTAACTGCATCACCATGTCGCGTCATGGGATCCCCTGTTTCCTGTGGCTCGGCTCTGATTGGTTGATCCGGTTGATACATGGCCACACCGTGTGGCCTCGATGCACAGCACGATCCCACTTCCCACCGCTGGGGCGTGGTTAAATAGGGATGGGGGCGCGCCCCTTGGGTGTTTTCCCCTTCTCGCGCCCCTTAGACTCTCTGCCTCTTCTTATTCCTTGCGACAGCGCCGCCGCTGCCGCATCTGCTCTGCAGCGCCGCCGCCACACCGTGCTTTTTTGCACAAGCCTCACTGCCGCTCTCGCGCTTCTTCAACGTCACGGGTCCCTGCCAATCCAAGCCTCTGCCCACCCACCTCTGATCGGACCGGTGAGGATAGTGACCTGGAAATGACCGAGGAGGAGCTTGCCGTCGTCGAAGAAGAGATGGAGGAGGAGGGGAAAACCCTGGAGCGCGGAGCCTGGGCCGGTTCTTGGGTGTGCCAAGACGATTTGGACTGGCTCTACCGCACCCGTCGAATTCCCGAGGGGGTGATTTCTCGTCTTGCCTCCAAGGAGCTCGCTCCCTCACCCAATCCTGGTGAGTTTGTTGTCTTACTCTCTCACTTCCAGCGCGGCTTTGGACTGCCAGTGAGTGATTTCTTCCATGATTTCATCAACATCTACGAACTCCAACCCCACCATCTTCCGGTGAATGCCATTACATCCCTTTCTTCCTTCGCCTCCGCCATAGAAGGATACCTCGGCCTGTGGCCCACCAAAGAGCTCTGGATCCAGTTCTTCGGTCTGCGAAGGAACGTTGTTCCAGATAAGCTGTGTGCCCCAGAGGACAAGCACCTGACCCAATGTGGTGTGGCCTCCATCTCACCTTTGGAAGTAATCTGTCTTTCCCCGGGTCACGAGGCTTGAATCTTGCAAGGGCTGGGCCCGAACCTTCTTCTATGTGAGGAATGGCACGGATGAGGATCTGATCCGGCTGCGCCCCTTTGCGACGGGTCCTCCTAATCCAGATCTGTGGGACCAGGTTCCCAAGAAGCCAACTGTCCTGGCGAATCAAGTTAATAAGCGGTTCCAGGAGCTGAAGGATCTGGGCTGCGCAATGAGGATGTGATGATCACATTTGTCCGCAGCCAGATTTCCCCCCTACAGAAGCGCACGCACAAACTTTGCCACATGAGTTGGCGACTTGACCCCAACCGGACCTCCTCCTTCGAATTTAACAATACCGAGATACTCCGCCGGGTCAAGGCCCTCTTCACGACCACCAAGGACTTCTCCGCTGATTGGGAGTGGGGGTTGGAGCACTAGTGCCGGGATAAGCCTCCTCCTGCGGTAAATCTCATTACCCAATCCTTCTCCGAGTTATATTCTATGTTGGAGCATGTTGTTTATTTGATCCCTTTGCATTTTCCTTTTAGTTGTTTCTTCAGCAGACCCTCGAAGATGACATCGAGCCTTCCCTTAAATGGGGGAAAGATCGACTTGTCTCAGACGAGGAGGAGCCGGATTAGGAAATGTTCCTGCCTACCCCGGACGCAACCAAGCGACCCTCTGGTAACTTCTCTTCCTTAAGGAATTGGCTTGACGATGAGGATGATTCCGACATTGAAGTGGTGGAGGTATTTAACCCAGTGCTCCTTTCTTACGTGTTTCTGGCTCTAGCTAACCCGGCTGCGCAAATCCATGAAGATCCCCCTCTCCCTACGGGTGAGTCAGTTCCTGCCGCATCTAAGAAACAGGCCGCTACCTCAGCTGCTTCTTCCAAGCCTCCTCAAGCAACCAAACGGCGGAAGAAGTCCGCTGACAAGGCCGCCACCAAGCCTCCGACTAAGGCCATAGTTCGGAGAGCTCGAAAGCCCAAGGAGCCTCTGAGTGAGTTACTTGTTATAACTTGTCCAATTCTTTGCTTCATGCTTCTCTGTCTATATGCCTTTTTTGTTGTAACATGTTATTCGTTGTTTAATTTGATAGAGCTGCCGTGGAGGTTCCCCAAAGCGGCTCCAGCATAGCTTCATCTTTCCGGCGTTCCCCATCTCCCCCTCGTGGTGATGACACACGCCCGCCGAGCCCAATTCAGGAGGGTTCAACGGCTGCTCCGGGTTCTAGCCCACCTCGCCCAGAGGAGGGCAACCTCGGAGCAGGAGGAAGTGACACGGCCGAGGTAGCGGATGCTCCCAGCTCTTCACCGGCTCAGCCACAACCCGTCACCTCCGAGGTACCAGCAGCACCAGAAGCCCCACTGTCAACACCAGCAATAGTACAAGCATCAGCACCAACGCCACCAGCAGCAACACAAGCACCAGTATTAGCACCAACTCCTTCTGCCTCATCCGAGTCTTCCAAGACCCGGCGAGAAGACCCCACTAGCACCAAGGCTGCACCCAAGTCCAAATCTGCAGCTCAAGCCTTAGCTTCCCAACAGCAAACCAAGGCTAAGAAAGGCTCTGGCGCCACAAGAGCATCATCTATTGAGGCTGGACAACGCACCCTTGCGTCCATGCTACCAAAGAAAGACGTCTCCTCTGGGTCAGCTGGCAGCAAACAACTTGCACTGCATACCAGCCCTGCTGCCGCCCAAGTTGCGAGGAGAGAGGCCCACACCAAAGGCTTGGTCTCGCCCCACATGCTTAGTGGAGAGACCTATCCTCCGGGTTTGATCGAATACGTCGATAATTGGAACAAGGCGGAATTCGTCGATCCAAACGACTATCTCCCGGAGAAGTTTGGGCTTGCCAAATTCAGCGCACAAATGAACACAGCAGCCAAGGCTATTAACATTGTTGGCCGGATGATGGAGGTACGCTACTTTGTCTTTTCTTTAATACGCACAAGTACTTAGAGACATATCCATTAGTCCCTGAGGCTCCGGGGGAGTAACTTGTTACTCGGCCGGATGCTCCTTAGAGAACTAACGTAGCTCCTTAGTAGCTTCGAATATGCACAAACCTAGAGCCGGGTTAAGTTCAACTTGGCCCGGATTCTGTACACTTCGAATATGCACACCCCTAGAGCCGGATTAAGTTCCACTTGGCCCGGATTTTGCACACTTCGAATATGCACACACCTAGAGCCGGGTTAAGTTCCACTTGGCCCGGATTTTGTACACTTAGAATATCCACACCCCTAGAGCCAGGTTAAGTTCCACTTGGCCTGGATTTTGTACACTTCGAATATGCACACACCTATAGTCGGGTTAAGTTCCACTTGGCCTAGATTTTGTACACTTCGAAAATGCACACAGCTGAGCCAACCTTGCTCTTTTCAGATCACTACCAATCGTTCGACTGCTGAGTTTCAGGGCCTCTTGGACTCACACAAGTTGCTGCGCTCAAACAAACTATGCTTCTTGCTGAGTTCGAGAAAAGGGGTAAGTTTTCTCTTTGACTTCTCCCACCATCTTTCTTTGTCTTTTCCTGCCAAACTAATCTGTCATTCGGATTGCACAGCTGGAGTGGAGGCCGAAAATACAATTATGAGGAAAAACTAGGACCAGATAAAAGGTAATCCGTTTGGGTTACTCATTTTCCGTGATTTCTCTCCTTTCTCCTAGGCTCGACAGATATTCATACCTCGGCTCTGCCGGGTCAACAAATTGTTGCAGCACCCCTTGAAGATAGTGTGTCCGTGCCTGATATGATGCTACATTTTCTTGAACAAGCAGGGCAACATCAGGCCGAGATCAAGAAGAAGGATGATGATCTTGCCAAACTCCGAGCCAAGGATGATGAACTTACCAAGCTCAAAGCTGAGATGAAAAAACTCAAAGAGCTCCACAAGACTGAGATGGACAAGGCTGGCCAAGACTTCACTGAAGAGCGAGAGCGTCTGAACCTTCAACTTGCCAAAGATCAAGAATTGCTGAAGGAGGCCAACGTCAAGCTTGACTCGATGAATGTTGAACTCGAGCAGCTCCGGAAGAGGCGTGCTGATTGCACCAAAGAGCTGACCCGGATCCATAGCCATATTTCTCGTAAGCTCTTTTCCTCCCACCGACATGTATTTCCCCGGGTTAAACTCCATTGCTTATTTCACTTGCTTTGCTTTTAGGCAAATTCCCAGAGGGCGATGCCATTGCGGCTACTACAGTTGCCACGTTCCGCCGGCCGAGGGGTACCCCAACTGATCCTGGCTCTAAACCCATTCCTTATGACATGGAGGATCTGCTAGTCAGCCTATCCACCCGGATTGAAATTGTGAAGAACAATGGTTCGGGTCTCCTAGATGCAGCCGTCCGGATCTTCCGTGCCCTGTGGCCTGATGAGGATGCTTCGGAGGGATCCACTGCTTTGATCAACAAGCTGATGGACTGCGAGACCCAGCTCGACCTCTGGAGGGAATCTGCCGCTCGTGTCGGAGCTGGTACTGTCCTCCATTTTGTGCTTACTTGGTATGAAAAGCTGGACTTGAAGCTCCTAGAGCGGTTGCGCACCAGTTCCAAGTGGTCAAGCGATCCGGATTGGGTTGCTCGGCGCAAGGCTTGTGCCCACAACCTCATCCAGTTCGCCCCTGTCCACCAGTGGAACGAAGGACCAAGCTTCCTCGGCGCCGTTGATGACGAATATGTTGAAGATGATTTGGGCGACGAGGAAGAGGACGAAGCCTCAGATGTAGAAGATAACGAAGATGATGACGAGTCTGGAGCCAGAGTTCCACCTGCTGGCACTAAGTTACCTCCTCCTGCTGCTGCTGCTGCTGCTCCTTGTGCATAAAAAACACTTTGAAATTTATCAAATACTCGGTATGCCGGGTGCAGATGTATTAAGCATACTGATTATGTTTTGCTACTAAGTTGTTCACACTGGTTTTAACTTGGGCATAGTCCCCGAGTTTCATTTTCTTGTTTCTTCAATTTTATGGCTCGGCTCGTGTCTACCTTGATTCGGTTTTATGACTTACGAATCCGAGTTTCAAAAATTGACTTAACAATACTTGGAAACTTTAGGAATAGCTCAAAATAATCCAGCATAGTAAAGGTAAAATAAACATAGGTTTAGTTCGAACAATAAATGTTGGCTCGATTACATTCCTTTCCTTAGTCGTTTTTCGTGTGCTACGCATTTCCAAACTTGTTCTCTTGGTTGCCATGAAGCCAATTTTTGTTGGACAGCAACAAGTCGAAGAGTTGAGTTTTTGGTGCTCACACACTACTAATCCGGCTTAGGTAGAAGCAACTTAAGCTAGCCGACATAAAAATAATAACCAACAAAGAAGACGATAAATATTACTAAGGTAGTCCCCGTGTTACTGCTCGAGGTGCCAACATTTCATTGATAAACTCATTGCCAGCATACATACCGACATATGAGAAACTCGGATACACACACTTCTTTGTTAAGTGTAGAATGGACGAAGTAGGGCTACATTCCATGGACGCTTAGATTCCTCGCCAGACCTGTCCGCCTTGTTCTTCTCCTGTGGTTGTGCATCAATGAGATAATAAGAGTCATTGTGCAATGCTTTACTCACAATGAATGGCCCTTCCCAAGGGGGGATAACTTATGCATGCCAGCAGTACGTTGTACCAGCCGGAGTACCAGATCACCTTCCCGGAAGACTCGGGGGTTTACTTTCCGGCTATGATAGCGTCGGAGATTTCACTGATATATGGCGGATCTGGACAATGCCAATTCTCACGCTTCTTCCAGCAGATCAACATCATTTTGCCGGGCTTCTCGCACTTCGGCTTCTGTGTATTGGGTGATTCTAGGCGAATCATGCTCTATGTCGGCTGGTAATACAGCTTCTGCCCGATATACTAGAAAGAATGGCGTATAGCATGTTGATCGATTCGGAGTTGTTCTTAAACTCCACAGTACTGCTGGTAGTTCTTCTATCCCGCACCCCACTGATCTTTGCAGCGGTTCAATGAGCTAGGATTTTATGCCGGATAATACCAACCTGTTGGACCTTCCCACTTGTCCGTTCGATGCGGGGTGAGCTACTGAAGCAATGTCTAGCCAGATCTTCTTATCCTAGCAGAATCGCGCAAATGCTCCTTCAGCAAAATTGGTGACGTTATCTGTTATGATACTGTGAGGATAGCCATATCTTAGGATGATATCTTTGAGGAATATCACAGCTGTAGCTCCATCACATTTTCTTATCGGCTTTACTTCAATCCATTTTATAAACTTGTCAACCATCACCAAGATATGGGTCATATTTCCTCTTGCTGGCTTAAATGGTCCAAGCATATCCAAACACCATACAACAAATGGCCAGGTATTTGGTATGGTCTTGATCTCCGACATTGGCATGTGTGTCTTGGTAGCGTACCTCTGACAACCATTACATTTTCTGACTAGATCCTCTGCTTGTTCCAAGGCACTTGGCTAGTAAAACCCATGCCGGAAAGCTTTTGCTACTAAGGATCTAGATGAGGCGTGATGCCCACATTCCCCTTGATGTATATCTCGGAGGATGTCAAGCCCTTCTTCCGGGTCAACACACCGTTGTAGGGCATTCGTGACACTCCTCTTGCATAGCTCAGCATTGATAATCGTGTATGCCTTTGCGCGCCTCTGAATTTTCCTTGAAAGAACTTCTTCATTGGGCAAAGATCCATCCTTCAGGAACTGGAATATGTGCAGTGCCCAAGCTGGTATAGCTCGCACCGAAAACACATCCTCATCAATTTCCATTTGGTCCACCGACATAACCTCCGCCGGGTCAAGTTACGCAGTCCCCGGGTCCTGCGGAGCAGTCCCCGGGTTTCCTGAACCACTTCCCATATGAATGTCCATGGGCGCAGCTTGACTCCGTATTTGCCGGGATATAGATTGACTCGGATTCTGGGGATGGCCTGATAGATGGCTTTCTGAGATGTTCTAGTGCTACACCTGACGGGATCGTTTGTCGAGTTGATCTGAGCTTCGACAGTATGACAGCAGCCTCATTTTCTAGCCGAGGTACATGGTGAAACTCACATCCCTCGAAGTATCCTGATATCTTCTGCACATGAAATCTATATAATGCCATGTTTGCGTCCAAGGTATCCCATTGCCCTGAGACTTGCTGAACCACCAAATCCGAGTCACCGGACACTGGATCCGGCGTATTCCAATTTCTTTTGCTACTTTGAGTCCATGCACAAGTGCTTCATATTCTGCAACATTGTTTGATGCTGAGAAGTGGATCTGCAGCACATATTTTAGCTGGTCTTTCTTGGGAGAGGTAAGCACAACTCCGGCACCTAACCCGGTTTTCGTTTTTGATCCATCAAAATGCATTCTCCAGTAATTTGGATATGGCAACGGAGGTTCATATTGCATCTGGGCCCAATCTACGAAAAAGTCGGGCACTGCCTGAGACTTGATCGCATCTCTCCTGTCGTATTGTGGAGCATAAGGGGCTAGCCCAATTGCCCATTTTGCAATCCCGCCGCTTGCATCCTTGTTGCTCATTATCTGACATATGGGGGCTTGACATATCACTTTGATGGGGTGTTCTTCAAAATAGTGCTTCAGCTTCTTTGCAGCCATATATACACCATATGCCATCTTCTGATAGTGAGGATAGTTTTGTTTTGACACTGATAATACCACACTCAGGTAGTAGACTGGCCTTTGCACCGACTTACCCTCTTCGTTGCGCTCTACTACCACTACTGCACTTACAACTCGGTTGGTTGCGGCTATGTAGAGCAACATTGGCTCTTTTGATAGTGGAGAGGCTAACACTAGTGCAGTGGTTAAAATTTTATTTAATTGGATGAAAGCTTCATTGGCTTGTGGTGTCCATACGAACTTATCCGACTTTTTCATTAGTTGATAGAGAGGCAGTGCCTTTTCTCCCATCCGACATACAAACCGACTTAAAGATGCTAGGCAACCAGTGAACTTCTGGACATCATTAAGACACTTCGGCAATTTCATTCGCTCTATGGCTCGGATCTTAGTTGGGTTAGCTTCGATACCTCGGCTGGAGACAAGAAATCCGAGTAATTTTCCAGCCGGGACACCGAAGGTACACTTCTCCTGGTTAAGCTTCATTCGGAACCTCCTTAGGTTTGTGAATGTTTGCCTGATATCATCAAGGAGTGTTTTGCTTTCCTTGGTTTTTATAACCACATCGTCAACATACACTTGAACATTTCGACCAATTTGATCGTGTAAACATTTTTGCATACATCTTTGGTATGTTGCCCCTGCATTACGTAAACCAAAAGGCATGGTGCGATAGCAATAAGCCCCGTATGGGGTGATAAATGTAGTCTTTATTTGATCATTTGGGTTCAGAGGTATCTGGTGGAAACCAGAATATGCGTCTATGAACGACAACAACTCACAGCCAGCAGTAGAATCTATGACTTGATCTATCCTTGGCAGTGGGAATGGATATTTTGGGCACGCCTTATTCAGGTTCGTGTAATCAATGCACATACGCCAAACCACTGCCACATTCCGGTCATCTTTCTTCTTTTCCACCAGCACCGGATTAGATAACCAATCTAGGTAAAGCACTTCCATGATGAACCCGGTTGCAAGGAGCCGAGCTATCTCATATCCAATGACTTTTCTCCTATCTTCGGCGAAGCGGCGGAGAGGTTGCTTCACCGGCTTTGCTCCGGGTATCACATTTAAAGAGTGCTCGGCCAAATCCCTCGGAACACCTTGCAAGTCCTGTGTGGACCAAGCAAAGATATCCCGATTCTCACGGAGGAAGTTGATGAACTAGCTTTCCTATTTCTCATTTAACCCGGCACCAATTGTTACGGTGCGCTCTAGGAACAGGTCATCAACAGGTACTTTCTTTGTATCCTTTGTTGCTTGAAATGAGACACTTCCATGTGGGTTACTCAGCGCCGGCATATATTGCTGTGTGGACTGAGCCAACTCCGCTACTTCCTGGGTCTTTCTTTTCTCTTATGCAATCACGAGTGACTCGGTCAGGTTAGACCCGGCTGACGCACACTCAATGGAACGTCGGAAATCCCCAGCTATGGTGATTACTCCATTTCGCCCGGGCAACTTCATCTTCAGGTAACTAATGTGAGTACTTGCCATGAATTTGTTCAGGGCTGGCCTGCCGAGTAACGCGTGATATGCGCTTTCTAAGTTCACCACCTCAAACTCCAAATTCTCAGTTCGGTAGTTATCCCTTGTGCCAAATAACACATCAATCCGGACTTTGCCAACGGGTTCACAGGAAATACCTGGCACAATGCCATGGAAAGTTGTCCTCGTGGCTTGGAGCATGTTCTCCGAGATACCCAACTTGCGCATTGTATCCACATACTTATTATTGATGCTGCTGCCATTGTCAATCAGCACCTTAGAGAACCTCACATTGATGTTTGGCCCGATGAATGTAGGGTCCAGCACTAATGCATACGATCTAGGACTTGGCATGAGCTTGGGATGGTCCTTGATACTCCAGGTAATTTCCTGATAAGACCAAGGCATATACCTCATCACTGTCGGCATAACCGCATTCACTTACATATGTCGGTGTTGCAAGCTCTTTCTATCTGTTTCCTCCATGGTAAACACACGGTAACTTTGGTGATGCTCTCTATATTCATTTCTCCCCTCATTGTCAGGATATCTTTGATCTGGCTGATGCTGGTTTTCCACCTAATGCACTGCATCCCTTATTTCATGATTCTCATACCTCGACGGAGGTGGTGGCAACATTAACTGTTGCGTATTTGCTCCGGAGAGCAACTGCTGCCTAGGTAACTCCTTCCAAGGTTGATCGCTCCGATGTGCCTGAGCATTCCCCAAACCACTTTGCTCTATCTTCCTCATCCACTCACATTGTCGGGTTATATGACCCACTGGGTTACACGGATTTGACGTGTGAAATTTGCACAGCTGATCTAGCATTGCCTCATACGTGTACCTCGGCCGGTCTTTCTTTTCTTGCCACTATCTCTTTTGCTCGGGAGTCCAAGTTTTCTTGCCATCATTTCCCGGAGTCCACTGTTGCCCTCTATTTTTTGACGCTGATTACTCCCTTTTCCGGGTTGATCTTGGTTTACAGCAGCAACATGTTGCGAGCTGTATCTGTAATCCGGTCTATCATCTCTTCTCTTACCCCGATAATCATTTCGCCGGGATGATCCGGCTCCATCTCGCTGGTAGTACTCCTCATTCGAGTCGTTTGACATTAGCCGGGGTTGAGTTGGATCACCCAAAGCATATGAATCAGCAATCCAGATTGTCTATGCCAGTGTAGTTGGCATATCCCTTTGTAACCTTTGCCATAGCATGCTTGCATATCTATAGTCTTGTGCAAACCAAGCTATGGCCTGAGACTTAATCATGCCCTCACATGAGTTTCTCACGTTGCACCAGCGAGTTAGAAACTCTTGGTCTGTTTCATTTGGTCTCTTTTTGCACATTTCTAAGGTCTGTGGCCTATTCGGCCTCTGATACGTGCTTGAGAAGTTACGGACGAACATTTCCTCAAAATCTAGCCAGCAGTTGATACTACCGGATGATAAATTGTTTAACCATACCCTCGCTGGCCCTTCCAGCATCTGAGGTACGTATCTCACTACCCATCTCAAGTTGCCTATCGCAATTTTCATAGTTGTTGCGTAGTTTATTAATCAATCTTCCGGCTTGGTGCTGCCATCATATGTTTTCGTGCCTCTAGGTAACTGGAAGTTAGGTACCGGAGGTTCTTTCATGATCCGGGGCCCAAAGCATGCTGGACCTGGAGGACCTTGCCCCTCTATTAGCTCCGACCTATAGAGCCGATCCAACTTCAACCTGGCGTCATCAGGCAGCAAGTTCCTGCTTCCCAACCTTGATCCTATCACATGATGGTCCGGCCTATGGTATCCTGCATTCACCATTTCCGAATCACCGTCGTTGTATCTGTCTTGCTCTTGTTGAGCACAATTTTTCCGCATACCTTGGCCGGCATTCTGCTCTTGCCGAGGTACACTCCGCTGCTGCTGTTGCGGAGGTGGGTTTTGCCCTGCACCCGCCGAGTTACGCTGTCCGGCATTGCCGTTTCTAGCGTTTCTCTGACCGGCACTGTCTTGGTCGCGGTTACCTCTGCCAGCTTCACCTCGGCTGACACTTCGTCGATCTTCATTTCCCTGTATTGCTTTTCCTTTCCCTGCCCTTGCCGGGTCATATGGGACTATCTGTTTGTTTCTCCTTGCCGAGGTTACCTCCTCTTCTCTTCTTGGGCCATCATGATGGGATGATGCAGCTCCAGCAAATTTCTCCGGGTTACCCACTGCCGAGTAAACGACCTTGGAAGCCCCAACTCTTGCCGGGTTAGCCCTGAGCAACTCTTCATTCTGTCTATTAGCGATCCGAACTAACTCGTTGACCCTATCATGCTGTCTTTAGCGGGCTTCACCCGTCAAACCTTCTAGTTCGGATGCAGCTGCATCTGCTGCTCTGAGGTTCTTTGTCGGGGTGCTGTACTTCGGCAACCCCATGGACAAAATGTTCTCAGATTCCTCAACTCTAGTGTCACCCTCTTTGTTCATTTCACTGATAAGGTTTCTCCCTTTTACTTTTACAGCATCTATCTTATTTTCTCTTGCGTACTCACGCAGCGTCATGTTCAACGACTGCTAAGGCACGGCTATCTTTTTTGCATCCTCTAGTATTTTCTGCCTAGTTTCCTCTAACTCGGCCTATGCCTGAGCCGGATCTACCACGGGTGCTATGGGGATTGCCAAGCTATCTATTGCCTTCTGCAGCACGTTTTCTGGCCTCTCTAGTGGAGGACCTCTACTTTTCCTCGGTGCCTTGGGTGTTAACTCTGGATCTGGTGCCGGGTCCTTGCTCGCGCCAGCGCCAGGCGCTGTCATTATCACCTTAGCGCGGTCAGGGGAGCGAGCGATACGTGCATCGTAAGCCGCGCTAAGGGGTGGCTCGCCTCCCTCGACGACGTGTCGCGGGTGAATGCAAGACACATCAATGCCAACATAGATCATGTGGGTGCCAAGCTTGACGAAGAGCCTATTTCATGGTGGAGGTCGCTTGCCGAAGCAATCAGCATTGTCGCTGACGTAGTCCAGCGCTCCAAAGCGCTGAACGAGCCCAGAGACGACGCGCTCGCCGTTGTCAATGATGCTTCTCGTCCGGATCTTCACTCCTGCTAGCACCGCTAGCCCCACGGTGGGTGCAAACTGTTGTGGTGGTGTCACGGTAGATGCCATGGATAGGCTAAAGGTGGAGCTAATATGCACTAGAGGAATCCGGGGAGGGATAGTGTGGTGATTCCACACACAGATGTTTGGTATTCTCCAAGTTCACTAGGTTTAGATATGCTCCTTGAGCTGTATTGGGGAGAGGAGGAAGAAGAAGCTCTCTTACTCTCACCACTACTTTCACCCAAAGAACAAACTACTCGATTGCCAACCCCTTCTATAGAGGCCCTAGCACTCGTTATATAGAAGAGGCTAGGTTCCCAGTTAGGGCATACGTGGAGGCATATTCCAGGGAATATGCCTCTCCAAAAATAGCAAACCGGCCGGGTCTCCTTTTGTCGTCGTAAGCCATGTAGAGGCTATGTAAGCCTCTGTGGCACCGGTGTCAACCGACATAGGCTGCGTCCCCTTTGTCGGTCACGCCTCGCTGGTCCCTCCCTTTGTTCGCTTCGCTCACGCTCCAGTGCATAGAGGTCACCTTTTGACCAGCGAGATACCTTCCTTCTCTTGCAAGCCTGGTATAACTCCGCCCCGTGGGTACCTGCATACAAGTTACAAATTGCCTGCCGGCATACGACATACGTAGGCCGGGACTCAGTTAGGTGGACCTCGTCCGGTCCGGGTTACTCCGTAAGTCGGCCCGCTTTGAGGTGACTCGGTCAGCTCTCGCTTTAACCTTGCCATACCTCGGCTAACTCGGCCTCTATACCCCGGCCTGACCCTACCTGGGGGTATCCCCCCAACAGTGCGAACAATGCCATTTGTAGTGTGTATGAGTTGTGTAGGCTTGCCATTTTGTGGTGAAGTGTGTGGGCACAAGAGGCAAAAGCAAACACCATGAGTGGCAAAGAAATCACATGGAGCACGAGTAAGGAATTCACCACCATTATCACATGGCACGCATTGAATAGTAACATGAAATTGAGTACGGATATAATGGAAAAATCTCTCAATAGTGGCACATGTATAACATTTATTTTTCAATGAAATGGTCCAAAATTATGTGAGAGATTATCAAGCATAGCTAAATAATATTTATAACATGAAAATCTAACGATAGGTGATGTCCACAAGTCACAATTTAGGAGTTGGAATACAACAGAGGTGGATGAGGATGAGGTGGGGAAGGGGAGGCGAGCTTGGCATCCTAGTTAGCAATCCTCACAAATAGGTGAACGACTAGTGGATACATTATTACAAGTAGATAGAAAATCTAGTGGAAATGGGAAATAGTAGAAGAGCTAGGGTGCCAAAGGCGCCTATGCCAAATGTCGTCGTAGGTGGTAGTGAAGTCTGCTTGTGTCGGTGAAGTGGAGGCATGGAATGGATATATATCTCCGTCACTATTGGAGCGAAGAAGAATGGTCTTGGCAGCTAGGTATTTCACGGAAAAATCAAAGGGGGCATATTCGATAGAAACATAATTATTATGTGTAAATTGGCGAACTGATATGAGATTTTTGACAATTGTCGGATAGACTAGGACATTTTGCAAGTAAAGGGGAAGCGAAGATATTGGAAAGGATCTTCCAGCTAGAATTATATAGATGGGTCCAGGTTGTACCTGCACGTCCATCAGAGGCCTGTACGAGGCGGAGCAAGTCGTCGGCGAGAGTAGCCATGAACCACAACAAGATGTGTATGTCGTCAGCAAGCCACTCGTCGGAAGGCGCGGCTGGTGCGGCACCCTCCGTCATGTGGTCGAGGCACTTGTACTTGGTGAGGAGGAAGGTGAAGATCTGCCGCCACTTGGTGATGTTTGCCCTCGCGTTGGTTACCTTGAAGTTGATGTAGCTCATGATGTTGACGTCACGGATGCAGAGAGGGGACGAGGTTGGGGCAGATGGGCTATTTTAGGTGCGATGCCAGAGTTGAGGATCATGGGAAGGGAGGGAGGGCCGTAGTTCCGAACAGATCTTGCCCATCGTTGTGCGTATGGGTAAGGGTGACGCGGGGCATGGTGGGTTGTCTTTGGTGGAGGGGAGTATGTGAATCCGTGTCTAGAGGGGAGGAGAAGGAGGGCGTGGCCGCCACCGTCGCCGGAGCTGAGGAGGAGGACTTGGGGTCGGACATGGTTGAGAGGGAGAGAGGAGCCTAAACTCTGATACCAAGTAGAATTCGGAAAGTCGAGCATCATATACATGCAGTTATGCCATACATATATCAGAGAGATAGAGGGGAATGTGGGAGCCTGCCCATCCTATCGATCAGGAGCAGCCCAAGACTAGGCCTATGTGATTACAAGAGTACATAGTTACATCAATATATGTGCCGTGTCAATAAGAAATATGTATAAGGACATCGAAATAAGTTAAGAGGGTGTACCTTTGTAAATACTGGGATTTTTAATCCCAGATGCCTGTTATGCCATACATCGCAATCCCAGGATTACCATTTTTGCGAGACATAATAGATTGGATATCACAGTACATCATCCATTAAAAACCATAATAAGGTCTTACACCAATAAAGGATCTCATGATCCAGTCTTAATACAAACAAGCAGCGGAATAATAAGCGTAGTAGAGGGCTCCATCTTCAGTGTCAAAGGCAATGCTGATGATGGGATATGATCCTAGTTGTCGTAGCCGTCCTGCTATCCATCTTCGTGATAGTCCTCTTCATAGTCTGGCCACGGGAATAGCCAGGGACAAAGCCATGAGTACTCTTTAAGTACTCACAAACTATCACTAACAAGTAAGATAGTTCTAGTAGGAATCCTAAGCTCTAAGTTTATTTGCAAAAAGCCAGATCTATCGAAACTGAGTTCAATAGTAAATAAAGCTAATTTAATGTTAAATCACTTAAGTGGGAAACTAGTTTTCATGTTCACAACCCTGTTGTGGTCAAGTCAAAGTCATAGTTCACTTCACAAGTCATTTTAAAAACATCTGACGACGGAACAGTATGGCCACTCCAACTCTCCATGACCGCGGACCCGGCTATTCGAATAGTTTGACACTCTGTAGAGGTGGTACACTTTCACCACAAAATTCGATACATTCGTTAGGGATTACCCTGAATCATCATACTTAGTATGTGGATAATCAATGGTAACCTTTCAATTACACACTCTAGTATAGGCACCTCCCCTGTGAGCTTGGCCTCCCAGCCAGGGCCATCTGCCATCCTAGGCACTTCATAGGTGGAAATTATCAAGAGGTAGCCTCGGCTCAAACCTCTCCTGCGAGGGAACCCATACTAATGCATATAAACTTCTGGCTAATCCTTACCCAATTCAGGTATTGTGGTTGTACGGTAAAATTGGAATGGTATCGCATCCGAACCCAACCATCAGTTTTTATAAAGGGCTAAGGCTCATGCCTCAACATTTTCATCATCCAATCCATTTGTGTTTCTCAACACATGTCAAAACATTTCAATAGTATGACTCATCATTCCAAGGTTTGCATAATCATTTTCACCAAGTAATCCCATCTAAAGTGATCAAGTTTTATGCTTGGCCCTATCCACTAAGTTAAGAGTGCTCACTGATGAGGATGCTAATCTCAATCTCATGCCATAGAATTACATCTAAGTATAACTAGATAGGCCTAGTTTTATACTCTTTATGCTATCTATACTAAAAGTAAAGAACTTTAGTAAAGTAAAAAATAAGGCTTGCAAGTAAAACTTAGGATGGGTATAAATCAAGATATATAACCAAAGCATGCCTAATGCATCTTTCTTAGGTTATCTTGTATAATTCTAGCTTGTTCATAATAGCTTGCCTTGGTTGGTGCAGTGATTGAAGTTTTCTTCGTCTTCTTCAGGGTAGAACTCATCCTCCTCGTATCCTTGGTCGGTACTATAATCTATAAATGAATACGGGGCATACAATCACCAAACAATACTTAACTAAGTCTATTCAGCACACTAAGGGTCACACTTGGTGATATAGCATCATCACAATCATCACATGAAATAAAGAACTAGTTTTATTCATTTTATTTTAGAAAAGTAACTTCTACTCATTGAAATGAATTAAGATTTAATATTCTCCAAATATAATATGGGATCATGTTGACACATGTCATAACCACATATTCTAATACATGGGAATCTGATTAAAAGGGTTGGTCACATTTCATAAAGTTTAAGATTATTATTTAATAGATTTAAAGAGACTATAAATGCCTATATAGCATTATTTTGGTACTAGTCCAATGGCACTGCATGCAATCCTAAATATTTTTACATATTCAGATAGATATTATCGAATGTGATTTTTGAGAGTTGGAATCAACTCAAAAGCTATTTTGGTTGATTTTTGAAAAATGTTTGAAGTTGCAAAAGTCTCTGTTTTGTTATATTTTACTATATGTGATCTCTAAATCCAAATGATTTAAATCCAACAGTCTTGGATAGATAATTTAATTACCTTTCTAGAAAAATTTGAATCATGCAATTTGGTTCAATAAAAGTCTCTGAGTTGATATTTAAATCTAGGGACAGAAACTAGTTTAAACCTAAATGGAAAAACAACATTTGAATTTTCAGGCCTGGGCAGGAAAGCTAAACGGGCCGGTCCAGCTGCACTACGTGGCGCATTGGGCTACTGATAGGTGGGGTCCACCAGTCAGTGACTCACTCTACACGATACGGTAACTAAGCATCTGGACGATCCTATTCTAATCCAAGGGTCGAGCGTCATCATCGACGACGAACTGCTCCAGCAAGAAATGTGACCTAGCGTAGTGGTGGGGGTCTCGCGGGGCTCACTTGGGCTCCAGCTAGGGTCGGTGATGGGGTAAATCGATGTGGTAGACCACGCCGAGGCGAGGCCCGGTCATGTCAGGGCTTGGTGTGGTCGGAATCACGGGCGCCCTTCTCCTCCAGCAGCGGCGAGCTCTGGTGAAATTCTGGCGCGGTGGTGCTCACCTTGCTCCGGGGAGAAGTGAGGAAGGTCAGTGAGAGGTGGAGAGTGGATTGGTGTGAATAATGGAGGCAGGGGTGGCCTCCTTTTATAGCATGACGAGGGGACCGAAGGGTGCGGCAGTAAGCTCGACAGTGGCGTCGCTACAGGCGGCTAACAGCATGGGCAAGGGCGTAGGACGGTGAGGTGCTCACTGACGGTTCTTATGGGCATAATGGCATGCCAAGGGGCGGTGCAGTTCGGTCGGGCGCGTGCGGCGCTCCGCGCAGACGCAGAAGTGTTTGCGGCGGCGTGCGGCAGCTGCGGGTCGCGCGACGGCGAACGGGGGTGTCTGCCGGGTTGGCGTGATCATGGCAAGGCTACGCGTGCGCGGTGAGGGCAAGGCGCGAGCTGGCAGGGTTGGTCAGGCACGACGCTCTGGCGCGCTCTAGACATGGCGTAGAGGCAGGGTACACGGCGTGACTAGGGTGGTCCATGGCTTGGCTGGGGTCGTGGCCTGGACAGGGGGGTGGCGGTAGAGTGCGGTGGAGCTCCTAGACATACTGGATGGGCGCGTGGCGGTCTGCTGCGAGCTGGCCATGGTCGGCCGGCGACGACCACAAATGGGCGGCACTCCACTTTCCTCCATGGCGAAGGGGGGCTTGTCTGGGTGCTGGTTAGACTTAGGGGAGACTAGAGAGTGTAGAGGGGACCAAATGGTCAAGGTTTACTGTGCACAACAGTGAAGTGAGGCTAGGGGTTTAATTAGTGCAGACAAGGTGGTTGATGAAATGGCCGCATGAGTTTTACTTTTGAATTTTTGATTCAAAGTTTTTGAGTGATCTTAGATTAAGCTTGAGATTCTAAGTTTGCTTGGAGAGGTCAAGGGGAATTGGTTTGAGTGGTGTTTGAAAAAGTGTGATCTTAACATATGAATTTGATTCAATTTTCCATTATCCATTAAATTGACTTGCTAGATGTTTTTGTAAGTTTGTAAAGTGGTCCTTGATACACTTTTACTTGGTCTAGCAAGGGGTGAAAAGAAGTGGAATTGTTTCTGTTAGAAATCTTATTCTAGGAACACTCAAAGTGGCCTAGTGGTTGATTATGGTCAAAATAACCATTTCCTTTATTTATTTCTTTTTCTTTTGCTTTTATTTGTAAATGGTCTAGATGATGTAGTATTCATCTTTAAACCATTTCACATCATTTAGAACAATCAAGCATGGCATATACACTCAATTCTACACTAATGCACACAGACATGCATTCATATTGATTTTCTTAATAAAAGTTTTTGTTAACCCTAAGAATTTGGGTGATTAGAACTTGATAATCTTGATTAGAAGATTTGGGGTGTTACAAACCTTCCCTCCTTAAACAAAATCTCGTCCCGAGATTTAAGAAAAACTAGGAACTAAGGAGATCTGGAAACTCAGTCCTAATGTAATCTTCTCGCTCCCAAGTAGCTTCTTCTTCGGTATGGTTGCTCCATTGGATCTTGAGAAACTTGATACTCCGGGTCCTGGTAGTTCTGAAGGCTTCTTCCAAAATACAGATGGGTACTTCACGATACGTCAGATGCTTGTTGATATCGATGGCTCGGTGATCGATGTTCTTGAATACTTCCGTCTTCTCCGGAACTTCTAGGAATTTGCCCTGGTGTTGGTGACCTTGAAGTTGATGTAGCTCACGATGTTGACATCACGGATGTAGAGAGTGGACGAGGTTGGGGCGGCTGGGTTGTTTGAGGTGCGATGCCAGAGTTGAGGAGCATGGGAAGGGAGGGAGGGTTGTAGTTCCGAACAGATCTTTCCCATCGTTGTGGGTAAGGGTAAGGGCAACGCGGGGCATGGTGGGTTGTCTTTGGTGGAGTGGAGTATGTGGATCCGTGTCTAAAGGGGAGGATATGGAGGGCGTGGCCGCCACCGTCACCGGAGCTGAGGGGGAGGACTTAGGGTCGGACATGGCTGAGAGGGAGAGAGGAGCCTAAAATCTGATACCAAGTAGAATTCGGAAAGCCGAGCATCGTATACATTCAGTTATGCCATACATATATCAGAGATATAGAGGGGAATGTGGGAGCGTGCCCATCCTATCGATCAGGAGTAGCCCAAGACTAGGCCTATGTGACTATAGGAGTACAAGGTTACATCAACATATGTGTCGTGTCAATAAGAAATGCATATAAGGACATCGAAATAAGTTAAGAGGATGTACCTTTGTCAACACCCGGATTTTTAATCCCAGATGCCTATTATGCCATACATCGCAATCCTAGGATTACCATTTTTCCGAGACATAACAGATTGGATATCATAGTACATCATCCATTACAAACCATAATAAGGTCTTACACCAATAAAGGATCTCATGATCCAGTCTTAATACAAACAAGCAGCGGAATAATAAGCGTAGTAGAGGGCTCCATCTTCAGTGTCAAAGGTAATGCTGACAATGGGAGAAGATCCTAGTTGTCGTAGCCGTCTTGCTGTCCATCGTCCTGATAGTCCTCTTCATAGTCTGGCCACGGGAATAGCCAGGGACAAACCCATGAGTACTCTTTAAGTACTCGCAAACTATCACTAACAAGTAAGATAGTTCTAGTAGGAATCCTAAGCCCTAAGTTTATTTGCAAAAATCTAGATTTATCTAAACTGAGTTCAGCTATAAAGAAAGCTAATTTAATGTTAAATCACTTAAGTGGGAAACTAGTTTTCATGTTCACAACCCTGTTGTGGTCAAGTCAAAGTCATAGTTCATTTCACAAGTCATTTTGAAAACATCTGACGATGGAACAGTATGGCCACTCCAACTGTTCATGACCGCGGACGCGGCTATTCGAATAGTTTGACACTCTATAGAGGTGGTACACTTTCACCACAAAATTCGATACATCCATCAGGGATAACCCTTAGTCATCAGACTTAGTATGCGGATAATCAATCATAACCTTTCAATTACACACTCTTGTATAGGCACCTCCCCTATGAGCTTGGCCTCCCAGCCATGGCCATCTGCCATCCTAGGCACTGCATAGGTGGACATCATCAAGAGGTATCCTCATGTCAAACCTCTCCCGCGAGGGAACCCATACTAATGCATATAAACTTCCGGCTAAGCCTTACCCAATTCAGGTATTGTGGTTGTACGGTAAAATTGGAATAGTATCACATCCGAACCCAACCATCAGTTTTTATAAAGGGCTAAGGCTCATGCCTCAACATTTGCATCATCAAATCCATTTGTGTTTCTCAACACATGTCAAAACATTTCAATAGAATGACTCATCATTCCAAGGTTTTCATAATCATTTTCACCAAGTAATCCCATCTAAAGTGATCAAGTTTTATGCTTGGCCCTATCCACTAAGTTAAGAGTGCTCACTGATGAGGATGCTAATCTCAATCTCATGCCATAGAATGACATCTAAGTATAACTAGATAGACCTAGTTTTATACTCTTTATGCTATCTATACTAAAAGTAGAGAACTTTAGTAAAGTAAAAGAATAAGGCTTGCAAGTAAAACTTAGGATGGGTATAAATCAAGATATATAACTGAAGCATGCCTAATGCATATTTCTTAGGTTATATTGTATAATTCTAGCTTGTTGATAATAGCTTGCCTTGTTTGGTGCAGTGATTGAAGTTTTATTTGTCTTCTTCGGGGTAGAACTCCTCCTCGTATCCTTGGTCGGTACTATCGTCTATAAATGAATACGGGGTATACAATCACCAAATAATACTTAACTAAGTCTATTCAGCACACTAAGGTTCACACTTGATGATATAGCATCATCACAATCATCACATGAAATAAAGAACTAGTTTTATTCATTTTATTTTAGAAAAGTAATTTCTACTCATTGAAATTAATTAAGATTTAATATTCTCCAAATAGAATATGGGATCATGTTGACACATGTCATAACCACATATTCTAATACATGGGAATGTGATTAAAAGGGTTGGTCACATTTTATAAAGTTTAAGATTATTATTATATAGATTTAAAGTGACTAGAAATGCCTATAGAGCATTATTTTGGTACTAGTCCAACGTCACTGCATGCAATTCTAGATATTTTTACATATTCAGATAGATATTATCAAACGTGATTTTTGAGAGTTGGAATCAACTCAAAAGCTATTATGGTTGATTTTTGAAAAATGTTTAAAGTTGCAAAAGTCTCTGTCTTGTTATTTTTTACAATATGTGTTCTCTAACTCCAAATGATTTAAATCCAATGGTATTGGATAGATAATTTAATTACCTTTCTAGCAAAATTTGAATCATGCAATTTGGTTTAGTAAAACTCTCTGAATTGATTTTTAAATCTAGGGACAGAAACTAGCTTAAACCTAAATGGAAAAACAACATTTGAATTTTCAGTCCTAGGCAGGAAAGCTAAACGGCCGACCCAGCTGCACTATGCGGCGCATTGGGCTACTGACAGGCGGGGTCCACCAGTCAGTGACTCACTACGCGAAACGGTATCTAAGCATCTGGACCGTGCGATCCTATTCTAATCCAAGGGCCGAGCGTCATCGTCGACGACGAACAGCTCCGACAAGAAATGTGACCTAGCGCGGCGGTGGGGTCTCGCGGGGCTCACTTGTTGTCCAGCTAGGGTCGATGATGGGGGCAATCGACGTAGTAGACGACGGCGAGGCGAGGCGCGGTCATGCCAGGGCTTGGGGTGGTCGGAATCGCTGACGCCCTTCTCCTCCAGCAGCGGCGAGCTTCGGTGAAATTCTGGCGCGGTGGTGCTCGCCTTGCTCTGGGAAGAAGTGAGGAAGGTCAGTGAGAGGTGGGGAGTGGATTGGTGTGAAGAATGGAGGCAGGGGTGTCCTCCTTTTATAGCGCGGCGAGGGGACCAAAGGGTGCGGCGGTGAGCTCGACGGTGGCGTCGCTATAGGCGGCTAACGGCATAGGCGAGGGCGTAGGATGTTGCGGTGCTCCCTGGCGGTTCTTACGGGCATAATGGCATGGCAAGGGCTGGTGCGGTTCGGTCGGGCGCGTGCGGCGCTCCGCGCGGACGCAAAAGTGTTTGCGGCGTCGTGCGGCAGCTGTGGGTCGCGCGGCGACGAATGGGGGTGTCTGCCGGGGTTGGCGTGATCATGGCAAGGCTGCGCGTGCGCGGTGAGGGAAAGGTGCGAGATGACGGGGTTGGTCGGGCACGGCGCTCTAGCGCGCACTAGCCATGGCGCAGAGGCACGGTGCGCGGCGCGACTAGGGTGGTCCATGGCTTGGCTGGGGTCGTGGCCTGGACAGGGGGTGGCGGTAGAGTGCGGGTAGCTCCTGGACATCCTGGATGGGCGCGGGGTGGTTTGCTGCGAGTTGGCCATGGTCGGCCGGCGATGACCACAAATGGGCAGCGCTCCACTTTGCTCCACGACGAATGGGGGGCTTGTCTGGGTGCTGGTTAGACTTAGGGGAGACCAGAGAGTGTAGAGGGGACCAAATGGTCGAGGTTTACTGTACACAACAGTGGAGTTAGGCCAGGGGTTTAATTAGTGTAGACAAGGTGTTTGATGAAATGGCCGCATGAGTTTTACTTTTGAATTTTTGATTCAAAGGTTTTTAGTGATCTTTGATTAAGCTTGAGAGTCTAAGTTTTCTTGGAGAGGTCAAGGGGAATTGGTTTGAGTGGTGTTTGAAAAAGTGTGATCTTAACATATGAATTAGATTCAATTTTCCATTATCCATTAAATTAATTTGCTAGATGTTTTTGTAAGTTTGTAAAGTGGGCCTTGATACCCTTTTACTTGGTCTAGAAAGGGGTGAAAAGAAGTGGAATTATTTCTATTAGAAATCTTATTCTAGGAACACTCAAAGTGGCCTAGTGGTTGATTTTAGTCAAAATAAGCATTTCCTTTATTTATTCATTTTTTATTTCTTTTGCTTTTGTTTGTAAATGGTCTAAATGATGTAGTATTCACCTTAAACCATTTCGCATCATTTAGAACATTCAAGCATGGCATATACACTCAATTCTACACTAATGCACACACACATGCATTCATATTTATTTGCTTAATAAAAGTTTTTGTTAAACCTGCAGCTGAGACTGGACAAAACGCAAGCCTACATGCTCCTTCACCCATCGTGTTAACCCTGAAGCGGAGGCCCATCGTGTCATAACCTACATGCTCCTTCACCCAAAACGCAAGCGATGCACGGATCTTTTGGATGATCGGCGGCGTGCCAGCATGCTCTCTCTCCTCGATATCGTCATAGTACAATGTATCCTACACATGTCACAAGCAATAGTCTGATTAGATCTATCCCTTTGAGAATAATAATATCACTATCGACTAGTACAAGATGCTGGCACATATATAGCTGCTTCGATTGGTGCGGTTCTTACCTCCTCATCGAAGCCGTTCACATATGCTACGATGCCTCCCCCGCACGTCGACGGCGGCTGAGATTTGAGTTTGTACAATGATTTGTTCATCAGAAGGATGCCTGGCGTGCCCGGGCCACCAACAAATTTGTGCGGGCTCAAGAAGACACCGTCGTATCCGTCTATTTCACCAGACTTCATGTCAATCTTCACATAGGGACCACTGCAAAAAAAGAAATAACATAATCCAAGCACCCAATGTGAGGTTAAATAATTCTGACCATGTTGAAAAATGAGATGTTTGCATGTCTGCGGAACGTTCAAATATGTTTAAAACTGTCCACTAATTCACTATATTATCTTGCTTGTAAATTTCCTTCCCACGTACAAGTGGGCCGGGGTGGGAAAACACTAGATAAGTATGTACGAATTCAGCTTATTTCCACACGGGACTGGGTGCGTATACGGCCACCTGAAGTCAATACAGACCTCCAAACAGCCCCGAAGTAGAAATAGACTCAGCTATATATACATTGGTTAAGCCAGAAAGGAACGTTGTTATCTTTATTAAGAAAAAACATGGGAATTCAGAGCGATTGTCAAAGAATGCATGTCACGCTAGACCAAAAAGTCTACACACCAAACCCCGTAGATTCTCCAAATATGACTCAGGCCAATGGATCTCACTCACCTTGCAGCGAAGTCGAAGCACGTGGACGCACCGTGCTGGTGGAGGACGCGGGTGATCTCCCCCGTGTCCGTCATGATGCCGGTGACGTTGCTGCACGCCGAGAAGGACCCCAGCATCGGCTGGTACGCGTACTCCGGCGATCCGAGCCCGCGGCGGAGCGCGGCAACGTCGACCAGCCCGTCGGCGTCGAGGCCTATCTCTACCACCTTCACCAGGCTAATATAAAAAAGAAAGTAGGAAAAGCAGTACAGAGATTTAATATTTGTCACCAGTTAGTTACTAATTGACTAGAGTAAGCACATCTAACTATGCGATGTACATGATTTGCAGGACAAAGTAAACACTAGAACTTATTATGGTTTTGAGAAGCAGGTCATCATCCACTATACGAAGGTTGTGTTCGCTGAGTTCAGAACCAAGCTGAAAAAGAGAACCCTCTTCAAAGTAAAATCAAACAGGGATTCCCTTCTCGATGAATATAACTATCTGGTGATATACCATGAACCAACAGACACATTCTCGTGGTCCATGCATGAATTCAAGGTGGTTGCAAACCCGGAAAAATGAGAGTACAGATGCGAGTGCATGCTCTGAAAACATACAGGTACACCATGATTGACAAATACACAAAAAATAGTACATAACTCGTTAAACTATTATCTTTTCTGTTAACATAACTGTACAAAAGCCGACAAAAGAATATTTTATGTCCCGACAAAAACTCTCTTCTCTGCTCAGGAATGTTTTGTCTAAATGTAATGTGCATGCTTGAACACTTGAGGGTAAAAAGTGTATGAGAGATGTACATACTGAAGAGATACACGAGAAATCCGCAAGTAAACGAAGCATTTGACAGGAGGGACTACAAGTCATTGGCGTCGGACGGGGCCTCATTGTGTACAAGCAGAATGAACTCATAACGCTGGCAATGAGAGTTGCTAGAGCCGCATCAAAGTCAGATGAACAGCGTGCTTTTGCAAAAGCAGAATTGGAGGATTTGCTAGAAAGAATTGAAGCAATTGGGACCTCAACACCAACAGATGACAATCAAGATAATGCAATTATCAATGTCGAGCAATTTGAACCTGAGTCGTCACTCTTGTCAGCATGCATAACACAAAATGCTCATGACAGAGGTGGGCAGCAGGAGGAGAAAGGTGACTAATCTGAGCCTGAACATCCAAAGCCTGTAGGAGGGATTATCTTACCACCACCAAAGTCAAAAACTAAAGGGAGCAGAAATAAGAAGAGCTTGGACGCAACAACAAATCCAAAACCAAAAGCAGTTACAGTGAAGAAGAAGAAGAAGAAGAAGAAGAAAGAAATAAAATAGGAACTAGATTCAGACAGCGAACCTCAAAAAGGAAAAAAACCAAGAATATGCAGTGGATGCAACAAGAGGAATACGGGTCATAACTTGCGTACGTGTCCAAAAGTGATCAAGGCAAATAACAAAGCTAATGGACCCCCTGCTGAAAAAGTACGTAAAAAGAGAGGACGCATATGGAAAGGATGTAACAAGGTAGCTTATGGTCACAACATACTTTTTTTGAGATGGTCACAACATACTGACATCACTGTAGTGAAACATGCATTGGCAATAGCTAAGGCATTGGATGAAGGTAAAAGTTAGACAAAGGTAGCTAAGAAGAAGAGGAAGAGGAGCAACAATGAAAATGATGAGGACAATGAGGAGGACAACGTATCTGATGAGAATGGAGAGGAAGAAGAAGAAGAAGAAGAAGAAGAAGAGAACGATGAGAAAGAATACGAGGACGAGGAAGAACCTCCAGCAAAGAAAACAAGGAGCTCGAGCACAACAACACATAAAAAAAAGAGACGGCAGACATCACCACCACCCTAAGGAAAAGGGGGTAGGAGTTCCAAGACAGCAAGCACAACCAAGAACAAGAAGCATCAACAAACACTATCACCGCCGAAAAGGAGGACAAGCTCAAGAATAAAATGATGCATATTTGCGTTCATACTAATTGTCAAAAATAAAGTGAATTTCTTGATGTGTAAAGTGATACAAGAGATATTGTGAGATAAATTATTATCCTTGATGTTAACGCTCATTCTTATATGTATGAAACTTTATGATGACCATATGCAACAGGAATAACAATAAAAACTACTGACAGATACAGGTGGGATCAGTAAACATGATTCTATTACCAAAAGGCGGTGCGGAATACAAAAGGTCATCATTACAGAAAATATAAAAAAAGAAGAACAGTACATGACTCAACAATAATAAAATTGAAAGATATATGCGATAGATTTAAAAATAAATTCAAATTTTTTGCATGAATATAACAAGAAAATTGAGAGTAGAAGCATGGTCAAGAAATTCTGATGATGAAAACTAGGATATATAATCAATTGGTCATTCACCCACACTATATATTACAAAGTGAAAAACTGTCGAAACCTACCAAATAAATACTAACTGTAGTGTAATAAATAAAGTACAAGATATGCATAAAAAGAAGTACGAGATCCATACGGTTAAGAAGGACACGATGATAAAATAAGAAGTACAAGACTGACAACGCCAGCAAAAACAAAAGTAATAAATAAAAAGCAGTGCAAGATTTGCATATTCTACTTTAAATACGCAAGAAGTACATGAACATAACCAACAGAAGGACAATATAAATTTAAAACGCGTGGGCGAGGTCTGATACATAAGCTTACACAGGCTAGTCTATCAAAAATAAGTACAATGATTCTATTGCAAAGAGAAGTACAAGGCGAAGTTCCAGTAGTACCACAAAAGACATTGATAGCCAGCATCGAATACAAGTAGTGCCAATATAATTACAGCGATCCAACGTGACCATACAATTTCATAGTGCTTTTTATCGCTAAAATTACAAACACAAAAGCAAAAAATGTATCAAATACATATGAGAATCATCACTATAATACAGCCGCACTTTCCTGAATCTATAATTGCTTCCCAGTTAGCAGCAGCAACAACTCTTCTTTTTTGGGCGACAAAGGAAATATGGGGAGAGAGACACTGAATTTCTTCAGGAATATCATCAAGAAGAATTTTGTTGTCTTGATGGAAGAAAACCCTGTACATGAACTCTACCTTCCAGTCCTTCGAACGTTCCTGAAACACATGAAATCAGAAATTAGAAAGAGCTCAAAGAACAAATATGACACAAACTATAAACAGTTTACATGGATGGATAGTTGTTTTTAAGAAAACATACATCATAATGCAGAATCTACTCAACACACTTATCACCATTAAATATATCAGCAAACTTCAGAGCATAGGAACGACATTCGTTGACTCCCTGACAAGCCAAATTGTCTCGGTCAAAGTAGTGCAGCACCTTTAAAACAGTAGTCCAATTGTTCTGGCCACTCTTCTTGTACACCTCCTTGCCATAAATAGCTTCCAACACTAGTATAAACCTCCTAGCCCATTGCCATAAAATGGTCACAGCAACAATCAAAACTAAAAACAAAAAACAAGCAAAAATAAAAAGAGAAAACAATAGAGACTCACAATTTCCTTCATATCATCGCCATGAAACTCACTCCTTATAGTTTCAGACTTGATTTATCTAGGCCAATCTTTTGAATCCAGAACATCAATCACATTGTGATGCTTGTTAAAGACATAGAAAACGTGATGGTTAATACTCATACCAGGGATTTTTTTTGCAATAAGGCATCAGGATCTGGTAATAACAGAAGTACAAGTTATATAACAAAAAGACACGGATAGACAACATGAACTATAAGCACCAGCCTAGAGTATAAAACAGCGAAAGTAAGTAAACATGAAAAACAAATGTGTGAGATAATTACTAACCAATTTTTCCTTCAAAAGATCTTCTCCAGGCTTAACAAATTAGTGA
The DNA here is from genome assembly GCA_910589775.1 of Avena eriantha. Lineage (NCBI taxonomy): Eukaryota > Viridiplantae > Streptophyta > Magnoliopsida > Poales > Poaceae > Avena > Avena eriantha. The sequence continues at coordinate 386,413,755 of OU342744.1, read as the reverse complement.
AAATTAACTACGGCTAAGTCCAGGTTAAACTTCTGACCCGAGTTCACCCGAGTTCAGATTATCCATTCCAAGGACATCCTGCTTGAACAAAAGTAAAATATTATTAAACCAGCAAACAATCTAACAGAAAAATTGGAGTCCATACTGTACACTACAAGGGCAAAATAAAAAAAGAAATATTACCAATACAAAATACAGGCTCAATAGAACACGACTACCAGATGCAAAGACAACATTCTTCAAAGGACCAGACTTCCATTGAGAGATGACGTAGTGCATCATTTCGCCTTCGAGCTCATTACAATTATCAAAATTCCTAACAAAATATTTTCTAGTCAAGATGATGGGAATTTTGCCTCTCGTAATGTCAGTTTGATCAAATTCACATAAATTTTTCCTGCACGAATGGAAACAGCAAATTAATTTAAAAGCTACCATCACAAAATAAAATAAAAAGATATTCAACCAGTATATGAAACCAGGCAGTACAAGAACCATGATTTGTAGAAGTTAAAATATACTATGGCATGTAAGTACAAGAAGTAACTAACATGCAGGTCAGTTTGCTAAAAGAAGGTACATAACTAACATAAGAAAAATAGAACATGTTATAAGGATAGAACAAAAAAGGAAAAAGAGTGAGAGGAAGTAAAAAGGAAAACTAACTCGCTAAAATTTTCACGTCCATGCTTGCTTAAGATGAAATTCATGAGAAACCTAGCCTTGTGAAGATGAATGAATTTCCCTGACTTGAGAGGCTCAACAGGAAGACTCCACTTCTTTGCTCTTTTAGATGCCCTCTTGACAGAAATTACATTACCGAACGAAACACCTGCCATGTTCTTCTTTTTAATGGCAGGAGAATCCACCCTCTTCTTCCCAGATCTTGTGGTTGGCACTTCAAAATCATCTGTGCCACTGGAATCATTCCCAGCATTCTCAAACATAGGCAACTACAGCTCGACTGGCATGAAATTCTCTTGGCTACTGATAATAATAGATTTATCTTGAGAAATAAAGTCTTGGGATTCATGAATGACGAAATAATCAGGATCCATGGGAATAGGATCGCCTACAAGAATATGTATAACAAAAAGAAGGAGTTACAACGAGCAGATTGCTCAAGAGAAATTGCATGACAAAACAAAAGAAATTAAGAGTCCTAGATAAAAAAATCATTTAATAAAATCAAAACCTGGAAGGCATCCGAACATCTTGACAAAATCAACCTTAAACTTGCCATAAATGGCCCAGCAATAGAGCATCGTCTTCTTGATGTTGGGGATGTCCTTCATCAAAAAGTCCATAAGACACTTGCCATCCCAAGACATAATAGACGTGAGCATAAACCATCCACAAGCTCGACTACAAGAAATAAAAGAAGAAGCGCAAAAGTAATTATCTTAGGTAGAACAGAAGAAAAAAAGAATAAGCATTGCCGACTATGTTCAAGACTTACGTGCCAACTTGATTCACTGTATTCATGTAATTAGTATGGAAATGGTAAATACTGAGAGGCATAAGTGGAAGATCCATATCAGTGCTCAAATCAGTCCAGAGCTTCTTAATGTTCTCAACCATTCTGCTTAAAATGGCCTAGCCAGCATGTTGCGTTTGATTGTATAGTTAATCAATGTACTGAAAACACTTTTTTCTAATATTAAGAGCAACAACAACCCAATGGCCAACATAACCTTTAGAAAGTGGGGGATCCACAGTTGGAAATAAAATCTGAAAACCAAAAGAAAACGAAAGATTATAAGAATATATACGTGAAACGACAACTTCAGGACAAAAAGAAGCAAAAATTTGACTAACCAGATCCTTCTGGTCAATGCGATCATCCACAGCTCTCTCACGAATCCATCTTCTCAAACCAGCAGATAGATCTTCATGATAAATCTTATACTACAAGTATATACGCTAGCAAAATAACATTAATAAAAATGAAAAACAGATGCAATAAGATGAAGTAAAAAACTGTAAGTAAAAATTAAAATTTAACTTACAGTAACCCAGTAAGGACAAACCATCTTCTCCGAACCACGAAAATGTTCTGCTATAATGTACATGCCAACTGCTATAACCTCACTACCCAACATTCCATCAGGTTCAAAACAGGCAATAACATGTTTAAGTTTAGCGGAACAATTACAATTTTCAAACATATTTTCATCTCTGTGGGAATAAAAAAAGAGAGTAAAAGAGCTGTAATAAATGAATGAACAAAAGAATAACATTCGATACAAGAGAAATAGAAGCAGATTAACATATGCTAACTCAGAATTCAAATCAATAGATGTGACTCGTAGATAGAACTGCTCGAGAGCTGCTTCAATATTATTACTACCATATGGTCAATCACCAAGCTTGTATGAAACTGCACAACAAGTAAATAGCCGTGAGAAGAAAAAATATGGTGATAGCGTTTGCTAAACAAAAGAAAGAAGTACAACATACGTTACCAAAATCAGTACGTCATTACCTATAAAAGAAGTACAAGTGTATACAGCACAAAGAAAGCAGTTCCAGGCAAAACATAAAAGCAGTACGAGGCACACCAGACAAAGGCAGTACAAGTGCATGTAGAAGTAGTACATAGACAAGGTATGCAAAAAAAGAAGTACTTCAGGAACATTAACAACAAAGCAGTACAAGAAAGCATATAGAAAAAGCAGAACCACCTCAAGCAATAACTAAGTACAAAGTTTCAAAATATGAAGTACAGGATTCCTGAGTTGGACGTTAAGCCCCACGCTATGATATGAAATTTGTAGGGAAATTGTATACACACGTTTAGCACTTATACTAGTAGATACAACGTTCGCGAGGTGCAATAAACATACAGAACTACATCGTGTACAAAAATAGTGGCAAAATAAGAATAATTACATTTCATTTCACTCAAAAAAACATTTTTATACATACAATAGTTTCCTTCCATATTACAACCCCAAGAATCCCCACAACATCCAGCAAACAGTCTCTAGAAAAGATATGGATAAAAGGATGAAAATAAGGGGACAACAAGTTTTATAAAAGAGATTGGACATTATGGAATCTTGCCTAAGTCTTGAATCGAATAAGAGCTGGGCACCAATTTCCATCGGCAGAAAGCTTCGTGACATGTGTTTCTTCACTAACAGCATCTTGTATGACAGGAAGCAGAAACAAAGTAGAGACAATAACTAATTGAGATTCCGTGAATTTGCTCGTAGAAACAGCAGCGATATCCTTAGATGCATTAGCCTGAACTCCAGCCAAAGATGGATCTAGAGCAGGCTCAGCAGACGACGCATCCTCAACACCAGCATTAGCTTCTGATCCACCATCCTGCTTCTTATTAGAAAGTGTTTCCTCGCTATTAACAGTCTTTCCAACCTCGGGAAGAGTATCAATATTAGGCACATGTGCCTTAGACGCTAAAGGCTGAGATAGATCAAGTGTATCATCATTAACCACCTACAGCAAAAATAAAACATTAGAAACAATAAAAAAAGTAAGAATAAACACAAAAACAGTTTAGAATAAACGACAAATAAAAACATATGAAAGACAATAGCTCACGGTTATTTCAGACGGATCAACAACCTCACGCCTTGAATCAGTAGCAGCAGAATCTTCATTAAAAATCTGGTTGAAATAATGATTTGCATGGTTTTCAAAAGGTTTGCACCGACTATCCTGCATATTCCTATAGGCAGAAAAACCATCGTGGAGCTGGGAAATTGTTTTCTGGAAGTGCTCAAGATTCCCAACCTCGGCATTAAGGACAATCTTGTGAGCGTCTTTGTCAAAAGACTCTTCAGCTAGCAAAATTTCAGAGATGCAAGCGAGCCTAGACATGGTGGTAGGCAATTGGAAAGAAAGCTGATCAGCCCTACTAAGGGCAGACTCAAGTTCAGCAAAAGTGGAGGCGAAAAAATCGCCACTGCTTGGTTGGGGAGCAACACCAACAGAACTGCTAGGACCAGATTTGAAGCGCTTAGGCAACGGGGGAAGTTCTGGAATACAACTAATAGGTCTCTTGTTTTGATGCAGACGCACATTTGTAGGAAGCACTCAAGAGCCTTCATCATTAAACACAATATCATTCTGGGCCTTCCACTGCGAAAACAAATAGAATGCACAAAAGAATCAATAGGTAAATAAGAAGTACAAATACATTATCGCAAAATAATACAGAAAGTACATATATATCAGAGAAGTATAAAAACCAAAATAAACATAAATCAGCACACCATAGTCGGCTACCGACGAGACATCAGTACATATCTAGAAATACCAGGAAAGTAACCAAATAGTGATAGCTATAAGAACAAATACCAAGACAAAGAAGTAGAAGAATTGTACCAATACAAAAAAAATACATGCATGCGAGATAAATCATATGAAAAAGAAGTACATTCCCAGAAAATCAGTAAGTACATGAGACATAAAAGTAATAAGTACGAGGAGACTCACCGGTGACTTGCAAAAGATCCATGTTATGGGGTCCTTGGTACCTTTTTTTAATAAGGTCATTCCTGGCAAGTTCCATGAGCATCTTCGGATTGTAGTACAAGACACGAGGAACACGCTTGTCAATAAGATTCAGCTTGGGGTCATCGATGCATTCAAGATATGCCAAAAGGATGACAATGAAGCAACCTAGAAGAGCTCTCCATTCCCCACATGCAACCTGCCATGCTGCAATAGCTTTCTTCAGCTCTTCAACAACAAGCTGGCAAACATCGGTATCCTTAAACTTGGCAAAGGAAGAGCCTTTAACCATAGCAGCCTCCTTCTTCACACGATGTCCATAACCTGGGCAGATAAACTTGTTGATCATGAGCAAACCAAAGACCTTCATAGCCAGAGAATCCTGTGTGGGATCCTCAACAAGCTTGTTGAGAATGTTCCGAAGATTTTTGGTAGTAATCTCAACGTTCCTTGGGATACCAAGCTCATCATTCAAATTTCTCAAGGCAATAGCATCATCCCGAGGCCTCTTGGGGGAGCTATTCCCCCGAGGAAGCATAAACAACTTCCAAATAACATCAGCAGTGATCTGCAGAACTTTACTACCATCGCCAAGATCAAGAATCATCGTCGCAGGATCAATGCGGTCCATCAGGAATGCTGCGAGACGACGATTAATATTTGACTTGATCTTGAAATCTATCAAATGAAGAAGATCTCCATCTTTAAGCAGCTCTAAGTGACGAGGCTGGAGCAATTTAACGCACAAAGCTAACTCCTTCAGAAAGCATCTGGCTGTCATGTTGAAGCCTCTCGGCACCTTATCTCCATCACCTCTCTTCCTCTTACCCACTGGCCTCTTGAAAAATTCAAACTGATGATAACAAAAAATTAAATAGAAAGCATATAAGATACAAACCAAAATAAAATAAAAAATATACAGCAAACAGTTCAGAAATAGAAAGATCAAAAACCAGTACAGGAACATCTATAAAAACAGTATAGATTATGTATCACAAAGCAGTACGGGATGGGTACAACAAAGCAGTACAAGATGGGTAAACAAAGAAGCGCGGCAAAATAGAATAAAATAATGAAAAGGGTAAACATAAAGTAGTCAGCCATAAAAAAGTGACTTACATTGGCATCATCTTCAGATTCTTCACCATCATATTCACCATCATCTTCATCATCATCGCCTTCTTTTGCCAAATACTTTTGATCTTCCACTTCTTCATCACCATCTTCAAGATCATCCACATCTTCAGCAGCATGCTCCTCATCATCCACACCTTCATTAACATCTTCAAAACTAACAGACTTCTTCACCGTTTGAGTGGCCTTATTGGGTTTAGCAGCTGTTTTTTTTACCTTAGCAGCAGCGGCCTTCGGCTTCACCTGACCAGCGCCTGCTTTCCCTTCACAGGAGATTTCTTTCCTTTTGAGTCCTTCTTTACAACATCAACTTTCTTCTTTATATAGTAACCTTCTTTTGTACAGGGCATCTTTGGATGCAGACGATTTGGCCTTCACAATTGAGCTGACTTGAGGACTTCTGTGTTTAGAACCTTGATCAGCAGGTGGAACAGCTGCTCAATCAGGACTCTTGCGTACTGGGGTATCATCAGATTTGCGTCTCTTTCGTATAACAACTCTTTTCTTTACTTGCTTAGTTGGGCTACTAGGGACAACATAATCTACTTGCTTAGTTGGGCTACTAGGGACAGCAGAATCAATAAGGGCAGAAGAAACAATAGGATCAGCCAAAGCCTTCTTCTTACGCTCATACATAGTTATCAAAGGCTCTACATCCAAGGCATCTTCATTAAGGTCTGACACAGCCAACTAAGGCTCTCCCTTCGAGGAATTCTCCTTAGGCTCTACCATAGCCAATTCAGGCTCTCCCTCCAAGGCGTTCTCGTCAATCTCTTTCGCAGCCATCTTAGCCTCTTCCTCCAAGGGATTCTCATTGAGATATTTTGCAGCCAGCTCAGTATCATCCGCCAACGCATTCCCCTGAAGCTCTTGTCCGCCCAACTCAGCCGCATCAGCTATTGCCTTCTTCTTGTGCTCTTTCGCAGCCTGTAACTTAGCTTCCAACCTCAAACACTCCGCCTCAAGCTGAGCAGGAACATCCTCGGCCTGAGTCACAGGCTCAGTGCCATCAACAGATTGGGACTGTGTTTCCGACATAACCAAAGAACCAAGATTGGAATCGTCCTGCTGGCCGCCGTTGTGAGGTGCTCCACCATATTCTTTATCAATAGATTCAACAACATCTGATATATCCTTATCAGCAGAACCAAGGAGATCTTCTAAAGAAAAACACAAAAAGAAACAAGAGTCAGACAGAAAAAACATAAAAGAAAGTTTGCAAAAGAAGTACAAACCATGCATTTCATATAATTACAAAAATACAACAACAAAAACAATACAAGCCTCATGCTCTAAAGAAGTACTAAGAATACAAAGGTTCAAACAACAAATGAAAACCTCACAAGCACAACACTACTACCCACAAAAATAATACAACACACATAGAACAATGAAAATATATCAAAAAGCAATCCAATAAAATATCAAACATGCATTGTTCGGAGTACACCAAAGCAGTACGAGAAAGGTCACACAATAAGTATGGAAACATGATAAAAAGCAGTACAACATATAAAATACTGAAGCATTTCATATAAGGACTTCACAAGAATTAACAAACACATCCTATACTAAAAATATAGATGGAAATTACTGGTGAGTACTAGTAGATAGCATAGAACCTTATCATCTCAACTAAAAAATTAATTGCAAAGAACATTAATCTGATTTAAGAATAGACAAGTTTGTATGAAGAATTTCAAGCCATGTTAATAATTTAAGTATATGAACACTCTCAACAAAAAACTGTGCAACACCTATTTACAAAAGAAGTACAAGTATACTAATGTACAGAAGTACATCCATACTAGTTACAAACAATACAACAACTCTAGATCAAATGTAGCACATGGAAAAAAGCAAAAAACTCAGGAAATGTAATCAAAGAGTGCTTAATTATATTGGTTAATTAGTGGCAAGCCCTATTCTGTCCAACAAACACCTCATGAAATGCAATGTAACTATTTCCCAGAGATAATGCAATAATTGAATCAAAATCATGAATTGCACATAAATTAGAGAATATTAGCAATACAACAATCAAACCACAAGGACATACATTACAATATACAAGCAGGGCCACAATTACAAATGTTGAACCAAATTGACAGTGATGAATAGATCATTCACATCTAAAAGTATGAGGAAGAGCGCTCCTCGATGGAGAGGTCGCAGTGACAGGACTGATCAGAAAAAACAAAGACACCCGAGGAGTGCTTGCAGGCGTTGATGAAGACACAGACGCGGGTCAAGTTGGAGCAGAGGCAGCCGGAGCAGAGCTAGCCGGAGAAGACGCAGCCATCAGGGGACTCTCTGCTGGTGAGCCAGCATCTGTCGCCGGAGAAATTATGGGAGCAGAGACACCCGCCACATGGCTACTCGGTGGTGTGGGATCATTTGCCCTAGCGTTCCTCGGGGGTGAAGTCATCACCGACAAAACGGAAAACCTAGATCCACAAGTAGGTGAACAGTAAGAACAACCATGGCAACCACAATACAAAAAGCAGGGCCGCAATGCACGAAATTCTGAGTTCCTAGACGGGAGAAGACGCGTTGCGCGAGATATTACCGAACGCGAGCATCAACTTCTACTGCGAGTTCCACGGGAGAAGGGAGGCGCCAGAAATGAAGACGACAAGAAGAAGATGACGGAGAAAGAGAGGTGAACCTGGATAAGTAGAGGAAGAAGCGCGGCAGCAGTTGTTGACGCACGAGGGGAACCTCAAACTGACGCGGTGGATTCGACGGCACGCGAGATCGTGGGGGAGAAATCGTGATTTACTCCCTCGAGGAGGAATAGGGTGCGGAGGTTACCTATTTGCGTGAGGGAGAGAGAGAAAAGGGAGGTAGAAGAATACGGACAAAAAAAATGTAGGGGGGGATCGGTCGTCTCGTGTCTGGATTAGGGACAGAATTGTCCCGTCTGCGAACAAACAAAAAAGAAGTCAAAGTCAATCCAAAAGGAAGTATGGCTGTGCTATACAGTACAAGAATATCTAAAAAAGATGTACGACTTATTGTAGAATATTATTCTGCCATTGATTGCAGAATAGACAATATATATTATATATATATCAATTATATACGGATATAAAAATACTAAAATAATACATAGAAAATACGAAAATTTAAATACTATAAAATAAAAGATTACAAATTTTTAGTTTTCATAAATTTATTACGGTTAATATTGATATTTATATATTAATATTAGACTGTACGTATATACTGCAGGATCTTTTACAGGCTGGTGATGCCAACAGACAAGCAAGGGTGTGCGCAGTGGTGTAAAAGTCCCACTCGGTACTCACCGTATTTCTCACATTATTGCTTAAGGAGTAGCTAAGTTCATTTCCGTAGATGTTTTTAATCAAATTTATATGGGTCGTTCTCTTATCATCTTCCCGGGCAGTTCCACCCAAAGAAAACACTTCTCTACGGCTACAAGGTTCTCGTTCAGACGTCACACATAAGTCTTTAGTAGAGAACTACACGCAGAGGTTTCTCTTATAGGATCCCTAGCATAATAAATCTATCCCATATAGACATGTTTAAAAGGAACAAGGGAAATACAAAACTACTTCATTTTCACAATATAGCTTACATACGGTTTTCCCTTTCAGAAAACCCCCGAAGGGCTTACACAAAGATAAATAAAAGTACCTTACAACCTCTCAAGCTTATTGTACAGGTGCCTTCAATATAGTGACTTTTATTATAGGGAGAGGTTTACAGCTACTACTAGTAAACTGAGAGTTTGCTAGCATTGGCTCTCTGCTCTACTGGTTGCTAGATGGCTGGTGTTGATGTATGTGTTCGTGTCCTTCTTCATTCCTGCGAATGTGTCAATTTATAGGCAAGAGATTAGCCTTCAACTTCCTTGTCCTCTATTATTTGCCTCTTCTTTCTTCTTGGTTATCATGGACCTATTTTATAGACTTCCGCGGCTTTATAGGCCTTATAGCCTTTGTACTCATTCTTTATAGGTTCATGAGCACATGTTGGAAGCTGATGGAGGGATTTTGGTGCTGCCTCCACGTTGCCTTGGCTGCATATGAATGTGGCTCCATCTTCTTATCTTCACTTTGACAATCTTCTTAAACTTTATGATTATGTCTTGGGAATTTTGCCTTCTCTTTCGATCGTTTAGCTTCTCTCTTGTATGTCTACCAAGAGTATCACGACTTGATACATTTGGGTTGCATGCATACTGGTGGAGATTATATTCATTGTTATTTACCTTTTTATTTATTATTATGTTTTTTTTCGGGTATAGGTCCTCCACGCCCGAATAATTGACCACCAGTATGATATACCACCAGTATTATTCGGGCGTGGATGACCTATACCCGAAAAAAAACATAATAATAAACAAAAAAGTAAATAACAATGAATATAATCTCCACCAGTATGCATGCAACCCAAATGTATCAAGTCGTGATACTCTTGGCAGACATACAAGAGAGAAGCCAAAAGATCCAAAAACAAGGTAAAATTCTCAAGACACAATCATGAAGTTCAAGAAGATTGTCAAAGTGAATATAAGAAGATGGAGCCACATTCATATGCATCCAAGGAAACGTGGAGGCAGCACCAAAATCCCTCCATCAGCTTCCAACATGTGCTCATGAACCTATAAATAAGGGCTATAAAGGCTATACGGCCTATAAAAATTAGGAAGTCTATAAAATAGGTCCATGATAACCAAGAAGAAAGAAGAGGCAAATAATAGAGGAGGAGGCACTTGAAGGCTGATCTCTCACCTATAAATTGAGACATTCGGAGCAATGAAGAAGGACACAAACACATACACCAACACCAGCCATCTAGCAACCAGCAGAGCAGAGAGCCAGTGCTAGCAAACTCTCAGCTCACTAGTAATATTTGTAACCCTCTCCCTCTAATAAAAGCCACTATATTGAAGACACCTTTACCATAATCTTGGAGAGGTTGTAAGGTAATTTTCTTTATCTTCGTGTAAGCCCTTCGGGGGTTTCCCGAAAGGAAAAACCGTATATAAGCTATATTGTGGAAAGAAAGTAGTTTCGTCTTTACCTTATTCTTTTTAAGTATGTTTAAATGGGATGGGTTTCTTATGCTAGGGATCCTATAGGAGAAACTTCTGCGTGTAGTTCTCTGTTAAAGCCTTATGTATGGCATCTGAAAGAGAACCTTGTAGCCGTAGAGAAGTGTTTCCTCTAGGTGGAACAGCCTGGGACGACGATAAGAGAACGACCCATATAAATTTGATTAAAAACATCTAGGGAAATGAACTTAGCTACTCCTGAAGGAATATAGTGAGAAATACGGTGAGTACCGAGTAGGACTCTTACACCACTCCGTACACCCTCGCTTGTCTATTTGCCTCGCCAGCCTATAAAAGATCTTGCAGTATATACGTATAGTCTAATATTAATATATAAATATCAATATTAATGCTAATAAATTTATAAAAACTAAAAATTTGTAATTTTATATTTTATAGTATTTAAATTTTCGTATTTTCCGTGTAAGATTTTAGTATTTTTATATCCGTATATTATTGGTATCAGATCTAGTGTTTAATCATTGAAAGGTTAAAGTATCTAAATTTAAAAGTTAGCGCAAGTAAGGTAATAAAATCTAAAGAAAATATTGATATAAAGTGCAGAATAAATCCTTCTGGAGAGCATACTTGGCATAGTACGCATAGCCAACTAAATATAGTTGTTGATCTGATATATAATTTTTTCATATCTTGGGGAAAAAGACAAGACAACTTAGATCAAAAATTTAAAAGTTTATTTAAAGATTATCAGAAACTCGTAGGGAAGTACTCTAGGTTGAATAACAAAATTGATATAGCTTTAAATAAGCTAGAAGAGGAAAAAGCAAGACTGGATATAGTTAGTAAGAATAACGATTATATTAAAGAAGATGTGGAGTCCATTGGGAAAAGTATAGGACCTTGTATAAATAAAAATAAAGACTTGTTATCTGGTACAGACACAAGACAAGACATATCTGAAATTAAAAGGTTAGTACAAGAAGTAAAAACTTTGATCCTCTCATAGTTGCATGACCGAATATAACCAAGCATTAAGCAAAGTAGCAAAATATTTAACACCTCCTATCGGGCTCTCTGATCATGATTCGCCAAAAGAAGACTCCAAAATAATAACAAGGCAAAATAACACAATCATCGAATTATTAATTCAGATTTTAGGAAAACTAAATAGCGAACAAGGTAACAAAGATATTGTGTTAGCCTCGTCTGTAATTTTAGCATCACGAACAAATATCAACTCAGAAAAATGGACATATCTAAATGTCTCACCAGAAGAGGCAAAAATATCCAATTAGTAAGACAAGATTAAAAACCCTTAGCATTAAGGCATAGAATGTCATGTAGCAATGCTGATGACATTAATTTAGAAGAAGTTATAGACTTGCAAATAGACCTAGAAATGTATCAAAAGGATACACTAAGAAAAATAAAACCACAACCGGTTTACCATATGGGTATGTTCAAAAGTAGGAGTGGTTTATATAGGATATCCAGGGAAATAGAACTAAGTGTATTAACACATCCAGTAGATCAAAAAATTGTAAGTAGGAATATTGAAAATGAAATTAAATATTGTGGTTATAAATATATCCATCAAGGTATGTATATCATAGGAGTCAAAGGGATGACAAGAAAGAAGTCAGGAGCAAAGTTTTTAATAACCTTATTAGACAAAAGATGGGGATCCGTGGATAAAACAACATTAGGTTTTATGGAAGGAGACATGAATAAAAATAGATTAATAACCTATATAGCTCCAGACCTAATGATGCCTATGAAAGAATTTATTGACAAAATGAGTTTTGGATTTCATCCTAAAGGATATGAAGATTTTAAAGGAATAAATTTGCTTGTAAGCATATAATTTATAGGAAGGCTTACTAATAAAATTAGTTCTAGATATAGAGTAAATGTAGATGATGTAATTGAAAGCATGTTGTTGGGGGGGTACCCCGGGTAGGGTAACACCGGGGTATAATGGCCGAGTTAGCCGGGGTACGGCGCGATCAAAGCAAGTGCTGACCGAGTCACCTCAAGGCATACCGAATCACGGTGTGACCCGACCCATTGAGCCTCTCCTTGACTATGGTCTGGCCGGCATAAATGATATGCCGTCCATATTTGTCTATCTATTTTGCAGGTGACTTGGTAAGACGGATTAGCTATATGCTAGCTAGATTATCTTGGCTTCCAAGAGAAGGAATCCCCCGCTGGTCAAAAGGTGGCTCTATTAGCTGTAGCATGAGCGAAGTAAAGTAAAAGAAGAGGACCAGCGGGTCAGGGGTGACCAAGGTGACGCGGGCAAAGCCGGATGACGTGCCCCTGTCTGGTGACGCCAAAGGACAAGGATTACGCTGTGGGTTATGTCCAAAGCCCGGACGAGCCATTAAAGAGAATAAAGAAGCATATGCTTTAGGCAAGGATCATATTCATAGAATATGCTGCCACCTGTGCGCTAGAATTGTAACCCGGGCTCCCCTATATAAGGAGCATCGGGGCCTCCATAGAAGGGGATCGATCATTTTCTTTGTCTAAGGTAGAACTCTAGGGCTAGTTGGTAGGGAGTAAGAGACACCATCTCCTTCTTGCTGAGAGCCTCAAGAGCACTTGTAAACACCATTGATAGAGAGAATACAAGAACTTCCGTGCGTGGAATCACCACATTCTCCCTCCCTGGATTCCCCTAGCACTCATTCGCCCCATCTTTAGCCTATCCATGGCATCTGTTGTGCCACCACAACGACAGTTGGCGCCCACCGTGGGGCTAGCGGTGCTAGCAGGGGTGAAGATTCAGACGGGAAACTACTCTAGCACTGGCAAGCATATCATCTCAGGCTTGGTTCATCGCTTTGGAGCGCTAGACTATGTCAGTGAAAATGCAGGAAGCTTCGGCAGGCACCCTGCACCGTGCAACTGCGTCTTCATCAATCTTGGTGCGCACAAGATCTACGTCAGCGTGGATGAGTCATGCGTTCATCCATGGCACATCGTCGAGGGAGGTGAGCCACCTCTCAGCGCAGCTCGTCGAGTGCATATCACTCGCCCCACTAGCAGCGTTGAAGTCCTGATGACCGCGCCTAACGCGGAACCGAGCAAGGGTCCAGCGCTCGACCCAGAGGTAACACCAAAATAAACCAGGTCTAGGTTTCCTCCGCTAGAAAGGCCAGAGAATGTGCTCCAGCAAGCAATAGATAGCCTAGTGACACCAATAGCACCTGTGGTAGATCCGGCTCAGGCACAAGCTGAGTTAGAGGAAACTAGGCGGAAAATGTTAGCTGGGGCAAAGAAGGTAGCAGAGCTGCAACATTCTTTGAACATCACCTTGAGAGAATATGCTAAGGCAAACCGCATAGGTGGAGTGAAAATCCGGGGTAGGAACTTGATCACTAAGATTGACAAGGAGTACGAGCCTAGGCCGGGTTAGACAGCCACGATAGTAACAGGAGGGCTGGATCGATACAGTACTCCGGCAAAGAACCTCAAGGCAGCGAACGCGGCCACATCCGAGGTAGAAGGTTTAACTGGAGAGGCCCGGCAAAGGCAACAAGAGAGGGTAAATCACTTGTTAAGAGTTGCTTGCCAGCAAAATGAAGAAATAAACAAGGCAAACCCGGCGCCACCAGGAGCCTCACAAGTGGTACATTCGGCCTGAAATAACCCGGCGAGATCTAGAGGAGTCGCGTCATCTCCGAGTCATAATCCTAGGAGAGAAGAGGTAGTAGACTCCAGAAGAAGAGACAAACAGATGATTCCTTATGACCCGGTAAGGGTAGAAAAGGCAAAGCAGTACAAGTTGATGAGGATCGGCACAGTACCAGCCGGGGTGTGGCCGCCCGAGGTAACCATGACCAAGGCAATGCCGGTTAAGAAGTGCTGTCAACGGCAATGCCGGACAGCGTGATCCCGTGGGAACGGGGCAAAACTTACCTCAGACACAGCAACAACGTGCACCTCGGCAAGAGGGGAGCGCGGGACGAGCAGCACAACAACAAAATGCTCCTCTGGATCAGGAAAGATACAATGGTGCTAATTCGGCTATGGTCAATGACGGATACCCCAGACCAAATCACCACATAATTGGGTCAAGGCTGGGGAGCAGGAACTTGTAGCCAGATGATGCAAGGCTGAAATTGGATAGGATTTATAGGTCGGAGCAAATTGAGATACAAGTTTCACCGGGTCCAGCATGCTTTGGGCCCCGGATCATGAACGAACCACCAGTGCCGAACTTTCAGCTGGCCAGAGGAACCCGAACTTATGATGGTAGTACTAGGCCATAGGATTAGCTGATTGATTATGCCATGGAAGTCAAGATCGCCACAGGAAATTTGAGATGGGCAGTAAGGTATGTGCCACAGATGCTGGAAGGACCAGCACGAGTTTGGCTGAACAATTTGCCACTAGGGAGTGTCAACTATTGGTTGGATTTCGAGCAGTTGTTCGTTAGCAACTTCTCGAGCACCTACAAGAGACCCAACAGGCCACAAACCCTTGCATTGTGCCGACAGATACCGAATAAGCCAAATAGAGAGTTCCTGACTCGGTGGTGCAATGTGCGAAACTCGTGCGAGGGAGTAATTGAATCACAAGCTATTGCGTGGTTCGCTCAGGGATGCAGATATGGGAGTATGCTGTGGCAAAGGTTACAGTGAGACATGACAACTACCTTGGCTGAGACAATCCAGATCGCAGATTCATATGCCTTGGGAGATCCAATGCAACTTCGGCTAATGTCGAGCGAGGCAAATGAGGAATATTACGGCCGAGATGGCCCTGGATCGTCAAGGAGGAATGATTTTTGAGGAAAGAGAAGGGATGAGCATCCGGATTACCGGTATAACTCGCAATAGGTCATAGCAGTGGATCAGGATCATTCCAATGCCGGAGCCAGCGAATGCCAAAAAAACTGGAGGGAAAAACTGGCATCAGAAAAATGAGGGGGAAAATCCTTGGACCCCGGAGCAGAAGAAGCAATGGCAAGAGCAAAAGAATAGACCGAGGTACACATTTGAGTCCATGTTGGATCAACCTTGCAAGTTCCATACGCCTAGCCCGAATAGCCCAACGAATCATACAACCCGGCAATGTGAATGGATGAGGAAGTTAGAACAGGGAAGTTCGGGGAATGCTCAGGCACCTTGGAACGAAGCACCTAGAAATGATGCACCTCGACCACCGTTACTGATAGGGGGAATGGACAGCAATTGAAGTTGCCACCACCTCCTCCGAGGTACGAGAATCTGGAAAGAAGGGATGCGCTACATCAAGTTGGTAATAGCCAGCAACAAGGTCAGGGTTACAACGAGAATGAGGGATGAAACGAGTACAGGGAACATCATCAAAGCTACTGTGTGTTTACCACGGAAGAGAATGACTAGAAAAGCTTGCAGCGCCAGCATATGGAGGTAAATGCAGTAATGCCAGCAGTAGTGAGGTATATGTCCTGGGTGGATCAGGAGATTACATGGAGTAACAAGGATCACCCAAAGATCATGCCAAGCCCAGGAACCTATGCTCTAGTCCTGGATCCGACGTTCATCGGGTTGAATCTCAATGTAAGGTTTTCCAAGGTACTGATTGACAATGGCAGTAGTATCAACATTATGTACAAGGATACCATGCACAAATTGGGAATAACAGAGAACATGTTGCAAGCAACGAGGACCACCTTTCATGGCATTGTACCGGGTATTTCATGTGAACCAATTGGTAAGGTCCGGGTTGACATGTTATTCAGCACAAGAGAAAATTGCCATACTGAGAACTTGGAATTCGAAGTGGTGAATTTGGAGAGCGCTTATCACGCGTTACTCGGCAGGCCAGTGCTGAAAAAATTCATGGCAACTACCCACGTCAGTTACCTTAAGATGAAGTTGCCCCGGCCAAGGGGCGTGATAACTGTTTCAGGGGACTTCCGGAGTTTGATCGAGTATGCCTCAGCCGGATCTAATTTAGTCGAGTCACTCGTGATAGCTCAAGAAAAAAGGAAGATACTGGAAGTGGCGGCACTGGCTCAATCCGCGCAACAACATATGCCGGCCTTGACCAACCCGCACGGGAGCATATCATTCCAAGCAACTAAGGACATGAAGAAAGTGCCAATCGATGATCAGTTCCCAGAGCGCACCGTGACCATTGGTGCCGGGTTCAGCAGCAAATAGGAAAGCGAGCTCGTTAACTTCCTCCGTGAGAATCGGGATTTCTTTGCTTGGTCTATTCAAGATCTGCAAGGTGTACCGAGGGAGTTGGCTGAGCACTCATTAAACTTAAGACCGGGGGCTAAGCCGGTAAAGCAACCACTCCGGTGTTTCGCCGAAGACAGGAGGAAAGTCATTGGAGACGAAATAGCTAGGCTCTTAGCGGCCAGATTTATCATGGAAGTACTCTATCCGGATTGACTATCTAATACGGTGCTAGTGGAGAAAAAGAAAGATGATCCGAACGTAGTTGTGGTATGGCGCATGTGTATTGATTACACGAACCTGAATAAGGTGTGTCCCAGAGATCCATTTCCACTCCCTAGGATAGATCAAGTCATAGAATCAACGGCCGGATGTGAGCTACTGTCATTCATTGATGTGTATTCTGGTTTCCACCAAATAACCCTGAATCCGGATGATCAAATAAAGACTGCGTTTATTACCCTGTACGGGGCTTATTGCTATCACACTATGCCATTTGGATTACGTAATGCAGGAGCAACGTACTAGCGATGCATGCAAAAATGTTTACATGATCATATAGGTCAAAACGTGCAAGTCTATGTGGATGATGTGGTAATAAAAACCAAGGAAAGCAATACGCTCCTAGAGGATATCTGGCAGACATTCACGAACTTGAGAAGGTTTCGAATGAAGCTAAACCGGAGAAGTGCACCTTTGGCGTACCCGCTAGAAAGTTACTCGGTTTTTTGGTTCGTGTGTCGGTTGGGAGAGAAGGCCTTGCCCCTCTACCAATTAATGAAAAAGGCAGACAAGTTCACATGGACGTCACAGGCGGATCTTGCGTTTCGAGAATTGAAAAAGATGTTATCTACTGCGCCAATCCTAGCAGCACCACTACCTAAGGAGCCAATGTTGCTCTACGTAGCCGCGACCAACCGAGTCGTAAGTGTAGTAATCGTAGTGGAGCGTGAAGAGAAAGGAAAGTCGGTGTAAAGGTTGGTGTACTATCTGAGCGAGGTATTGTCAGTCTCGAAACAGAACGATCCTCACTATCAGAAGATGGCGTACGGCGTGTATATGTCAGCCAAGAAAATCAAATAGTATTTTGAGGAACACCCCGTCAAGGTGTTATGTGAGGCACCTATTTCAGAAATTATGAGTAACAAAGTTGCAAGTGGCTGGATAACAAAGTGGGCAATCGAATTAGCTCCATATGCACCAAAGTTTGACAGAAGGGATGTGATCAAGTCACAAGCCGTGGCGGATATCTTTGTGGACTGGGCTGAAATGCAATACGAGCCACCCTTGCCGGACTCCAATTATTGGCAAATGCAGTTATATGGATCAAAACTGAAAGATGGGTTAGGCGCTGGAGTAGTGCTTACCTCGCCCAAGAAGGATCAACTGAAATATGTCCTTCAAATCCACTTCAGCGCCTCGAATAATGTTGCAAAATACGAAGCATTGGTGCATGGACTAAAAGTGGCGAAAAAAGTGGGGATACGTCGGATACAATGCTTTGGAGATTCTGATTTGGTGGTGCAGCAAGTGTCTTGAAATTGGGATGCCTTGGATGCTAACATGGCCCTATACAGGTTCCATGTTCAAAATATAAGTGGGGTTTTTGAGGGATGTGAGTTCCATCACATACCCCAGATTGAGAACGAGGCGGCGGATACGCTGTCTAAGTTAGGCTCGTCTCGACAGCCAATCCCATGAAATGTCGCCTTGGAACACCTGAGAAAACCATCTATCACGCCCTCACCAGAATCAGATTCCATTTACATCCCGACACTCTCTGGATCAGGAGCTACACCTATGGAGATAGAGTGGGGGAGCACCTCAGCAAACTCGGGGACTGCTTCAGCAAACCCGGGGACTGCCTCAGCAAACCCGGGGACTGTTCAGTCTGATCCGATAGGAGTTATGTCAGTGGATGCAATGGAAGTTGATGAGGAACCATTTCCCCTCCGGACTGTACCAACTTGGGCCAAGCCAATTTTTGATTTCCTGAAGGAGGGAATCTTACCGGATGACGAAATAAGTTCAAGGCAGATTCAGAGAAGGGCAAAGGCCTATACAATTATCAATGCCAAACTATACAAAAGAAGTGTGACAACAGTACTACAGTGGTGCGTTGATCCGGAGGGGGGAATTGACATACTCCGGGATATTCACCAAGGGGAATGTGGCCACCATGCCTCCTCAAGGGCGTTAGTACCAAAATCTTTCCAACATGGATTTTATTGGCCCAGTGCTTTGGAGCAAGCAGAGGACTTGGTGAGAAAATGCAATGGCTATCAAAGATACACCACGAAAACTCACCTACCAATGTCGGAGCTGAAAACTATCCCCATTACATGGCCATTTCTTGTATGGTGCCTAGATATGGTAGGACCATTTAAGCCGGCCAAAGGAGGGATGACCCATATGCTAGTCATGGTTGACAAGTTCACCAAATGGATCAAGGTGAAACCAATTCGGAAATGTGATGGGGCAACAGTAGTAAGATTCCTCAAGGATATAATCCTAAGGTACGGCTATCCCCATAGCATCATAACTGATAATGGAACAAATTTCACTGAAGGAGCGTTTGCGAGATTCTGCCAAGAAAAAGAAAATCCGGTTAGATGTCGCATCAGTCGCCCACCCCGCATCGAACGGGCAAGTGGAAAGATCCAACAGACTGGTATTGTCCGGGATAAAACCCCAGCTCATAGAGCCGTTGCAAAGATCAGCGGGGTGCTGGATAGAAGAACTACTAGCGGTACTGTGGAGTTTAAGAACAACTCCAAATCGATCAACAGGCTATACGCCATTCTTTCTGTTATATGGGGCAGAAGCTGTATTACCAGCCGACATAGAGCATGATTCACCAAGAGTAACCCAATACGCAGATACCGAAGTGCGTGAGTCCCGGCAAAATGATGTTGATCTGCTGGAAGAAGCGAGAGAACTAGCCTTGTCTAGATCCGCCATATATCAGCAAAATCTCCGACGCTATCATAGCCGGAAAGTAAACCCCCGAGTTCTCCGGGAAGGTGATTTGGTACTACGGCTAATACAGCGCACTACTGGCATCCATAAGTTATCCACTCCATGGGAAGGACCTTCATTGTGAGCAAAGCCTTGCGCAATGACTCCTACTATCTTATTGATGCACATCCCCAGGAAAAGAACAAGGCGGATAGGTCCGGAGAGGAATCCAAACGACCGTGGAACGTAGCACTGCTTCGTCCTTTCTACACCTAAGAGGTGAATGTATCCGATCTACTCATACGTCGGTATGTATGTCGGCAATGAGCTTATCAATAAAAACTTTGCCACCTCGAGCAGAGACTCGGGGACTGCTATAATGCTTGTTTCTTGTTTTCATATTTTTATGTCGGCTGGGTTAAGTCGCTTATATATTAGTTGGATTAGTAATGTGTAAGCACCAAAAACCTAACTCTTTGACTTTGCTGCTGTCCAACACGAATTGGCTTCATGGCAAGCAAGAGAACAAGTTTGGAATGGCAAGGCACATGAAAAATGACTAAGGGAAAGAACTTAAGCGGGCCGACATTGGTTTTTTGACTAACCCTTGGTTTGTTTTGGTCACTAAAATGCCGGATCATTTTGAGTTCAAGTATTGTTAAGTCAACTTTTTGAACCTCAGACTCGTAAGTCGAAAAACCGAATCAAGGTAGACGCGTGCCGAGTCAAAAATTAGGGGAACAAGAAAATGAAACTCGGGGACTTCGCCCACGATAATCCAGCGATAAAACTTAGTTCAGAACATAAAATTGTAGCACAACCAAATCAAAGTATTTAAATACATCTACGCCCGGCATTCCAGGGAGCTGACAAATATAACCAGTGTTTTTTAAGGAGCAGGTGCAGCAGACGAATCATCCATCGATGAAGGAGGTACTTCAGAGTGTGGGGGAGGGGCGCTAGCCTCGGCTTCGTCCTCCGGGTTAACCTCGCTATCCTCCGGGTCTTCGGCCTCATCGCCTAGTTTGGAGCCCTCACTTTCACTCCCTTCCTCTTCATCTCCAGAGACAATTTCTTCATCAACGGCATCGAGATAACTCGGCCCCTCATTCCATGCATGGAAAAAGGAGTACTGGATAAGCTTGTTGGCACAGGCTTTGCAGCGCGCGATCCACTCCGGATCCTCGCACCACTTAGACCCGGTGCACATGCGAGTGAGAAACGCCAGATCAATTCCTTCGTGCCGTGCGAGAGAAAATTCCTTCGTGCCGTGCGGTAGATTCGTGCCACAGATGCAGCTGCATGTCACACTCCATTAACTTGGCTATGAAAGCCGAGCCTTTCTTTGGAATGGATTCACTAGGCCAAAGGCAGCTGAACATCCGCGTGGCCGCCGAGATAATATCCGTGCCATGATTCTTCACTACCTCAAGACGAGCGGTGAGACTCGCCAGAAGATCCTCCGTATTATACGGGATTGGCTCGGCACCAGGTGCAGCAAGAATACCACACTGTTCACGGGATTGGCGTACGGCAGCAGCACCGAGCGTATCACTTTCTGGAAATTTTCCTAAGAATGAGAAGAAAAACAGTGAACAAAAAGAAACTATCCGAAGGAAAGAAAATCAAGCAAGGGCAGAAAACTCACGCACGATCTGGAAGAGGAGTCGTTGAAGCTCGGAATTAACGTCGGCACTATGGGCTTGGAGTTTCTCGTATTTGGTGGTCACCGACGTAAGCTTGACGTAGGCTTCCTCCAATAGGCTCTTATCCTTGGAGATTTGCGTGGTTAAACGCTCTTTCTCATCAGCAAACTCCTGGTCGACCTTCTCCAACTCGTACTGATGGAAGCACTTAAGCCTCTGAATTTTGGCATCCAGCCGAGGGATCTGCGAGTCCTACTGTTGGAGCAGAGCTATCTCTGCATCTTTCTTTTTCAGCCCAGCCTCATGCTTCCCTGCTTGTTCGAGTAAATGAGTCGTCATTTCAGGCATGGTGATGCTATCTTCGAGAGAAACTGCAATAGCATAATGATCTGGAGGACCCAAAGGATAAGTGTCCACCGGATAAAGGAAGGAAAATACAGCGATCGTGTGGAGGAGATGAACTTACCTTTGATTTCAGCGCATGACTATGTTTTCAGCTTCAACCTCGGCTGCATGATTCGGACAACAAATTCATATGGATCCTAAGAAGTTCGAAGAAATACGGAAGACGAAGAATGGAAAATTACCCCTCTTCTAGTACTCCACCAGGACTTTACCATAACACGCACGAATGTCTTTATAGGAGTCCAGCAGGTGCTGGAACTCAGCAGATCAGTGGTTCATGGTAATCTGAAATAAGCAAGGAAGTGGAAAAGTTCAAAGGCAAAGTAAAAACAATTCGATGTCCACAAGACCCGGGCCAAGTGGAACTTAACCTGGCTCTAAGTGTGTGGATATTCGAAGTCTACAAGACCCGGGCCAAGTGGAACTTAACCTGACTCTAGGTGTGTGGATATTTGAAGTCTTCAAGATCCGGGCCAAGTGGAACTTAACCCGGCTCTAGGTGTGTGGATATTCGAAGTCTACAAGATCCGGGCCAAGTGGAACTTAACCCGTCTCTAGGTGTGTGAATATTCGAAGTCTACAAGATCCGGGCCAAGTGGAACTTAACCCGGCTCTAGGTTTGTGGATATTCGAAGTCTACAAGACTCGGGCCAAGCGAAACTTAACCCGGCTCTAGGTGTGTGCAGATTCGAAGTACATAAGATGCAGGCCAAGGGAACTAGACCCGACTCTAACTATATCAAAATTTGATGTCGCTACGAACAAGTTATTACCTCGAAGGCTCGGGGACTAGGGGCTATATCTACAGGTGCTCAGTTATGTAAAACATCAACAGCAGAGAAAAAGAATTACCTCCATCATCCGGCCAGCTAAAGAGATAGCCTTGGTAGCGGAGTTCATCTGGGCGCTGAACTCGATTGGGCCGAACTTCTTGGAAGATCATCTTGAGGGTCGATGAATTCTATGTTGCTCCAGTTCTTCACATACTCAAGGAGCAGTGGACTGTAGCTTTCGCCGCTCAGAGAATAGTTTGCCACAAGACCCTTCACGTGGGCCTCTCGCCTGGCGGATTGAGCTGCAGCAGGGCTGGTATGCAAAACCAGTTGTTGGCTGCCCTCTAACCCAGAAGCGGTAGACCTGGAAGAGGTTCTTTTTGCTGACCCGAAAGTCTTCTTGACTACGCCGGATGAAGGTGGAGGAACTGATTGAAAAATATCTGCCAGCGAAGGGGTAGACCCGGAGGGAGCCAATGGGGATTTTCCCTTGGGAGGCTTGGTGGATGCTTTTGCTGCTGTTGCTGCTATTGGTGCTGATGTTGGTGCTGCTGATGCTGATGCTGGTGCCGCTAGAACTGCTGGTGCTGCTGGTGCTACTGGTGCTGGTGCTGATGCTGCTGTTGCTACTGGTGTTGCTGGTGTTGGTGCTGGTACTGGTGATGCTAGGGGCACTGGAACAAAAGGACTTGTTGGGGGCAGCACCGATGAAACTGGCACCTAAAGGTCTAACGCCGAGGCCAAGGAACCGGGAAGATCCACCATCACCATATCCAGAGGCGCCCCACTACCCCCCGTGCCGACATTGACCTCCTCTTGGCGAGGTGGGCTCTGGTCAGGCGCAACCATGGAGCCCTCTTGAATAGGGCTGAGCGGACAATAATTGTTGTTGCGGGGGGGGGGGGGGGGGAGGGACTGCTCCGGAGTGGGGAGGCTATGCTGGAGCCTCTCTGAGGGATATCCCTAGGCGCTCTGAGAAAAAGAGAAAGCACCGAGTCAAAAAGAGAGAATCAATAAGAAACAAAGGCAAGCAAAGGAAAAATCCCAAGTAGCAGTGCTAAAGGACTTACTCATCCGCGGTACGAGGAGCCTGAGGTTTGGGCGCCCTCCGAACCGTGCTCTTGGCATCCAGCTTGGACGAGGGTTTCACCCTAGATTTCTTCTACCTCTTCTTGGGAGGCGGCGCCTCCGAAGCTCCATCCGAGGTAGACGCGTGCTTCTGGGAAGGAGCAGGGGCCGGGCCACCAGTGGCAAGGGGAGAAACCTCGTGGACCTAGCCATCCAGGTTAGCTGAACATTCGAACATAGCCAGATGCGCGTAAGAGATGGGAACCGGATCAAGTACCTCTAGGACCTCAATGTCCGAGTCATCGTCGTCTAGCCAATCCCTTAGAGAAGAGGCCTTACCAGCGCTGCATTTGACGATGTCCGGCGTAGGCAGGAAGGCCTCCAGATTAGGCCCCTCCTCATCCTCCTCGGTGCGGTCTGGCAACCACTTGCTCGCCAGCACCTCGCCATCCTCTAGTGGCTGCTGGAGGAATCGCTGAGAACCAGGCAACAGTTGACAAGTTACGGAAGTGAATCGACATACAGAAAAGATTCAAAGAACAAGAAAAGGAAAATTCACCTTTGGAGGAGGGTTGACCTAGGTGATGGGCTCAAGTCCCCACTCCCAATCCTCGGAGAACTCCTTCTCCACATTGAATATGGACTTAACCCGGCGGTAAACCGCTGAGTTATCCAGCTCGATGGAAGAAGTCTGGTGGGGGTCGATAGGGCCACTAAGGTAGCAGATCTTGTGGGCTCGCTTCTGGAGGGGGAGACCCGGCTGCGGAGGAAAGTAATCATAATGTCCTCCCCCGGAGTTTCTCCTTGAGTAGCTCCTTGATCCGGCACTCCACTTGATTCGCCAGGGCCATGGGCCGCTTTGGAATGCTCTCCCAACGCGAGGTAACAGGAGGGACAAGTTTGAAGGGGAGCAGCTGGATCAGGTCCTCCTTGGTGGTGTTCCAGACATAATAGAAAGTCTGGGCCTAGCCCTTGCAGGACTCAAGTTGTGGGGCCCCCGTATTAATCCTTCGAGAATCCCTGTTATGCATACAACCAGGATCCCATGATCAGTTAATCGTGGCACATAACCGACAAGTATCATTACAACATCCGAGAATATACCGAATTACAAGACTTACATAAATTCCGTTATGTCTACATCAATAATCATCAACAGAACTTCATCAAGCACCGAGCCCGAGCCATGCCTTAACCTACAGGCAACTGACTGGGAGGACGTCCTAGCTTGCAAAGTCGTCCTCTTCACGTCTTCTTGATAGCTAACCAAGTTAATAGCCAGGGACAATGCCAGTGAGTACTTTGAATGTACTCGCAAACCACCTTAAGATAATAATAATAACAAGAAGGTATGCAATATGGCTGTGGTACTAGGAGGGCTCCAAGAGAAGTTCTTTTCTCAATTAGTTTCTCTTGTAGATATAACATCTACATATCTTTGTTGAAAACCATTGTAAACATTTTGGAAACCTTTTTGAAAAGTTTTGGAAAACATCAGGACTAGGTCACCCATTTGTTCCCGTCTTCAGACCGTCCCACAACCGAACTCCTTCCATACCCTTCTGACCATCCCATGGTCAAAGTAGGTATCCTTGTCGACCATCCCATGCTCAAAACATTCCCAAAAGCATTTATTTTCCAAAAACCTTTTTGAAATCAAAACCAGCAGAGCTCTACAGCAACCTTCCCAACCATCCATGACCGCGGACGCGGCTATTCGAATAGATTTACACTCTATAGAGGTTGTACACTTTACCCAAACCATCCGGGTACACTACCCTGATCTTCATCGATCGTGGGTCGAGTAACTAATCAAGACTCTCCGGATGCCCACTCCAATATAAGTGCCTAGCCTATGAGTGTTAATCCCCTCAAAACTAGGACGTTGGGTACCGAGGACCAACCGGAGCGCTTTTTCCACTTCTCGAGTGTACTCTTTCAATGAGGGGATCATAATAATACGTGGAGGCCAGCAGACCCTTCGTTCCTTCTCTAGGTCGATGTCGCACATGGACCTTTATTGGAGAAGTCCCACCATCCAGGGATCCCCGATCCCTTGTAGTAGTTACGAGGCAACTTATATCAGAATAAACAAACATCAAATCCAGCCCTGTCCCATATCAGAGTAATGTGGTTGCACAGGTTAATTGTTCTAGCAAAACTGCAAAGAACCGGGTGCGTTTTTGTAAACCTTTTTCCTCCATCTTTTCTTCAGCATTTTCTAAAGCAAAACCTTCTTCTTTTTCAACATCTCTTGGGAGGTCCCACCTCACCAATGTTTTATCATAAAACATTTGGTAAAACTCTTTCCGGGGTCTTCCCATCCTCTAGCTTTGCTTCGGCTAAATCGGGGTCTCCAAAGGGGTATGGTGTATTACACCATCTATTCTACCAGGGACAAGTAGGTGTCTCCAAGGGGGTTGTACTTAATAGTACCGAAGTGTAATAGTTCGGAGGAGCCAAACCACTACCATATATATGTCAACATATAGTAAAACAATGCAGTTTTTAATAAACAGTAGATAAAACATGCATAAGTAAAACAGTAGGACAAAGCTTATGAGAAAGAAGGTATCTTGCCTGATGATCAGAAATATGGTATAAATGTCCCTGGACTTCTTCTTAGAATACAATAATAATAACCATAATAACCAACTTCTTTTGATCTCCGAGATAATCGCAAATATCATCGCCAGGGAGCGCACATGCAAACAAGCAGGAGCACAATCAACATAAGGCATACAAGCATCTTTGCAATACAGCAAACAAACATACAACACAACATTAAGTTCAGTAGATTTTGATAGATTAAGGTCATAGCACTTGGGAATACTTTTATTGCCTTTGTGGATTTGCCTTGGTGATTTATTGTCTAGGAACTACTTGAGAGAGGGGTTTTGGATCAAGGCTAGGTTCTAGATAATATCATTGTATTCAAATGATTCCATCAGGTAGGTGGTGATAATATGAAACCCACAAAAGTGGTTTCACCAAATTGTCAATTACCATTGATTTATAATGAAAATTCTAGTGGAAAAAACTCTAGTTTTAGGAAATAATGCACCAGAAAAGTTCTAGAGCTCCAAAACTTATTTCGTGGGATGGTTCAGTAGGGTTTTATGTACTTGTTCACTGAGAGTTGGATTCCTGCTAAAATATTTACCAGAATGCCCTCAGGAAATTCCCAAAGGTAGTTCTGTATACAATTTGTCTTTTTCACCAGATTAAATCTACAGAGGATTTTGATATGAGGTAAAGGGCAATTGATAGGTATTGCAAATAAATCCTAGTACCAACTGGAATCACTATTTTTCGAGTTGCAGAGCTAGTGTAGTGATTTATCTAGTGATAAAGTCACATATAGAAGTATTTAAATCATTAAAATTTAACAGAGGATCAATATATCCTTATTTCCTGGTTTTAGATATGTATTGATGGGAAACTTCTCTGGGAGTTGGAATTAGGTCAATACAAATTTTGGTTTGACCTAGGGAATTTCTTAAAGGCAGAAATGCCTTGTTTTTGTTATTTTTACTATAGACAAACTATTGTTCACCTTGGCATGAGGCTTATGCTAATTGATGGGTATTGGAATTATCTTCCAGGAGAACTTGGATTCATCCTAAATGGATATGTACAACATCCTAAGGGATTTATTTAGTGTAAAGGATACTTGTTAGAAGATTAATTGCCAAATAATAATAAATATTATTTTTGGCACAAGACCAGTTCTGCATGTTTAAGAAAAACATGTGAGAACATTAATAAATTTGTATTTGTCCAAAATAGAGTGATTTTCATTTTTGTTAGCAATTAAACTAATTGGCCAGAAGCAGATTTGGAATTTAAAGAAAAAGAAAAAGGGAGGGAGAGCAGTGCGGGCTGGATCCATGGGGATACTGGGCCGCGCAGGTAAAACGCCGGCCCATCTCGCACCGGAGCACGCGGGAGGCCGATTTGAAGATGACTGGTGGGGCCCAATCATTAGTGGCTCTCAGCGTCAAAGAGGTATGGCGAGATGTGGGACGTTGGATCCAGTGGAGATCGACGGTCGCCAGTCGTCGTCCCCAATTAGAAAGGGGGCTGGCGGCGGAAACCCTAGGGGCGGCGGGATGGGAGCAGGGCGCTCACCTGAGGGCTCGTTGGCATCGGGGAGGTGGCGGAGGCGACGCGGCGCATGATGGCGGTCCTGGCGATGGGTGGCACGGCCCTGTTCGGTGACCAGAGGTGTCTCGCGCGCGGGCGTCTGCATGCACAGGTCGGAGCTCACCGGAGAGCGCTTCCACGGTTGCTACAAGGAGAAAGGGAGGCATGGTTAGATAGAGGAGGTCGAGGAGGTCTCAGTATATGCACATGTAGAGTAGGAGGAGTGGGGGAAAGAGTACCGAGCCCGAGCTTGAGCGAGGCCGAGGGAAGAACTCCTTCCTCCCCATTGCGAGGGAGAGCTAGGGAGCGAGATCCAGAGCTCGGAGAGAGGGAGGTGGGAGTGAGGGAGGGGAATGTAGGTGGGGAGAGGACCTGGGATAGGCTCTGTCTATTTATTTGGAGAGGTGGAGGTCCATGATGGACATAGTTCATAGAGAGTAAGGGGAGGAGTTGTAGGCAGGGGATTGGTTCTCAGTGGCGGTGGAGGGGTCGGTGTGGTTCTAGGGACCAGAGGACGAGTGGTGTCTATGCCCTAGGAGCCTTGGGGGCTCCTCCCTTTTTACCTCAGGTGCAAGAAAAGAAGGGAGGGAGAGAGGGCTAGGTGGAGCTAGGGAAGCTCTCAGTGGTGTAGAGGGGAGGGGAGTAGGGCCAATCATTGACTAGAGAGGGAGGGGAGCCTGCTAAGACAGCTGCATTGATTTGTCAAGATCTTTAAGAGATATTCCATATCTCTCCTCTCTCTAAGCTTCCAATAGGTAGAGGACAAGGGAGAGGGCTGCTGCTACAGTGGTGCACGACTAGGGGTATGATGGGTGGAGGAGGGAAGTGCTTGGTCAAGCATTGAGGATGGTTGGAGGTGGTATGAGTAATAACTTTTGATTAGTTTGCAATATTGGTCAAAAAAGGGTTATGGAGGAAGTAGATAGATGTAGTCTCTATAAAAAAGAGGGGGGTAGTACTGGTGGATAGATATAGTCAAGGTATCTCTCCTAGAATTACTTGAGATTATGCAAAAGAGTTTTAGTCCACTTTAATCTATTTATTCAAAAAGTGCAAAAGTAGTTTATAGAAGATCATTTGATAATTTTACATTGGACAAGGTTGGTTTTTTTGTTTGAGTTGTTCCCAAATGTGAATACACACTTAGGGGAATTTTCCCAAGATTTATTGAGGCTTAAAAGTATTTAAAACTATTATTATTCCATTTCTGCCATTTTAGAAAATAGGCAAAAAGAAATAATAAAACCCTTAGAAAATATTTATTTTTGAAGTTGGGAGTTAGGGTATGATATATAGTACTCAATTGAGCCAAAATTTAGGGAAGTGTTTTGGCAAAAACCAAACTTTCCTTTGGGAAAGGAGTTTTGGAGATTTTGACTATTAGGGAGATTTATTGGATTTGGAGCTATAATAATTATGGAAAATATTTGATAAATCTTTATGACCAAGGTAGATGATGTATACAAGGTGTACCAAGCATTTTCAACCTTGGGATTTGGAAATCCAAGTTGATTTTGCGTGAAATACCCTAGATTCAGGATCTAGGGTGATGTTAATTTCATACCATCAAAACATGGTTGTATGTTGGAGTTCAGATCTCCCCTTTGGGAATGGGGTAGATGGGTATATAGACCAAGTGATTTACCTCATCATGGTATAGAGGTTTGAGCTTGATCTTGTTTGCGTTCCCCAAGAACTGATTTCAAAGTTTGAATAAAATAAGCCTGCCAAAGCAGATTATCAACTAGCCTTCAAAACCTTGTGGGTTTAAGAAGCACAAATTTCAAATTGGAACAAGTGAAGTAGATATTGATATACCTATATGAGTAGAACACCGCCATGCAAAGATTTGGTCCATAGAAGGTTGGATGATGGTGTGAGCTTATGTCAAAGTAGGCATGTTGACTAGATTTGCTGGAATAGTTACTTTCTTGCCTGCAAAACCATCAAGAACAAGTGGGTATGATATATATGACTCAATTGAGCCAAAATTTAGGGAAGTGTTTTGGCAAAAACCAAACTTTCCTTTGGGAAAGGAGTTTTGGAGATTTTGACTATTAGGGAGATTTATTAGATTTGGAGCCATAATAATTATGGGAAATATTTGATAAATCTTTATGATCAAGGTAGATGATGTAGACAAGGTGTAGCAAGCATTTGCAACCTTGGGATTTGGAAATCCAAGTTGATTTTGGGTGAAATACCCTAGGTTCAGGATCTAGGGTGATGTTAATTTCATACCATCAAAACATGGTTGTATCTTGGAGTTCATATCTCCCCTTGGGGAATGGGATAGATGGGTGGATAGACCAAGTGATGTACCTCATCATGGTATAGAGGTTTGAGCTTTATCTTGTTTGAGTTCCCCAAGAATTGATTCCAAACTTTGAATAAAATAAGCATAAAGTTTCACTTGGTGAAGTAGATATTGATATACCTATATGAGTAGAACACCACCATGCAAAAAGTTGGTCCATAGAAGGTTGGATGATGGTGTGAGCCTCTGTCAAAGTAGGCATGTTAACTAGATTTGCAGGAATAGTTATTTCCTTGCCTGCAAAACCATCAAGAACAAGTGAGTTGGAGGATGATCTAACCAAGGGCAAGAGTGGGCCTTGGTAGTCCTTAGGATGGTTAACAATATGGTTAAAGTGCATTACCAAAACTGCACAAGGGTTGGGAAAGGGAGGCATTCAAAAAGTTAATGTTGGAGATAGTTTTCCAGACTTAGCCAAATTTGGCAGATTTATGGTTTTTGACTAGAATGTGGGTGGGAATGATTTTGAGGGGTTGCAAGGTACCCAAGCATCATAAAGTGGATGATGTTGAAGTTTAGATTGAGTAGAAAGGATCCATGCTTGATATTGGTCTTCATTGACTTGGAAACTCCTAGAAGGAATATCTTCAGAGTTGATCTGGTTAAGGGTTTTAGATGTCCATCTAGTACCTATAGATTAGATCCTGCTTTGTAGTCTTGCTTAGGGTGTGGTGATTTGGAAACCTATTGATCCTAGTTATGAGCTCCTAGAGTGTCTCATACTACTTCTAATCAATCAAGTCAAACAGCAGATCAAGGCAACTCATTGTACAAACAAATCAACTACTACTAGGGTTACCATCAAGCTTAGCTTGAGGTAAGTTTGGTTATTTCTAAGAGGTTGTAGTTTGGAATAATATGATGGTTTCTTGGTATGTCTACCAAGGGTAGAATTCAAATGATTCATGAAAAGGTTTTGTAAAATCTAGAGATAAGAATAGTAGAAGATTCTGTCTTGGAAACATAAGGAGATTATGTTATATAGCTCTCCCTAGTTTGATCAATAGAAGCTACTAAAATAGTTGATTTGCAAAGGCTTCTTGGCTCAGGTTTTCAAATGCCAGAACCTTTGAGAATATGTAAAATGAGCCAGGATAGTTTTATTAAATATCTTTTCTCAACTGGGGGTGAGGTAAGGAGTATCATATGGTATACACTCACAAGCACAAGCACAAACAAACAACAAGAAAACACTGCACCAATGAACAATAAAAAGTTTTTGTTCCCCCTGATTTTTGCATTCTGGACAACTAATCAGGGTCGCTGAAATGGGGATGTTACAGACCTTTCCCCCTTAAAAGAATCTCGTTTTGAGATTCCGGAGACTAGGGTTAGGGGATTTTGAGTAGGGATGATACTAGGTGTCTTATGCGTACTATCTTACGGACTCCGTCTTTGAAAGTGACTACTTTGTTGATGAAGTTGAGCTTCAGTCTTCCGGGAACTAAAGTATTCGGGCCTTCTGGTGAGGAACTACCCGTTGGTTGGGCAGAGGGATCTATTACTAGTTAGCCTCTTAGGGTCGTGGGAAGTTCTAATGTACCGAAGGTCAGCATAGTTAGGACTTTACTCTAGTTGTGTGGGATAGACGCAGTCTTTCCCCCTTAGGATTTGACTAGGTTAGCTCGGAGATAATGCATTCCATCCTTCTTGACTTCGTTGGTGGTGATTCTAGAGATTGTCGTCCATCCTTCTCCTGGAGTCGAGGTCTTCAGAAGGCGTCCGTGAAGCTATGGCCTACGAGGCTTATATACTACTATTATTCGTACTTAGCCTATTGAAGCCATTGGAGACTTATGTCCTCTAAGCGATTGGAACCGAGGGGTTGGCGATGCTGTGGTCCTTCCGGTGGGGCTTCAGCTGAAGTAGCGGAGGGACTTTGTAGAATCTTCAGTTAGTTTCTCCTCGAATAACTCACGGGTTGTGGTTTGGCGAGAAGACGACGAATCTGGGGATCTCTTTTTCTGAAGTATCTTCCGGTAGACAGGCTTCTGGAGATTGAGTTGGAAAGACGCAGTCTTTCCACCTTAGAGCTTCACTAAGGTGCTTCAGGAGGGGTGCGGATCTTCTGTCTTGGAGTGCTGACCCGATGTTAGAGGAAGGTTGTATCTTCCGGGAGTCTTGAGCTGGTGTCTTCGAGTGACGTCTTATCGCTTCTGCTTTAATGGGGGTGGTTTCTTAATGAAGTTTTAAGGAGTTAGCTCAGCACGAATTAGCGGTTTGCGTCTCTTCTTGCTAGTAGTTAGTCAGGGTTGAAGCAGTCAGCGTCGAGTAAGCTGTCTTCATTGGCATTTCTTACATTGCTTCTGCTTGATGGCGGAGTGCACTCGTTTTCTTCACGCTTCCTTAGCATCCGAATTCTAGGGTACTCCTGACTTCTCGGGAGGAACTTCTATCATTTTGAGTAGGGTCGACTATAATAGGTAGTCTCCTGAGGCGGTCGGAAGTTCGAATACACTAAAGGTTGGTGTGGTTAGATCTCCACTTCTTGTCTTGGTTGACTTATCGGGTGGTTTCTTGTGGATATTTAGGATCCTTCGGGGATTGACTTCCGGCTTCAACGGGATTTTGGCTGTAGTAGACTGATGAACAAGGGAGGGTGGTGCTATTGATGAGTCTGGCGAGATGAGTCGGACGAGGAATGCCACACTGCTAAGGTGAAATCTTCAAGTTGATTCTGCCTTGACAATGTCGAGCTCCTGGTTCTTGCGATGCTTTTCCTCTCATCTACTCTCAAGGTTAGTCGGGGTCTCAAAATCGACAGCTAACACAGGGGTTTCCTGATTTATTAGGTGGGTTATCGCTCCTCGAGTCACATTTTTAGGGAGGTCAAAGCAAACCAGAGCATACAAGGAAGGCGAACAGAGAAAGGGAATCGTAATGTCCTCGGCAGGCAACACACATCAAACAACACATGATGCACTTAGACAAGCAAACACGGTCAACGCTAGGGACCAAGGAGTTAACTACTCACGATATAGGGGAATCCTATCTTAGGACTATTGACCCTAGATATCGTCTTTCTTCAGGTCGGAGTCACTATCTTGCAGATGAAGTCTTCGACATATCTTGGATGCTTCTTGATAGTGGAGCACCCGATGTCTTCTGATTGTGAGGATTCTGCTGGTAGAGCGATCTTGTAGTCTCCTTGTGTTTGCTGGTAGTTGCTTGTCTTCATCTTGTTCTCATTGTCTTTACCGGGTACTAGATCCTAGTTAATCAAAATCCGTAGGTTTGAAGTTTCGACGAGAGTTAGAAGAAACCATTTTTGAAAGCATTTACTTCGATTAAGAGAAGAAGTAGAACCTTTTGAAACTCACTAAGAAACTAGTTTTCAAAAGCTGGGTTTTCAAGATAAGGTTCCTGTCTAGCGACCATGCTAACTAAGGTTCTCCTACAGTCAGGATGGCTCTGATACCAAGTCTGTGGGGCCCCCGGATTAATCCTCTGAGAATCCCGGTTATGCATACAACCACGATCCCATGATCAGTTAGTCGTGGCACATAACCGATAAGCATCATTACAACATCCGAGAATATACCAAATTACAAGACTGACATAAATGGAGTTATGTCTACATCAATAATCATCAGCGGAACTTCATCAAGCGCAGAGCCCGAGCTATGCCTTAACCTACAGGCAACTGACTGGGAGAACGTCCTAGCTCGCAAAGTCGTCCTCTTCACCTCTTGATATCTGACCAAGTTAATAGCCAGGGACAATGCCAGTGAGTACTTTGAATGTACTCGCAAACCACCTTAAGATAATAATAATAACAAGAAGGTATGCAATATGGCTGTGGTAGTAGGAGGGCTCCAAGAGAAGTTCTTTTCTCAATTAGTTTCTCTTGTAGATATAGCATCTACATATCTTTGTTGAAAACCTATGTAAACATTTTGGAAACCTTTTCGAAAAGTTTTGGAAAACATCAGGACTAGGTCACCCATTTGTTCCCGTCTTCAGGTCGTCCCACGACCAAACTCCTTCCATAACCTTCTGACCATCCCATGGTCAAAGCAGGTATCCTTGCCGACCATCCCATGGTCAAAACATTCCCAAAAGCATTTCTTTTCCGAAATCCTTTTTGAAATCAAAACCAGCACTGCTCTACAGCAACCTTCCCAACCGTCCATGACCGCGGAAGAGGCTATTCGAATAGATTTACACTCTGCAGAGGTTGTACACTTTACCCACACCATCCTGGTACACTACCCTGATCTTCATCGATCGTGGGTCGAGTAACTGATCAAGACTCTCCGGATGTCCACTCCAATATAAGTGCCTACCCTATGAGTGTTAATCCCCTCAAAACCGGGACGTCGGGTACCGAGGACCAACCGGAGCATTTTTTCCACTTCTCGAGTGTGCACCTTCTATGAGGGGCTCATAGTAACACGTGGATGCCAGCAGACCCTTCGTTCCTTCTCCAGGTCGATGTCCCACATGGACCTTTATCGGAGAAGGCCCACCCTCCAGGGATCAACCGATCACTTGTAGTAGTTACGAGGCAGCTTATATCAGAATAAACAAATATGAAATCCAGTCCTGTCCCATATGAGAGTAATGTGGTTGCACGAGTTAATTGCTCTAGAAAAACTGCAAAGAATCGGGTGCGTTTTCATAAACCTTTTTCCTCCATCTTTCCTTCAGCATTTTGTAAAGCAAAACCTTCTTCTTTTTCAACATCTCTTGGGAGGTCCCACCTCACCAAGGTATTATCATAAAACATTTGGTAAAACTCTTTCCGGGGTCTTCCCATCCTCTAGCTTTGCTTCGGCTAAATCGAGGTCTCGAAAGGGTATGGTGTATTACACTATATATTCTACCAGGGACAAGTAGGTGTCTCCAAGGGGGTTGTACTTAATAGTACCGAAGTGTAATAGTTTGGAGGAGCCAAACCACTACCATATATATGTCAACATATAGTAAAACAATGTAGTTTTTAATAAACAGTAGAGATAAAACATGCATAAGTAAAATAGTAGGACGAGGCTTATGAACAAGAAGGTAGCTTGCCTGATGATCAGGAATATGGCATAAATGTCCCTGGACTTCTTCTTAGAATACAATAATGATAACCATAATAACCAACTTCTTTTGATGTCCGAGATAATCGCAACTATCGTCGTTAGGGAGCGCACATACAACAAGCAGGAGCACAATCAACATAAGGCATACAAGCATCTTTGCAATACAGCAAACAAACATACAACACAACATTAAGTTCAGTAGGTTTTGATAGATTAAGGTCATAGCACTCGGGAATACTTTTGTTGCCTTTGTGGATTTGCCTTGGTGATTTATTGTCTAGGAACTACTTGAGAGAGGGGTTTTGGATCAAGGCAAGGTTCTGGATGATATCATTGTATTCAAATGATTCCATCAGGTAGGTGGTGATAATATGAAACCGACAAAAGTGGTTTCACCAAATTGTCAATTTCCATTGATTTATAATGAAAATTCTAGTGGGAAAAACTCTAGTTTTAGGAAATAATGCACCAGAAAATTTCTGGAGCTCCTAAAATTATTTCCTAGGATGGTTCAGTAGGTTTTTATGTACTTGTTCCCTGAGAGTTGGAATCCTTCTAAAATATTTACCAAAATGCCCTCAGGAAATTCCCAATGGTAGTTCTATAAACAATTTGTCTTTTCCACCAGATTAAATATACAGAGGATTTTGATATGAGGTAAAAGGAAATGGATAGGTATTCCAAATACCTCCTAGTACCAACTGGAATCACTATTTTTGGAGTTTCAGAGCTACTGTAGTGATTTACCTAGTGATAAAGTCACATACAGAAGTATTTCAATCATTAAAATTTAACAGAGGATCAATAAATCCTTATATCCTGGTTTTAGATAGGTATTGATGGGCCACGTCTCTAGGAGTTGGAATTAGGTCAATACCCATTTTGGTTTGACCTAGGGAATTTCTTAAAGGCAGAAATACCATGTTTTTGTTATTTTTACTATTGACAAACTACTGTTCACCTTGGCATGAGGCTTATGCTAATTGATGGGTGTAGGAATTATCTTCCAGGAGAACTTGGATTAATCCCAAATGGATATGTACAAAACTATGAGGGATTTATTTAGTGTAAAGGATACTTGTTAGAAGATTAAAAGCCAAATAATATCAAAAAATATTTTTGGCACAAGACCAGTTCTGCATGTTTAGGAAAACATGTGAGAACATTCATCAATTTGTATTTGTCCAAAATAGAGTGATTTTAGTTTTTGTTAGCAATTAAACTAATTGGCCAGAAGCAGATCTGGAATTTAAAGAAAAAGAAAAAGGGAGGGAGAGCAGTGCGGGCCGGATCCATGGGGATACTGGGCTACGTAGGGAAAATGCCGGCCCATATCGCACCGGAGCGCGCGGGAAGCCGATTTGAAGCTGACTGGCGGGGCCCAGTCGTCAGTGGCTCTCAGCGTCGAAGAGGTATGGCGAGATGTGGGGCGTTGGATCCAGTGGAGATCAACGGTCGCTAGTCATCGTCCCCAATTAGACAGGGGGCTGGCAGCGGAAATCCTAGGGGCGGCAGGATGGGAGCAGGGCGCTCACCTGAGGGCTCATTGGCATCGGGGAGGCGGCGGAGGTGACGCGGCGCACGACGGCAGTACCGGTGATGGGTGGCACGACCCTGTTTGGTGACTAGAGGCGTCTCGCACGGGGGCGTCTGCATGCACGGGTCGGAGCCCACCGGAGAGCGCTTCTGTGGTTGCTGCAAGGAGAAAGGGAGGCATAGTTAGATAGAGGAGGTCGAGGAGGTCTCAGTATATGCACATGCAGAGTAGGAGGAGTAGGGGAAAGAGTAACCGAGCCCGAGCTTGAGCGAGGCCGAGGGAAGAACTCCTATATGAGCGAGGCCGAGGGAAGAACTCCTATATTTCAAATTGGAACAAGTGAAGTAGATATTGATATACCTATATGAGTAGAACACCGCCATGCAAAGATTTGGTCCATAGAAGGTTGGATGATGGTGTGAGCTTATGTCAAAGTAGGCATGTTGACTAGATTTGCAGGAATAGTTATTTTCTTGCCTGCAAAACCATCAAGAACAAGTGGGTATGATATATATGACTCGATTGAGCCAAAATTTAGGGAAGTGTTTTGGCAAAAACCAAACTTTCCTTTGGGAAAGGAGTTTTGGAGATTTTGACTATTAGGGAGATTTATTAGATTTGGAGCCATAATAATTATGGGAAATATTTGATAAATCTTTATGATCAAGGTAGATGATGTAGACAAGGTGTAGCAAGCATTTGCAACCTTGGGATTTGGAAATCCAAGTTGATTTTGGGTGAAATACCCTAGGTTCAGGATCTAGGGTGATGTTAATTTCATACCATCAAAACATGGTTGTATCTTGGAGTTCATATCTCCCCTTGGGGAATGGGATAGATGGGTGGATAGACCAAGTGATGTACCTCATCATGGTATAGAGGTTTGAGCTTTATCTTGTTTGAGTTCCCCAAGAATTGATTCCAAACTTTGAATAAAATAAGCATAAAGTTTCACTTGGTGAAGTAGATATTGATATACCTATATGAGTAGAACACCACCATGCAAAAAGTTGGTCCATAGAAGGTTGGATGATGGTGTGAGCCTCTGTCAAAGTAGGCATGTTGACTAGATTTGCAGGAATAGTTATTTCCTTGCCTGCAAAACCATCAAGAACAAGTGAGTTGGAGGATGATCTAACCAAGGGAAAGAGTGGGCCTTGGTAGTCCTTAGGATGGTTAACAATATGGTTAAAGTGCATTACCAAAACTGCACAAGGGTTGGGAAAGGGAGGCATTCAAAAAGGTAATGTTGGAGATAGTTTTCCAGACTTAGCCAAATTTGGCAGATTTATGGTTTTTGACTAGAATGTGGGTGGGGATGATTTTGAGGGGTTGCAAGGTACCCTAGCATCATCAAGTGGATGATGTTGAAGTGTATATTGAGTAGAAAGGATCCATGCTTGATATTGGTCTTCATTGACTTGGAAACTCCTAGAAGGAATATCTTCAGAGTTGATCTTGTTAAGGGTTTTAGATGTTCATCTAGTACCTCGAGATTAGATCCTGCTTTGTAGTCTTGCTTAGGGTGTGG
Source organism: Avena eriantha (assembly GCA_910589775.1). Classification (NCBI taxonomy): domain Eukaryota; kingdom Viridiplantae; phylum Streptophyta; class Magnoliopsida; order Poales; family Poaceae; genus Avena; species Avena eriantha. Next base: position 386,375,499 of record OU342744.1, on the reverse strand, counting down.
TGATTTGGAAATCTCTTGATCCTAGTGATGATCTCCTAGAGTGGCTCATACTACTTCTAAGCAATCAAGTCAAACAGCAGATCTAGGCAACTCATCGTACAAACAAATCAACTACTACTAGGGTTACCATCAAGCTTAGCTTGTGGTAAGTTTGGGTATTTCGAAGAGGTTGTAGTTTGGAATAAGATGAGGGTTTCTTGGTATCTCTACCAAGGGTAGAATTCAAATGCTTCATGAAAAGGTTTTGTCAAATCTAGAGATAAGAATAGTAGAAGATTCTGTCTTGGAAACATAAGGAGATTATGTTATATAGCTCTCCATAGTTTGATCAATAGAAGCTACTAAAATATTTGATTTGCAAAGGCTTCTTGGCTTAGGTTTTGAAATGCCAGAACCTTTGAGAATATGTAAAATGAGCCAGGATAGTTTTATTAAATAGCTTTTGTCAACTGGGGTGAGGTAAGGAGTATCATATGGTATACACTCACAAGCACAAGCACAAACAAACAACAAGCAAACACTGCACCAATGAACAATAAAAAGTTTTTTTTCCCCTTGATTTTTGCATTTTGGACAACTAATCAGGGTCGCTGAAATTGGGATGTTACACAAGTCCGTTGACCCGGGGGAACACGGAGTTCTTCTGGGGTGAAATGGAGGCGGCATTGCACTGGGTCAAGTGTTTGTCCTCCGGGGCATGCTCCTTCTCCGGAACTACGTTCCTTCGGAGACCAAAGAACTTGATCCAAAGTTCTTTGGTTGGCCAGAGGCTGATGTACCCCTCAATGCCAGAAGCAAAGGAGGACAGAGAGGTAATGGCATTTGCGGGGAGGTGATACGGTTGCAACTTGTATGTAGAAATGAAATCAAAGAAAAAATCGGAAGTGGGAAGGCCGAAGCCGCGCTGGAAATGCGGTTACAACATATTCCCCAGAGTTGGGGGAAGGAGAGACTTCACTGGAGGCAAGGCGGCAGGCGACGCCGGCGGGGATGCGGCGCGTGGCATGGAGCCAATCCAGGTCCTCCTCACAGACGATGGAGCCGTCCCAGCAGCCGCGCTCGCGGCCCTCTGCTCCTTCCTCCTGCTACACCACCACCACTGCCTCCTCCTCTGTCATGGTGGATTCGAGGTCTTCTAGGGAGAAATCGGAGTAGAGGTAGCCAGAAGAGGGAAAACGGGAAGCGCAAGGCCCGGTGATGAAAACCTTGAGTGGGAACGGCAGCGCAGGTGCGAGTGGCTGCCTGAGCGCGGTCGTGGCGACACTCGTGTAACAGAAAACTGGCGGCGGCGGCGAGGTTGCTGTGAGAGAGAGAGGTTGGGAAGCACGGAGGAAATGGGGGAACTTCCCTTGAAATCGCCCCACACCTCCTACTTAACCGTGCAGGACGCGCGTCGTGGGATCTTTTGCGGGCGACACGGTGCGCGCAACGGGCGTGTACGCAGCCAAAACAGCCAATCAGAGCAAGGCCACAGAAAGGGCTACCGGAGCAAATGATCCCATGATGTGATGTAATGTTACGGTTAACAAGGCGTTCCAGTGAAGGGACGTTTATAGCAATTATTCCTGACATTGCAACAGTAACCGGCGCATTAAATACGTGTGGCCCTTAAAATGAGGCAAAATGATGATTACCCTCCACGTTGGATGTGGGGAAGCATACAAGAGAAGAAATGGTAACCCGGATAAGCAAGCAAGAAACCTGGCCACCAAGGAATAACCCGGAATGAGCCAAAGGGTCGCAAGATGAGAAGTTCCGGGCTACGAGGTAACTCGGAATAAGAAGCAAAATATCAGGGTATGGGAACTTGCTGTGGCCTTAACAACTAAAAGTTGCTAAGACCACACCAGCTTCGGGGACTAATGTTGGGGGATACCCCGGGTAGGGTAACACCGGGGTATAAAGGCCGAGTTAGCCAGGGTACGGCGCGGTCAAAACAAGTGTTGACTGAGTCACCTCAAGGTAGGCCGAATCACGGTGTGACCCGACCCATGGACCATCTCCTTGACTATGGTTTGTCTATCTGTTTTGAAGGTGACTTAGTAAGCCGGATTAGCTATATGCTAGCCGGATTATCTTGGCTTCCAAGAGAAGGAATCTCCCGCTGGTCAAAAGGTGGCTTTATTATCTGTAGCATGAGCGAAGTAAAGTAAAAGAAGAGGACCAGCGGGTCAGGGGCAACCAAGGTGACGCGGGTAAAGCCGGATGACATAGCCCGTGTCTGGTGATGCCAAAGGACAAGGATTACGCTGTGGGTTACGTCCAAAGCCCGGACGAGCCGTTAAAGAGAATAAAGAAGCATCTGCTTTAGGCAAGGAGCATATTCCACCTGTGCCCTAGAATTATAACCCGGGCTCCCCTATATAAGGAGCATCGGGGCCTCCATAGAAGGGGATCGATCATTTTCTCTGTCTAAGGTAGAACTCTAGGGCTAGTTGGTAGGGAGTAAGAGACACCATCTCCTTCTTGCTGAGAACCTCAAGAGCACTTGTAAACACCATTGATATAGAGAATACAAGAACTTCCGTGCGTGGAATCACCACGTTCTCCCTCCCTGGATTCCCATAGCACTCATTGGACCCATCTTTAGCCTATCCATGGCATTTGTCGTGCCACCACCATGACACATGCAGTCTAAAGGTATTAAATTTATGAGTCCTCTTAAAGTTAATTCTGAAGAAAGAGTAGGAGAAGAATGGAATATAGGTGATTTAATAGAAAAGAAGGAATTAAAGCAACCTAAAACTTATATCAGTTATCAAAATTGCAAAGGAAGTAGTAGCATTAGGTTCACCAATTATAAAGCAGCATCCTTAGATGACACATAATCGCTCATGTCAGACTTAGAATTTAGTGATAGTAGGAATAACACCTCAATGGAATCCGTGGAAAAGACATGTATAGATGATGAAATAAAACATTGTGAAGAAAAGTTAAAAAATATAGATTGGGAGTATAATAACTCAATGACGAAAGACTAGCCTAAGATTAGAGAAAAGGAATTGTTTTTCATTAGAGAAATTGCAAGATTAAATAAAATAAAAATGAGAAGAAATTATTCGCTAGTAGTTCAATCATGTTAAATAATAAGGTAACGCCAGAAGAAAAATACAAGAAGAATAAAAACAATAATACTAGCCAAAGCCATAAAGATAAAAGTATAAGTGAAGAGGAGCAATGGGATATAAACAATAAATTATTAACTAAAAGTTATTAAGAGGAAGAAGAATTGATGAAAGAAATGTGGATAGAAAATGAAAGGTATGATGAGGCTAAAGAATACAATGATTTTATAAACTCCTTAGACGAGGTAGGTTTACATAATTTAGAAAATGCAATGGAAGACATGGAAGTAGAAAATAGTAAAAGAAAAAGAAGTACATATGGTAAAACTTCAGTAAAGAGAGAAGGTGAAAGAGAAAGATCAACTAGGTCAGCTAAAAAATGGCCACCTCAAAAAGATGATTTCCAACCTTCCTACATTCCTGAACAATATAGATATATGGGTACCAAAAGAAGAAATTTTGAAAAACTGGTACAATTTCAAAATACTAGAAATGATGGTGAAATATTAAATTTAGCAGCCCATGACCCAATAGATTGGCCGAATATCCTTAGCATATGGAAAGGGTTAATAGTTCAAAAATATATACAAAACCAGCACAATATAGGCACTAAGGTAGAAGACATGTTAACTTACCTTGAAACATTTTAAAGAGAATTTGCAAAGGTTCTATGGGAACAATGGGTAGAAACATATCCAGTTAATTATGAAGAACTGAAAAGAGCTGGAAGTAACCCAAATAACTTTGCTAATTTTATATCAAGCATAATCATAGCAGAAGACTCAGAATTAGGATTCACTGCATTACAAAATGAACGACTAAGAGAAATAGAAAAATTAACTCTAACAAGTTGGAAAGGTATAAAAGAATTCTCTCAGCATTATTTATATAATGCTACCACTGCTAAGCAAGGATATAATAGAGGTATGGTTGAGAGGTATTTTAATAAATTACCTGACCCTTTAGGATCTATAATATTTGAGGAATATAAGAAAGAAACAGAAGGTTCCATTATAAATATATCCCAAGCCATAACATTTGTTTTCAAACAACTTAGGAAGGTATGTACGAGCATTCAAGCCCAAAGATCTATGAAGAAATCAGATTACAATTTCTGCAATAACATAGTCCAAATACCATTATCGTATGGAGAAGAGCGACATAGGAGTAAGAAACATTATAAACCTGAACGGAGAGATAATAGAAATTATAGAACAAAGAGAAGATATTTCCTAAGGAGGTCAGACAATAGAGCTCCGTTTTTACATAAGAGAAATGTAAGAAGGTATAATCCTAGAAAGACTTATGATAGTACATGTAGGTGCTTTATATGCAACTCACCTGACCACCTAAGTAAAACATGTCCTAATCAAGACTAGAAAGGGTATTTTAGTAAAATAGAAGAGCAAGAAAGGGTACTAATTGTAGATAGCGTTAATGAGAATATATTAGCATGCGATGATGAAATAAAAGATGATGAGTCAATATATTCAATCATAGAAACCGATGAAGCAGATAATCAGATTTTAGAAGATGGTTCAAGTGAAGATGTTATAGATTTAATAGACGAATTTACAGGATTAAAAGTAGAAATGATGAACTAGGTAGAATGTAAAAATGATTGGATTAGAGGTAAAGGTGATTAGAATATAAATTGCGCTTTTTGTATATACTGTCCAAGTCAAGAGAATAGGTCTACTTGTAGCATATGTTCAAGACAAGCTTGTGCTTCTTGTTTAAAATCAAAGAATCAAGGTTGGAGACAAGAAGTAGAAATTAAGCCAAAAGACCAAATGTTATCTAGTAGAGTTAGAAACTTAGAAAATCGGATTAATACGCTAGAAGCGGAACTAGAGGAACTAAAATATAAGCTAGAAAATAATAGTGGTAATATAGGTCAAGAATATAATACTATCAAAAATACAGAATTAAAAGATCAAATGGTCATAGTAAGAGAGCAAAAGGGGATAGGCTAATTCAGCTCAAAGATGCAATAACTAGTTTTGGAAGTAAATATATAGTACGTTTACCATTCAAGGAAGTGTTAGGAATAAGAATACCAGTTAAAATAGTATTAAAGCCAAATATTTCATATAAAATTTTAGCACTATTAGATACAGGTTGCACAAAAAATATCATCCATGACAAGTATTTTATAAGATGCCCTGAAATAGTGAAAACTATAAACGACAATAAAGCTGAAGTATCTACAGACATGTCTGGAATAAAGAAAATTCATAATCAATTGGCATATAATATTGAAAGCTACATAAACGGCACAAAATATATAATAAATGAAATTACAATATGAGATCTGTCGGTAATAAGTGATGACATGATACTAGGATTAAGATTTTTACAAATCATTACAAACCACTATTATACATGAAGAAGGAGTTACATTCCTTCCATATAAAGATAGTGTTCCATAAATATCTAAGGTACGAAAACAAAGAAAATCTTTACAAAATTTAGAAATATCTAATCTAGAGGATGAATATAGTGTAGAGCCACCTAAAGACTGCAAAAAAGAGGAACCAAGTAATACCATAGAAGAATATCATATAGAAAATATATGCACCGAGTGTATAGGATTACAATCAGTCTCGCCGAATTGGTATAGAGATATAAAATCTAAGAGTGATATAGACAAGATTGTGCAAAGATTTGAGGATATTCAAATCATTGGAGAAATACCAATGAAACATTGGGATAAGAATTCCATATTATGGAAAATAAATAATATAAACCATGATTATATAATCAAGTCAGGACCAATAGAAGCTACTCCCAAACATATAGAAGAATTTAAAATGCATATCGAAGAATTATTAAAATTAAAGGCAATTAGAGAAAGTAGAAGTCCTCATCACTCAGCTGCCTTTATAGTTAGAAATCACGCTTAAGAAGTTAGAGGAAAGTCTAGAATGGTTATAAACTATAAAAGACTTAATGATAATACCATAGATGACACATATAATATACCAAATAAGCAAGAATGGATTAACAGAATACAATGAATCAAATATTTTTCTAAGTTTGATCTAAAGGCCGGATTTTGGCAAGTAAAAATGTGCGAGGAATCTATTCCTTGGATAGCATTTACATGTCCTCAAGGTTATTATGAATGGATAGTTATGCCATTAGGATTAAAGAATGCACCTGCACTATTTCAAAGGAAGATGCAAAATATATTTAATGAGAATCAAGCTTTTATATTAGTATACGTAAATGCCTTACTAGTCTTCTCTATGTCATATAAAGAGCATATTGCTCACCTTGAAGTTTTCTTTCGAAAGGTAGAACAAAATGGTTTAATCTTATCTAAAAAGAAAAGGGAAATTTGCAAAGAGAAAATAAATTTTCTTGGACATGAAACAGGAGAAGGAAAAATATACTTGCAGGAACATATTGCTAAGAAAATATTACAATTCCCTGATACCATGAATGATAAAAAGGGTTTACAACAATTTTTAGGGATTGTAAATTATGTAAGGAATTACATAGACAACCTAGCAAAGCTTGTTGGACCTTTGTATGCTAAACTAAGAAAGAATAGACAAACATATTTCAATTCAGAAGACATAAAATTAGTCAAGTCTATAAAAGAAAAAGTGAAAAATTTGAAACCATTAGAATTACCATTAGAAGATAACTATTTTATTATCAAAACAGACGCATCCAAAGTAGGATGGGGTGCTATATTGAAGCAAAAACCTAATAAATATTCCCCAAAAGCAGAAGAGAAAATAAGCAGATATGCCTTAGGAAGTTATAAATTAAAAATAGTAAATAATATTGATAGGGAAATCCTTGCAGTACTCCATGCAATAAATGCATTTAGGTTATATTTAGGATTTAAAGAATTTATAGTACGAACAGATTGTGAAGTAATATGTAGATACTATAACCAAATCAATAGTAAGAAAATTTCTACTAGAAGATGAGTTCTATTTGAAGATATCATAACAGGGAATGGATATAAAGTTGTTTTCGAGCATATTAAAGGAAAAGATAATTGTTTACCTGATATATTCACTCGTGCATCAATATTGCAGGAATGAAGCATGGGTTACTCCTCAATGGGACCGAAGTTTTTACTTTCGGCACAGATAATTCATTAAAAATATTTCCCCTGAATACATTCAAATTCAAGCCTAAAGGTCATATTTATATTGAAAAAATTCAACAATGCATATTAGACAAGGCAACGTGGAGGCAGCACCAAAATCCCTCCATCAGCTGCCAACATGTGCTCATGAACCTATAAAGAAGGGCTACAAAGGCTATAAGGCCTATAAAACCTAGGAAGTCTATAAAATAGGTCCATGATAACCAAGAAGAAAGAAGAGGGAAATAATAGAGGAGAAGGCACTTGAAGGCTGATCTCTCGCCTATAAATTGAGACACTCGCAGCAATGAAGAGGGACACGAACACAGACAACTGCACCAGCCATCAAGCAACCAGCAGAGCAGAGAGCCAGTGCTAGCAAACCCTCAGCTCACTAGTAGTAGCGGTAACCCTCTCCCTGTAATAAAAACCACTATATTGAAGGCACCTGTACCATAAGCTTGGAGAGGTTGTAAGGTAATTTTCTTTATCTTCGTGTAAGCCCTTTGGGGGTTTCCCGAAAGGGAAAACCGTATGTAAGCTATATTGTGGAAATGAACTAGTTTCGTATTTCCCTTTTCCTTTTTAAGTATGTTTATATGGGATGAGTTTCTTATGCTAGAGATCTTATAGGAGAAACCTCTGTGTGTAGTTCTCTGTTAAAGCCTTATGTGTGGCGTCTAAACGAGAACCTTGTAGCCGTAGAGAAGTGTTCCCTCTGGGTGGAATTGACTGGAAAGATGATAAGAGAACAACCCATATAAATTTGATTAAAAACATCTAGGGAAATGAACTTAGCTACTCCAGAAGCAATATAGTGAGAAATACGGTGAGTACCGAGTAGGACTTTTACACCATTGCGCACACCGTCGCTTGTCTGTTGGCCTCGCCAGCCTATAAAAGATCCTGCAGTATATACGGACAGTATAATATTAATATATAAATATCAATATTAACGCTAATAAATTTATAAAAAATAAAAATTTGTAATCTTATATTTTATAGTATTTAATTTTTCGTATTTTCCGTGTAAGAGTTTAGTGTTTTTATATCCATATATTATTGGTATCAGATCCTTCCTAGGCACAAGGTTTTCGTTCAGACGCCACACATAAGGCTACAATGTTCTCGTTCAGACGCCACACATAACGCTTTAACAAAGAAATATAGATATGAAAATAGATGAAAAATTCCAAGAAGTCAAGAAATTAATAAAAGAATAATTAAAAGAAGATATTTTAAAAGAATTACAAGAAGAGTTTAATGCAAAATTTGAAGAAATAAATAATGAATATGAGATAAAATATGACTTGAATCTATCCGATGAAGATCATATGGATATTGCAGGACATGGCCAAAAGCATGAATAAATAAGTAATAATATATTCAGCAGATAATATTGAATATGAATAAGAAATTCGAATTGATATTGCTATCAATTATTCGAGTATAAAATTGAATTGAATTCATATTACTATTAATTATTTCTAGCGTAGAGGACCTATAGCCGAAAAAAACATAATAATAAACAAAAAAGTAAATAACAATGAATATAATCTCCAGCAGCATGCATGCAACACAAATGTATCAAGTCGTGATACTCTTGGCAGACATACAAGAGACAATCCAAAAGATCCAAAGAGAAGGCAAAATTCTCAAGACACAATCATGAAGTTCAAGAAGATTGTCAAAGTGAAAATAAGAAGATGAAGCCACATTCATATGCAGCCAAGGAAACATGGAGCCAGCACCAAAATCCCTCCATCAGCTTCCAACATGTGCTTATGAACCTATAAAGAAGGGCTACAAAGGCTATAAGGCCTATAAAACCTAGGAAGTCTATAAAATAGGTCCATGATAACAAAGAAGAAAGAAGAGGCAAATAATAGAGGAGAAGGCACTTGAAGGCTGATATCTCGCCTATAAATTAAGACATTCGCAACAATGAAGAAGGACACGAACATAGACAATAGCACTAGCCATCTAGCAACCAGCAGAGCACAGAGCCAGTGCTAGCAAACTCTCAGCTCACTAGTAGTAGATGTAACCCTCTCCCTGTAATAAAAGCCCTTATATTGAAGGCACATGTATCATAAGCTTTGAGATGTTGTAAGATAATTTTCTTTATCTTCGTGTAAGCCCTTCGGGGGTTTACCAAAAGGGAAAACCATATATAAGCTATATTGTGGAAATAAAGTAGTTTTGTATTTCCCTTGTATTTTTCAAGCATGTTTATATGAGATGAGTTTCTTATGCTAGGGATCCCATAGGAGAAACCTCTGTGTGTAGTTCTGTGTTAAAGTCTTATGTGTAGAGTCTGAACGAGAACCTTCTAGCCGTAGAGAAGTGTTCCCTCTAGGTGGAACTGCCTAGAAGATGATAAGAGAACGACCTATATAATTTTGATTAAAAACATCTAGGGAAATGAACTTAGCTACTCCTGAAGCAATATAGTGAGAAATACGGTGAGTACCGAAAAGGACTTGTACACCACTGCGCACACCCTCGCTTGTCTGTTGGCCTCGCCAGCCTGTAAAAGATCCTACAGTATATACCTACGGTCTAATATTAATACATAAATATCAATATTAACGCTAATAAATTTATAAAAACTAAAAATTTGTAATCTTATATTTTATAGTATTTAAATTTTCATATTTTCCGTGTAAGATTTTAGTATTTTTATATCCATATATTATTGGTATCAGATCCTTCTTAGACACAAGGTTCTCGTTCAGACGCCACACATAAGGCTACAAGGTTCTCGTTCAGACGCCACACATAAGGCTTAACAGAGAAATATAGATATGAAAATAGATGAAAAATTCCAAGAAGTCAATAAATTAATAAAAAAAGAATTAAAAGAAGATATTTTAAAAGAATTACAAGAAGAGTTTAATGCAAAATTTGAAGATATAAAGAAAGAATATGAGATAAAATATGACTTCAATCTATCGATGAAGATCATATGGATATTGCAGGACATGGCCAAAAGCCTGAATAAATAAGCAATGATATATTCAGCAGATAATATTTAATATGAATAAGAACTTCAAATTGATATTGTTATCAATTATTCAGGCGCGGAGGACCCAATCATAAAATTGAATTGAATTGATATTACTATCAATTATTCGGGTGTGGAGGACCTATATCCGAAAAAAACATAATAATAAACAAAAAAGTGAATAACAATGAATATAATCTCCACCAGCATGCATGTAACCCAAATGTATCAAGTCATGATACTCTTGGCAGACATACAAGAGAGAAGCTATAAGATCCAAAGAGAAGGCAAAATTCTCAAGACACAATCATGAAGTTTAAGAAGATTGTCAAAGTGAAGATAAGAAGATGAACCCACATTCATACGCAGCCAAGGCAATATGGAGGCAGCACCAAAATCCCTCCATCAGCTTCCAACATGTGCTCATGAACCTATAAAGAAGGGCTACATAGGCTATAAGGCCAATAAAACCTAGGAAGTCTATAAAATAGGTCCACGATAACCAAGAAGAAAGAAGAGGCAAATAATAGAGGAGAAGACACTTGAAGGTTGATCCCTCGCCTATAAATTGAGACATTCACAACAATGAAGAAGGACACGAACATAGACAACAGCACCAGCCATCTAACAACTAGCAGAGCAGAGAGCCAATGCTAGCAAACTCTCAGTTCACTAGTAGTAGCCGTAACCCTCCCCCTTTAATAAAAGCCACTATATTAAAGGCACATGTACCATAAGCTTGGAGAGGTTGTAAGGTAATTTTATTTATCTTCGTGTAAGCCTTTCGGGGGTTTCCCGAAAGGGAAAACCGTATGTAAGCTATATTATGGAAATGAAGTAGTTTCGTATTTTTCTTGTTCTTTTTAAGCATGTTTATATGGGATGGGTTTCTTATGCTAGGGATCCTATAGGAGCAACCTCTGCGTGTAATTCTCTGTTAAAGTCTTATGTGTGGCGTCTGAACGAGAACCTTGTAGCCGTAGAGAAGTGTTCTCTCTGTGTGGAACTTCTTGAGAAGATGATAAGAGAACGATCCATATAATTTTGAATAAAAACATCTAGGGAAATGAACTTAGCTACTCCTGAAGTAATATAGTTAGAAATACGGTGAGTATCGAGTAGGAATTTTACACCACTGCGCACACCCTCGCTTGTCTGTTGGCCTCGCCTGCCTGTAAAAGATCATGCAGTATATATGTATAGTCTAATATTAATATATAAATATCAATACTAACGCTAATAAATTTATAAAAATTAAAAATTGTAATCTTATATTTTATAGTATTTAAATTTTCGTATTTTCTGTGTAAGATTTTAGTATTTTTATACCCGTATATTATTGGTATCAGAGCTAGTGTTTAATCATTGAAAGGTTGAAGTATCTAAATTTAGAAGTTAGCGTAGGTAAGGGAATAAAAACTAAAGAAAATATTGATATAAAGTGCAGAATAAATCCTTCTGGATAGCATACTTGGCATAGTATGCATAGCCAACTAAATATAGTTGTTGATCTGATATATAATTTCTTCATATCTTGGGGAAAAAGACAAGATAACTTAGATGAAAAATCTGAAAGTTTATTTAAAGATTATTAGAAACTCGTAGAGAAGTACTCTGGGTTGAACAATAAAATTGATATAGCTTTACGTAAGCTAGAAAAGGCAAAAGCAAGAGAGAATATAGTTAGTAAGAATAACGATTATATTAAAGAAGAAGTGTAGGCCATTGGGAAAAGTATAGGACCTTGTACAAATAAAAATAATGACTTGTTATCTGGTACAGACACAAAATAAGACATATCTAAAATTAAAAGGTTAGTGCAAGAAGTAAAAACTTCGATCCTCTCATAGTTACATGACCGAATATAACCAAGCTTTAAGCAAAGTATCAAAATATTTAACACCTCCTATCGGGTTCTCTGATCCCGATTCGCCAAAATAAGACTCCAAAATAATAATAAGGAAAAATAACACAATCATCCAATTATTAATTCAGATTATAGGAAAACTAAATAGCGAACAAGATAACAAAGATATTGTGTTAGCCTCGTCTGGAATTTTAGCATCACCAAAAAATATCAACTCAGAAAAATGGACATATCTAAAAGCCTCACTAGGAGAGACAAAAATATCCAATTAGTAAGACAAGATTCAAAACCCTTAGCATTAAGGCATAGAATGTCATGTAGCAATGCTGATGACATTAATTTAGAAGAAGTTATAGACTTGCACAGAGACCTAGAAAGGTATCAAAAGTATACACTAAGAAAAATAAAACCACAACAGGTTTACCATATGGGTATGTTCGAAAGTAGGAGTGGTTTATATAGGATATCCAGAGAAATAGAACTAAGTGTATTAACACATCCAGTAGATCTAAAAATCGTAAGTAGGAATATTGAAAATGAACTTAAATATTACGGTTATAAATATATCCATCAAGGTATGTATATCATATGAGTCAAAAGGATGACAAGAAAGAAGTTAGGAGGAAAGGTTTTAATAACCTTATTAGACAAAAGATGGGGATCCGTGGATAAAGTAGTGTTAGGTTTTATGGAAAGAGACATGAATGAAAACAGATTAATAACCTATATAGCTTCAGACCTAATGATGCCTGTGGAATAATTTATTGACAAAATGACTTTTGGATTTCAGTCTAAAGGATATGAAGATTTTAAAGGAAGAAATTTGCTTGTAAGCATAGAATTTATAGGAAGGCTTACTAATAAAAGTAGTTCTAGATATAGAGTAAATGTAGATGATGTAACTGAAAGCATGCAGTCTAAAGATATTAAATTTATGAGTCCTCTTAAAGTAAGTTCCGAAGAAAGAGCAGGAGAAGAATGGAATATAGGTGATTTAATAGAAAAGAAGGAATTAAAGCAAGTTTCAGTTATCAAAATTGTGAAGGAACTAATAGCATTAGGTTCACCAATTATAAAGCAGCATCCTTAGATGAAAAACAATCGCTCATGTCAGACTCAGAATTTAGTGATAATAGGAATAATACCTCAATAGAATGCATGGAAAAGACAGGTGTAGATGATGAAATAAAACATTGTGAAGAAAAGTTAAAACATATAGATTGGAAGTATAATAACTCAATGACGAAAGACTGGCCTAAGATTAGAGAAAATGAATTGTTTTTCATTAGAGAAATTGCAAGATTAAATAAATTAAAAAATGAGAAGAAATTATTCGCTAGCAGTTCAATCATATTAAATAATAAGGTAACGCAAGAAGAAATATATAAGAAGAATAAAAACTATAATACTGACCAAAGTCATATATATAGAGAGAGAGGTAAAATAACTAGCTATCATGGTGTCCAGACACCATACATGATACGCGTATCTTTTTCCATAATTTGTACATATCTGAAGGTATACATACCTAAGTTACAGATACCTAAGGTACGCATATCTAAAATATGCATACTAGATTACATATACCTTCAGGTATGCATATCTAAGTTGTACGTATCCTACATACATATATATATATATAACTTGGTTACGTACATCTTATTAGGTATGCATATCTTGATTATATATACCTTTTATACATGTATGTTAGGTATGCACATCTTAGGTATGTGAAATTTGGTTACGTACGCTCACATGTATGTATAAATTCGTAGAAAATACAGATATAGTGTCCAGACACCATGGTATCCCATATGGGCTCTAGGTATATATATATTTATATATATAAACCTTATTCAGCACCCACGGTGTAGAATAGTTATTTTTCACCCAACATATTTTTATGTTAATAGATTGAAAAAATAATGTTTTGTATATGAATAATTATGTTCATATATTCACCACAACCAAAACAATCGACAAAAAGATGGATTTTATGAGTCATTATAGTGTAAAAACCAAAAATACGTATTATACGACATATTTTTATACGACATGTAAACAAAAAAAATTATCATTTCAAAAAAAACTTATGTTCTTCTTGACTTACGATGTAAGAAAAATTTTCCGTGACGTAAAAATAATATACGATTCAAAAGATAGAGAGTTGCTTCGCGCGTCGCTGGCCTCCTCCGCTCCGTGCCGCCGAGCACCCTCTGCTACGCTCGCCCTATCACCATCTTCATCCACGCGTCGCCCTTTCCCCACATGGTGCACGGATCCGGCGGGGAGTTAGCTAGCATAGAAAAAAGAGGGAGTTAACTTGTATAGACGGAGAAGTTAAGAAGGGACACGAAAGTTAACTTGCACATGTAGAAGTTAACATTCAGTCCGTGAAAAACAAAAAACTCAGTGCTCCGTCAGGAAGTTAACTAGCATAGAAAGATGAAATTAACTTGTTCACACGTGACAGTTAAGAAGTTTGCGGAAAGTTAACTTACACATGTGCACTACAAGTAACCTGGTGATACATGACCCTCCATATTGGTCACTAAAAGGTCATAGTTTTTAATTTGTGACTTTTTTTGACCAAATACAGTTGGTCAAAACCTAAGCATCACTAGTTAAACACCACAACCTTTTTCCTGAATTGGTCATATATATCTATTACCAATATAGATGTTCACAGATTTTATGACCAACTATATTGGTCACAGACTGTCTGTCATGTCCACGTCAGATCCTACTTGGCCGATCCTACGTGGCAAATCTGTGACCAATTGGAAAGGTCGTCGATCAGATTTAACCCGGTCCAGTTAGGTGTTTTATATTGGCCACATATTTCAGGCCTTGGCATTTTTAGGGTCCAACTATTAGCATTTTATGGTCCGTTTATTTTTGGATTTCAGCCATTTTATTCCAATTTGTTTGAAAAGTATACAATGTTCAGTCCACTACTGTTTGGGCCAAGGCCTTTTTAAGTCAAGTTATTATTCGGCCCAGTACAGGTGCCTGGCTTTTCTAAGAGAAACCAACGATTAATTCAACCCAGCAATATATCAAATAGAGTAATACAAATTACCTAGCAAGAGGGCTTTCTTAGAGAAAGTTACAACCCAATCATCCTAGCAAATTTTTAAATAATATATACATCACACAGCAACATAAGTCTAAACTTTACAATTCAGTCAGCAATCACAACTAACTCCATTACACCACATGACATCCAAAATCATCAGATGTATATCTGATATCACATCAGCAAGCAACAAAACAGCTATATAATCACAAATAGCTCCATCAATCCATCGGTGGCTCCATCAAAGAGAAGCCACTGTGAGCAAATCGTTCACCCAGGCTATGAATAAAACTTCTGCAAATTCAAACAAGACAAGGTTTAATAAATGATGAGCAAATTTTGGGCATTTGAACAGCTTCAGCAAATAGGTGGAACTTAGTGTATCTTCATTTATCATATAATACACAATATGAAAATGAAAAGGGAGTCGAATATGAATGCTACATGTCATTTTAGTTCATGTAAAACAATTCAACTTATGAAGCTAATAAAATAGCAGGCAGCAATTAAATGCAGTGAGCATAACCAGTGAGGAATCTTGTAGATGTGCTCACCTTGTAGATGATAGAGATGGTGGCAATGGCGTGGACACATCTGTAACTCCTCCTAGCACTTGGATGGCTGCACATGCTCCACAGAGACATGGATCCTCTTCTTCATGATCCGGTTACCAACCTGATCATTTGGGGTAGCAGTGTTATCAGGTTGGTGAATAGCATTGAGTGAACCAAATAGACAGTGCTCCAAACTAGAAGCACTCTTATAGTCATGGCATTAACAGTAAACTAGAGGATGAACAACAGCTAACAAACTTGAAAAAAAATCCGCCGTGTATCAAATAAACCAAGGAAGAGGTGAGACAACTACAACTTGACTTCTTTTACTTCAATATATCCAGGAAGGCAAAGTAATCAACATACTAGAAAAATGGAAATCAGAAATAAGAATCAATGTTATTAGATATTATGGGGATAAAACCATAATGACTGG
The DNA here is from genome assembly GCA_910589775.1 of Avena eriantha. Taxonomy (NCBI): domain Eukaryota; kingdom Viridiplantae; phylum Streptophyta; class Magnoliopsida; order Poales; family Poaceae; genus Avena; species Avena eriantha. Next base: position 386,359,380 of record OU342744.1, on the reverse strand, counting down.
CTATGAAGGTATTAGCCATTGTTCGCGATCGTGGTCGAATGACATGGAACAATGCTTTTTGCAAACTTACACCATGCAAACGCGCCGCACAGAACTTGACGGAAAAATGCGATGTCGTTAGGACACGAACAACTCACCTCGTTTCATCATGATCATGTCAGTAGTGGCGATCTGTATATCCAACGGAAGCCACTGCGTGTGTAGGTAGATGCCACGTTATAAAATCCGCGCCCATATATACATATAAACAAGACTATTCTACAACCCCCTTAAGAGATTATAGAATAACTATTCAACAACCCCACTCCCTAATAAAGACCTTCTACGTCCGATTTGGCCCCCTGTCCCACCTCCTGTGTTGCCCCCGACCCACCTCTAGCGCGCCACCCCTGTCCCACTCTGGCGCTGCCCCGCCCCACCTCCGGCGCACCGTCCCATCCCCCTTCTACACCACCCCACCCCACCTCCAGCGCGCCGCCCTGTCCACCTCCCATGCCGCCCCGCCCCACCTCCGGCGTGCCACCCCTGTCCCCCTCCTACGCCGCTCCCACCCTAGATCTGGCGTGCCGTCCCCACCTCCCTCCCGTGCCGCCCTGCCCCGCCTCCCTCCCGCGCCGCTCCCGTCCGAGATCCAGCGTGCCACCCCCGCCTCGGTCTACCACCTCTGATCCCCTCCCCACTCCCCTGCCCACATTCTTACTCCATAGCCGCTAGGGGCAGAGATATTTTGAGCCTGAACTGCTGCAAGAATATACTTGAATTTTTGCCTCTCACATCTGAACTCCCAAGCTACTGAATTTGTTTTTGCATGGCAAAATCAAGCATAGTCGAGGTCCGGACGAATCTGGTGCTTCGTCAGGAAGTTCACTTGCATCTACCGAGAAGTTCACATCTTTCATCGCGGAAGTTCAGAAACCCCCACCCCCATCCTCCCCCTCTCTTCCCACGTGAATCTGGTGCTCCGATGAAAAGTTCACTTGCTATCTACAGAGAAGCTCACATCTTCTGCCGCGGAAGTTCAAAAAGCCCCCCACCCCTTCCCACACATTCCCCCTCTTTTCCACACGAATCTGGTGCTCCGATAGGAAGTTCACTTGCATCTACCGAGAAGTTCACATCTTTCACCGTGGAGATTCAGAAAACGCCCCATCCCCCCCCCCCCCACCCTCCCCCTCTCTTCCCAAGTGAATCTGGTGCTCCGACAGGAAGTTCACTTGCTATCTACAAAGCAGTTCACATCTTTCACCGTGGAAGTTCAGAAAGGGTTGTTCTACAAGGGGTTGTAGAATAGCGTACTTATATATAGGCCATATTCATACTATACTCGGGTGTAGTTACACCCACACGTGTTTCACACTATATAGGCAGTACCTACCATACCGGAAGGTATATACGCGTAGTATGAAGTATATAAGAATATTTGGGCAGTATATATACTATTATTTTGGTACTCCTTTTGTACCTATAAATATGATGATGTTTTACATATATAGTGCAAACTATGGGTGCACTTGCAATTTTTTCACCTAACTTGCTTGTAAGTATCTTAGATATAGTATAGGAACATACTCAAATAGATAAAGTATTACAAATAGTTCCGTAAGGTACTATATGAGACGTGGGTGTAGTTACACCCGGGGAGTAAGAAGTATTTGTCCTATATATATAATATATATAGATAAAATATCAGGAGCACCATGGTGTCCATACAGGGCAATCTAAAAGCAGCTAGGTATGGTGCGCGGGTACCATGGTGTCCCATACGAGTATATATATAGATATATATATAGAGTCATGCTATTTGACTCTCTAGGGTAGAATTGTTATTCTACACCCATCCTCTATCTTTTGAATCGTATATTATTTTTACGTCACGTAAATTTTGCCTTACTTCCTAAGTCGAGAAGAACATATAAAATTGAGAAATGACACTTTTATTTACATGCCGTATAAAAATATAACATAAAATACGTATTTTTGGTGTTTTTTACACTATAATGACTCATAAACTCCATTTTTTGCCGATATTTTTGGTTGTGGTGAATATATAAACATAATTATTCATATAGAAAACATAATTTTATCAATCTAACAACGTAAAAATATGTTGGGTGCAAAATAACTATTCTGCACCCTGGGTGCTGAATAGAGTATCTTATGCATATACATACGGTACCTTCTATTATGAAGAGCGTGTGATAGATGACAATTTTAATTCTATATGCACAATACATATTCAATCTAGTAAGGTTACATATTCAGGAAAAACTTTTTCTCGATCCTAATTCTTATTAGCATCCGACAGGTACAACTCTCATATATTGAGAGTACATGACAAAAAAACGCCTAAGATCAAGGAAAAATACCGCATATCTACATATGTGTATACGACCGCGAGTTTCTCTCATTGCAGATATCACTACAACGCCATGTACTATTTTTAAATCAATTGTTCCCTACAAAAATGCCTCATGCGTTAGGACTGTTAGAAATAAAGACTGTGATTATTATCCAACAATGTCAGTAAATTACGATCCGCATGGAGTGGTTGATGATGGAAGTGCATGTCCATGTCTTGATCTTACCGCATGCATCCAACTTTCTGTACATGGGCCGGAGCAGATCGGAGCAAGGGAAGAACACACGAAGTAGAGAGTAAAATAATCCTTGACACCGCGTCTGGCACCATGCTTCCTTGGGAACGAAATTAATCGTTGTTTATTTTTTCCATAGTTGGATTATGTACCTGCTAGATTGAAAATCTATGCATGCAAGAAGTCTGCATGTGTTAATGGATGATGAATACATATCCGGCTACATGGATATGTTGATGATGGGCGTGCGCATCTGGGTTTTAATACGTCGGTCGAAGTGGATCGGAGCACACGACCAACATAGCAGAATAATGGTACATACCGCATCCGGTGCCGCGCATCCTTGCTACTGAAATTGATCGCGGTTTATCCGTGGCATGGATTGGATCATGTTCCTAGATCCTAGATTGGAACTCATATGTGCATCCATAAGTTTGTATGAGTTCTCATGGACATGGCGGCGGCTGGGGCTAGGGATTACGTCGAAGAGCTCAATTGTCGAGATTGTTTTTTCAAGGGAATTGTTCAGATTGGTTGATTGATTAAATTGAAAGGTTATACTAAACATAACTCCATGACATAGTGGGTAATTAATGGCATGGTACATTAAGTTACCGATGGAGTTGAAGATCTAACGGTTTTGTACTTTTAATATATAATAGATGTAGTACTAACTAACATTTTGGTCTCCTGACATTTTAAAGTCAACAAAAGTTAATAGAATATACTGTAGGATTCAAAGTTAGAATATACCACGTGGCATTTTTATTTGTGCACGGCAGCTGCCATAGATTTTCTTTTAACACCAAATGTTTTTGTAGAAGTCTCCACTCGCTGGTTGCATACCAAGGACTCCTTAAACATGACCTGTAACATGAGCATGGCTGGTAAATCTTGCCATCATTATCTAATGCATGGCAATGGTGTGAAGTGTGAACTACATACCGGCTATTAACGAAGACATGGAAACCGCTATATGTTTTTATGCGTAGCGAGATGGAAGTTGAAGATATTCCTCACAAGTTCGTACTTCCTCGGATTTGGGTTAATGTCGAAGGGGTTCCTCATACTATCCAACATTTTCATGGTTTATGGGCTATTGGTTCTTTATTGGTACTATTGTGGATCTTGATCTGGTCAACTTATATAGTAGCAATATTATCTGCGTTTGTGTGGCTATGATGATCCTAAGGCTCTGAAGAAGTGTGTGGATGCAAAGGTCCTTTCATTGGAACCACTGCAACTTTGAAGCTAAAAAGGCTATGATTTTATTTTCCACTAGGAGGCTGAGGATTTCGTTCCGGATCCCGGATTTACTCTTTTCTTTTGGAGGCATAAAGGAGATGATTCTGAGGATGATGATGTTTCTGGACAGAAGGAGAAGGATCCTACCAATGGAGATGGTTTTTCATGGTCTCCAAAAAATAATATGGAGGTGGACACTTCTATTAATCAGTCATCTTCTGGAGGTGCGAAATGTAACCAGGTGGCTTCTAGTCCGGCGTCTATTATTGTGGTAACTCCTTTCAATGTTAACCCAGAGACTCCTCGTGGTAAAGAGATTGATAAGGCTACTCGGGTTTTGATGTCTGCACATTTTTAGAGGCCTAGAATGCCTAGTTTCGGTTTGAGTTCTCCCAATCTTGCTTCTACTTCACTGAGCACCACTTTTGGACAGTGTCATGTGGTTTCTATTTCAGGCCATTCTCCTACGGCTTCATCACTTGGACCGGCTATGGGATGCGACGCGAGCGAAGTGCTGCTTCATGACGCGGGGCAGAGCACTGGGAAGGTTCTGGTTGAGGCCCCATTGGCTAGGAATTCCTTGGGCTCTCTACTGGGCTGCGGCGAGGGCAACGTGCTGCTGCGCGACGCTGCACAGCGCAATTGGTCTATAGATGCAGCCATACCTGTTGGGCCACACCTAGACCATGGAGAGCCGCTGGTGGCTGATACTCTGACCTTCAGCGAGCCCACCCATGTGGGCTATTCTCCAGCCGAGGTGCTTGGTCCGACCGTGGAGGCTACCCTACACGCTGTCGACGTGTGACACGAAGATGTGACAATGATGGTTGAAGGGAAAGCTTCTGTGGCGCATGGAATGGACCGGGGTTGTTCGCACCAGGACATATTGGAGCGTTTTGCAGAGGTGAACTCTAGGGTTGATGTGGTTCCTCCCCTAGAGAACTTTTCGGGAGCTCCCAGGATGGTGGTGCCCACGCCGCCTCGGAGTGTTTGCCATCCTGTGGGCCAGGATGGCGTTTCCATCACTAACGAGGACTCCATGTCAAGGGACATGCATCACAAGGCAGAGAAGAACCAGGACATGAATGGTAATGTCTACTCCTCAAAATCCTTTCTCTATTTTTGCTCTATGAATATTGCTTCTAAGTTGAATAGTGTAGGGGTTAGTCTAGGTTCAAATGTTAAAGATATTTCTATTTCAACAAAGGTCTTGAGGCGGGTGGAATTCGGTCATCTAACGGTTATTCCAAAAGACTCAACCGTGTGGAATAGTGTTGGATACCACGTATAAAAATGATGAGGATGCGAATGCCACAACTAATGGTCAGCTCTTATGTCATCTCGTCGGTGAAGTATTGGAGGTTGGTTTTGATGAGGATAGACTTAGTTCAGTATATGAACTAACATCATCTTGTTGAAAATCGGCCTCTGGTAAGAAATGTAATAAGTCTCGGAAATAAGATTTTGCTCAAACCCATTATAGTTTCCCCATGAATGGTATGCTTTTGAATAGCAGAGGTTTTCATGATTTGGCTAAACATTTACATATTGCTCACTTGTAGGGATCTTAATTTAGATTTTGTTGCCATTTCAGAAACATGGTAGACGTGAATTATCTACAAGTCTAGTGGACCAAATTTCGGGTGGTATAGACTTTGTACGGCATTCATGTCCACCATGTGGTCATTCTGGTGGAATTTTACTTGGCATAAGGTCTAACACCATGGAGGTTTTAGCTTGTTCGTTTGTTGAGTTTCACATGAAACTCTATATCTGTAATAAAGAAGATATCTTCATATGGATCCTTGTTACTGTGTATGGGGCTGCCCAGGATATGATTAAAGTTGATTTCCTTCAAGAATTGGTTAACTTAGCGAAGGACAATCCATATCCTATTCTTATAGGAGGTGATTTTAACTTGCTTCGATTTCCATTTGAGAAGAGTAAAGGTCGGTTTGATGATCATTGGCCTTTTTATTCAATGCTTTCATTGATAGTTTGGATTTAAAAGAGATAACCATGGTTGGGAGACAATTTACTTGGGAAAATAGTATTCTAGAGCCAACATACGAAAAACTTGATCGCGTACTGATGGACTCAGATTGGGAAGAACATCTTCCCCTAGTATCAATGCACACTCTAGAACATACTAGTGCACTATTGGACCATGCTCCCATTTTGCTGACTACCGGAACGCCTACGTAACGGTGTGCTATACCATTCAAGTTTGAACTTGGATGATTACATCGTGAAGGTTTTCTGGATATGGTCAAGGCAGTATGAGAAAGACCGGTTACGGGATGCACTCCAAATCCAGAGGCAGAATAATAAAGTGTGTGCGACATACAAACACCTTGGGGGTTGGGCACAACATAATACTAGTATTCTTAAAAAAAGCGACGTATTGTGTCTACCATTGATCAACTCGAAGCTTTATCAGAATCTCGATTGTTCATTATGCAGGAGATTGATCTCAAGAGCGAATCAAATGTTGAGTTAGCACGACTTTTGCGCGAAGACGAACTCAAATGGTATCAACGTTTCAAAGCTCAATTTATTTTGTATGGGAACTCAAATACAAGATACTTTCATAGTGTTGCTAATAGAATACACATGATGAAACGTATTCGGTCCTTAATACAAGATGAGGGAACAATTAAAGGACATGACTATCTAAAATCTTATATTACAAATTACTATAAGGGTTTGTTCGGGGCACCAGAAAAAGGTAACTTCTCTTTGGATGAGTCCCAAACAGATGATAAACCCTAGGTTCTGTTGAGGAAAACAATCTACTAACTACTCCCTATACCGAGGAGGAGATCAAGACGGTTGTTTTCCAAATGGAACACAACAAAGCCCCTGGTCCTGATGGATTCCTAGCTGAGTTTTATCAAACCTTTTGGAATGCTATAAAAATAGATCTTCTTGAGATGTTTATGCTTTGCACACTGGACAATTAGATATGTTTCAACTAAATTTTGGTGAGATCATTTTACTACCTAAGATTAATGAAGCAGAACGAATCCAATAATATAGACCGTTATGTCATCTTAATGTTAGTTTTAAGATTTTCACCATAGTTGCTACTATCAGGTTAAATTCACTGGTTGGTGATAGCTATGAGATTCGACACATTTTTTATGGTTTTTATTGATGGTTTTGTCGCAGATTTGATCGTTTTCTGCCTTTACCTAACAGGAATACTTGGATTTTAATGTATGTTCAGGTTCTAGACGTCAACAGAAGGATTTAATTAGAGAAATACGATATTCTAGAGAAAACAAGCAAGTCCCAATTTGGAAGCACACGAGGGGAGCTTACAGATGGTTTAACGACCAACTATACGGCGCGAATGACTGTATAGTTCCCACCGTATAGTTGCCGCCCCCTCTATCTTGTCAAAAGGGACAACTTCTGTTAAGGGACGAGGGACGAAAATAGAACACAACAGCCACCACACCATCCACAAGGGAGAAAAAGGGGCCTGGAGAAGAAGAAGACGTTGTTCATCTCGCTCCACAATCTTCGACCTCGTAGCCAATACACCTCCATAGCCACTACTTGTACTTGAGAGAGAGAGAGAGAGGAATCTCCATGTCAACACCCGGATTTTTAATCCCAGATGCCCGTTATGCCATACCTCGCAATCCCAGGATTACCATTTTTGCGAGACATAACGGATTTGATATCACAGTACATCATCCATTACAAACCATACATAAGGTTCTTACACAAATAAGGATCTCATGATCCAGTCTTAATACAACAAACAGCGGAAATAAGATAAACGTAGCGGTGGGGTCCATCTCAGGGGCACAGGAAATGCTGACGAAGGCAGATAGTCCAAGTTATCATAGCCATCCTACTGACCATCATCTTGATAATCTCCTTCATAGTCTGGCCATGATAATAGCCAGGGACAAAAGCCATGAGTACTCTTTAAGTACTCGCAAACTACCACTAACAAGTAGAAACTTCTAAGTTAAAGTGTTAACTCTAAGTTTAACTATAAAGTTAAGTTTGAAACCTAAGCTGAGTTCTGAAGCAAAGAAAGATAAGATAACACTCGAGAATCACTTAAGTTGGGGAAACTATTTTCATAAACACAACCCTGTTGTGGTCAAGTCAAGATTCATCATTCTTTTCAAAGTATTTAGAAAACATCTGACAACGAAACAGTATGGCCATTCCAACTGTCCATAACCGTGGATGCGGCTATTCGAATAGTTTGACACTCTGCAGAGGTGTTACACTTTCACCACAAGATTCGATACATCTGTCAGGGATAACCCTGAATCATCATACTTAGTATGCAGATAATCAAACATAACCTTCCCTTTACACACCCTAGTATAAGCACCTCTCCTATGAGCATGGCCTCCCAACCATGACCATCAGTTATCTTGGGCACTGCATAGGTGGACAACATTGAGAGGTAGCCTCAACTCAAACCTCTCCCTTGAAGGAACTAATACTAATGCATATAAATTTCCAGCTAAGCCTTACCCAGTTCAGGTAATGTGGTTGTACGGTAAATTTGGAATGGTATCGCATCCGAATCCAACCATCAGTTTTATAAAAGAGTTAAGGCTCATGCCTCAACATTTTCATCAACATCAATCCTGTGTGTTTCTCAACACATGTCAAAACATATCAATAGAATGACTCATAATTCCAAGGTTTTCATAATTCATTTTCACCAAGTGTTCCCATCTAAAGTGACTCAGGTTTTTGATCTACTCTAAACTACTAAGTTAAGAGTGTTCACTAAGGTGGTAAAGATGGGTTCAATCTCATGCCATAGAATGGCATCTAAAAGGGTTTTAAATAGGTCAAGTTTTATACTTTTTATGCTACCTTCAAAACAAGTAAAGAACTTTGTAGAACCTAAGAGGGGTAAAACTTGTAACTAGGACTTGGGGTACCATTAGTTAAATAAGGGGGGTGTGATCCAAGCATGCTTAAGGCATCTTTGCTAAACCATCTAGTTTGATTCTAGTTTGCTAAGTACTACACTTGCAAGTGCTAACTTGCAAGGGTTAATCTTGGATAGTGCTAGCTTGCTAATAGTAGTTGGCATTGTTAATGGTGGCTTGCCTTGGTTGGTGCAGTGGTTGAAGTTTTCTTCTTCTTCTTCTTCTTCTTCTTCTTGGTAGAACTCCTCCTCCTCGAAAGCTTGGTCGGTACTATCGTCTATAAATACATAGGGAATACACAATCACCAAACAATACTTAACTAGGCTAGATAGCATTCTAAGACACACAATTGATGATCTATTATCATCACAAGCATCACAAGCTTAAATCAAAAGTTTCCTTCTTTTTATTTTGGAAAAGTAATTTCTACTCATGGAAAAATTAACTAAAATTTAACATTCACCACCAAAATATGGGATCATGTGGACACATGTCCTCACCACATATTTTAACATGTGGGAATGAGATTTAAGGGTTGGATCAATATTACTTTGGTTTAAGTTCCTTATTTAATGATTTAATGTGACTAGAAATGCCTATATAGCATTATTTTGGTACTAGTCCAAAGTCACTTCATGTAAACCTTAATATTATTACATATTTGGATAGATATGGTAAAATGTGATTTTTGAGAGTTGGAATCAACTCAAAAACTTGGTTGATTTTATAAAAAATGTGGCAAGTTGCAAATGCTTCTGTCTTCTTATTTTTATTAGGAGAGATCTATAACTCTAATTGAATTAAATCCAACGGGCTTGGGTAGATTACTTCCATACCTTTTAGGCAAAATTAGTTTCATGCAATTTGGATTTGTAAAACTCACAGAATTGATTTTTGAAATACTGGACAGAAACTAGATTTAACTAAAAAAGAAAAATCCAGATTTGAATCGTTGGGCTAGCGCGGGAAAGGAATGGTCTGGCCTAGTGGCGTTCCGCGGCACGGGGCTTAGCTGACAGGGGGTCCCGCTTGTCAACGGCACTTAAAACGCGAAACGGTACGCGCGTTGTGGGCCATGCGATTAGAATAGGAATCTACGGCTGAGGGTCATCGTCGACGACGAACAGGTCGCCGGCGAGCTCGAACCCTAGCGGCTCAGTGGGGGTCTGCTGGGGGCGTACCAGGGCTCCAGCGGGGTCGGCGCGGCGGGCAAACGACGTGGAAGACGACGGCGAGGCGAGGTGTGGTCGCGGTGGAGCTTGGGGCGGTCGAAATCAACGGCGCCCTTCTCCTCCTACCGTGGCTGCTCCGGCTCCAATTCCGGCGAGCTGCTGCTCGACTTGCTCCGGCTAGAGGTGGGTAAGGTCCAGAGAGGTTAGGGGAGTGGAATGGTGTGTAGAAGAGAGGCTGAGAAGGGATCCTTTTATAGGCTCGACGGTGAGACTGAGCGGGTTGGGCGGTCGATGGTGGCGACATGGCTACGGCGAGGTAGGGGCATGGCTGGGGGTGGCGATCGATGGGCGGTTCCCTGGCGGTGCTCTAGAGCTTAAATGCGGCTGTAGGGGCGGTGGCACGCGGTCAGGGCGAGGTGGCGCTCTGCGCGGCAGAGGCGACGGTGTCCATGGCGAGCGGTGGTTGTGGGGCGTTGGGCGGCGAACGGGCGTGTCCTTCGTGTTCCCTGTGTCATGGCGGAGTGGTAGGCGCGGGCTGCGATCGAGCGGCGGCTTGTGAACGTGTGCCGGGTGCGGCGCTCTGGCGTGCGCTCGGCATGGTGCGGTGGCACTGGGTGCGGTTTGTGCTCGGTTGTCCACTGTGCTCCTAGGCTTGGGCAAGGGACAGGGGGTGGCGGTGAGCTCCTGGCTACCTCCTAGACATGGAGAGAGATGGGGAGGTGGTCTTCTGGGGTGAGGGAAAAGTTGGCCAGTGAGTTGGTGCTCGGCATGGCTTGGCCTTGCCACTAGGGTGTAGGGGATGGGGTGGTAATGGCATGGTTTGATCAAGTGGAGACAGAGGGAGTGTTTTGTGGTCAATTGGGTGGCAAAACCCTGTAGAAATAGTGAGCTAGCTAGCTGTGTTTGATTCTGCCTGCCATGTGTTTGATGAAATGGCCGCATGAAAATTCTTTTTGAATTTTGAGTTCAAATTTTTTGGGTGATCTCCACTAGTACTAGGAAGTCTCTGGTTGAAAGGGTTTTGAATGTGGAACTCAAATAGAAGGGTTTTGAAATAGGGTGATTTATGCATATACATTAGATTCAATTTTAAACTGTTATTTAAAATAGTTAACAGAATGTTTTTAGTAGATCAAAAGGTGGGCCTTGGTACCTCATTATGTGTACTAGCAACGGTTACAAAGATCAAGAATTTTTTCTGTTAAAATTTGAGTACTAGGAATAGCCAAAGTAGGCATGAGAGTTAAATTTGCCAAAATGACCATTCCTCCTTTTTAATTCTTTTTGATTTGATTTTCTTTAGGAAAAGTTTGGGAATGATGTTGATGATGTTTAAATCACCTAAGAAACATTTTACAAGCATTTGATCACTCAATCATGGCAATTCAAACAACTCCTAAATTATATGCACACATATATGGATGCTTTCATATTAAATTTTGGAAAAGTTTTTGTTAACCCAAAATTGGATTGATTTGATCTTGATAAGCTTGTATTGAAGTTTTGGGATGTTACAAACCTTCTCCCCTTAAAAAAATCTCATCCCGAGATTTACAAAGAAAACTAGGAACTAAAGAAATCTGGGAACTTCGTCCTAATGTAATCTTCTCGTTCCCAAGTAGCTTCCTCCTCGGTATGGTTGCTCCACCGAACCTTGAGAAACTTGATACTTCTGGTCCTGGTGGTTCTGTAGGCTTCTTCTAAGATACGGATGGGTACTTCTCGATAGGTCAAGTCCTTGTTGATTTCCACAGCTCTGTGATCGATGTTCTTGAAAACTTCAGTCTTCTCAGGCACTTTCAAGCATTTGAGAAGTAACGAGATATGGAACATATTGTGGATGGCTGACATCTCTTCAGGCAGTTCCAACTTACGATACTTCTCCTCGGCGGTTCAGAATTTTGAAAGGTCCGATATATCTGGGGGCTAACTTTCCTTTCAGACTAAAGCGTTGAGTTCCTTTCCAGGGTGAAACCTTGAGATATACAAAATCTCTGACATTGAAAGTCAGGTCTCTCCTTCTTTTGTCAGCATAGCTCTTCTGTCTGGATTGGGCGGTCTTGAGGTGCTCACGGACTTTGTGAACTTTCTCCTCTGCTTCTCGGAGAATGTCGGGTCCGAAGATCTGACTCTCTCCTACTTGCGACCAATTCAAAGGGGTACGACACTTTCCCCTGTAAAGGAATTCAAATGGTGCCATCTACAAACTAGCTTGATAACTGTTGTTATATGAGAATTCTGCGAAAGGCAGGCAGTCTTCCCATTTTGATCCGTATTCCAACACACAAGCTCTAAGCATATCCTCTAGGATTTGGTTGACTCTCTCAATCTGTCCATCTGTTTGTGGATGATATGCTGTGCTGAAGTTCAACTTGGTTCCTAAACCCTCCTGTACTTTCTGCCAAATCTTGAGGTAAACTGGGTTGCTCGATCTGATACGATGGTCTTGGGGGTTCCATGCAGACTAACAATCCTAGCAATGTATAGCTCTGCTAACTTTGCACTCTGGTAAGTTGTTTTGACAGGTATAAAGTGGGCTACCTTGGACAGTCTATCAACTATGACCCAGATTGAGTTGTTTCCCCAACTAGAAGTAGGTAGGCCGGTGATAAAGTCCATTCCGAAGGAATCCCATTTCCATTCCGGAATCTGCAATGGTTGCAACAGTCCTGCAGGTCTCTAGTGTTCTGCCTTGACTCTTTGACAGATGTCACATTTGGCGATGTAGCTTCCGATCTCTCACTTCATCTTGTGCCACCAAAATTGCTCTTTCAAATCCTGATACATCTTTGTTCCTCTAGGGTGGATAGAATAAAGAGTATCATGAGCCTCCTTCATGATAACTTCCTTCAACTCTGAATCTGCTGGAACACAGATACGTCCTTTGTACCACAGTACTCCTTTGTCTTCGGTGAATCCAGGTACCTTTCTTGTACCAATACGACTTTTAATTCCATCAATACTTTCATTCCCTTTCTGGGCTTCCTTGATTTGGCTAATCAAAGTGGGTTGAAGTTCAATGCTAGCTAGGAATCCTTTGCTAACTAATTCAGTCCTGAATTGCTCCAACTCTTCATACAAACTGGGTTTCTTCTCCTTGATCATGGTGTTAAGCCTACACGGCAATCTGCTAAGAGCATCCGCTACCACATTGGCTTTGCCGGGGTGATAGTGAATGTCAAGGTCATAATCCTTGATTAACTCTATCCATCTTCTTTGCCTCATATTCAGCTCCTTCTGAGTGAAGATATACTTCAAGCTCTTATGATCTGAGTAAATCTCACATCGATTTCCCATCAAATAATGACGCCATGTCTTCAGGGCTAGGACTACAGCTAATAGCTCAAGATCATGGGTCGGATAGTTCTGCTCATGCTGCTTCAGTTGTCGAGACAGATAAGCGATGACTTTGCCTTCTTGCATCAATACACATCCTAGACTAATCTTGGATGCGTCACAATACACATCAAATGGCTTCTTGATGTCTGGCATGACCCAAATTGGGGCTGATATCAATCTCTTCTTCAGCTCCTGGAAACTGGCTTCACATTTGTCTGTCCATTCAAACTTCTTGTCCTTCTTCAACAATTGGGTCATTGGTCGGGCTATGCTCGAGAATCCTTCTACGAACTTGCGGTAGTATCCCGGTAATCCGAGAAAGGCATGGACTTGGGTTTGAGTGGTTGGGGCTTTCCATTCTTCAACATCTTTGATCTTTGTGGGATCAACAGAGACTCCTCCGGCAGACACAATATGTCCTAGGAATCCTACTTCCTTCAGCCAAAATTCACACGTGCTGAATTTGGCATATAACTGATGCTCCCTCAGGGTTTCTAGGATAACTCTCAGATGTTGCTCATGCTCTTCTTCTGACTTGGAGTAGATAAGGATGTCGTCGATAAACACAACTACAAAGTTATCTAGGAAATTCATAAAGATCTTATTCATGAGATTCATGAAATAAGCAGGGGCATTGGTTAATCCAAAAGACATAACTGTATACTCGTATAAACCATAGCAAGTAGTAAAGGCGGTCTTCGGAATATCCGTTGCATGAATCTTAAGTTGGTGATAACCAGTCCTAAGATCAATCTTTGAGAATACCTGAGCTCCGGTCAATTGATCAAATAGATCCTCTATCTTTGGCAAAGGGTACTTGTTCTTGATGGTGACATCATTCAATTTTCTGTAGTCTGTGCACAGACGGTTGCCTCCATCTTTCTTGTCGACGAATAACATGGGTGATCTCCATGGCGATGCGCTTGGTTGAATCAAGCCTTTGGCTAGCATAGCATCCAACTGCTTCTTCAGTTCCACTAACTCTGATGGGTTCATGCTATAGGGTCTCTGGGCTATAGGTCTGGTTCCGGGGATTAGTTCGATAATGAACTCTATATCCCTATCCAGGGGCATACCTGGCAATTCATCTAGGAATACGTCGGGGTATTCACAGACTACTCTGACTTGGTCAATGGTGGGCAAGGCTACACTCTGGTTGCACTTGAATTGACAGGGTAAGGTTTCAGAGATATGCTCTACTGTTACTCCAGAACTACTAGTCATGGTGATGGCTTTCTTAGCACAGTCTATCAATCCTTTATTCCTTGACATCCAGTCCATACCTAGTACTACTTCCAAACCTTTGGTTCCAAGTACAATTAGGTTGGCATAAAAATCTATCCCATGTATTCTGATAGGTACAGCTTTGCAATTTTTTCTAGTTTTGGTTGTTGAACCGGGGATTTGAACTATCATGACATGCTTCAGGTTGGTTGGACGAATCTTACTAGTGCATGCAAATTCTTCGGTGACAAATGAATGCGATGCTCCCAAATCAAACAATACTCTTGCTAAAACTGAGTTGACAGAAAACATACCCAGCACTACATTTGGCGCTTCCTGGGCTTCTTCTACATTCATGTGGAAGAGACGGCCATTGCGGTTGTGAGGTTTCCCTAGGGCAAATCTCCTTCCTGGCTGAACACAACGCTGCTGCTGAGCTAGGGCATTCACATTGGCATTGGTTGCAGTATTCTTGGGACACTCATTGGAGTAGTGACCCTTCACTCCACACTCGAAACAAGTGATCTGGGACTTGTCCTTGACTGCGACAGGTACAGCATGGCTGCCAGTTCTAGGTGTAGTGGTGTTGTTGTTGTTGTGGTTCTTGGGAGGTGCACGGTTGAAATTGTTGGCATTACCGGAGTTGCGATTGTTTCCTCAGGACTTCACATTGCCTCCGCTACGGTTGGGCTAGCTTGGGCGAGAATTTGGGGGTCGGTTGTTCCTTGGTGCATATCCTGGTGAAGGGTTGGGACGGTACTTCGGGTGACTGTTGGATCCAGACTGCTGCATCATACGACGCTTGCGGTTGTCGTTTGCCTGGTTAATCTTCCCTTCCATCTGGATGGCAGAGTCGACTAGATCTTCGAGATCATCGAAACGGATGTTGACGAGGACAGTCTGCATGTCATCATGCAGTCCGTTCAAGAATCTCTCCTTCTTCTTGGCCTCCGTGTTGATCTCATCCGGTGCATATCTGGCAAGTGACAGGAATCTGTCACGGTACTCCACCACAGTCATTCTTCCTTGCTTTAATTCGCAGAACTCATCTCTCATTATGTTGACTAGACCTTGTGGCACATGGGTGCGGCTGAACTTGACTTTGAATGCTTCCCATGTCATCACTTGACCACGGTTCATATTGCGGATGCTATTCCACCAAGCTCTTGCATCTCCTGCCAGATAGTGTGTGGCGAAGAGAACTTTCTCATTTTCATCAACTCCTGCAACTTCGAGGTTGTTTTCCATGGTCTGCAACCAGTCATTAGCATCTAGTGGGTTCTCAGATTGGTTGAAGATTGGGGGATTTGTGTTTTGAAAGTTTTTGAGTTGGGATCCCTGGTGATCCTGATTTCCATACCCTTGGTTGTTGAGAGCCATCTGGGTGATCTGTTGAAGTGTTGCTAAGTTGGCTTGGCGTTCTGCCCTGCTTGCTTCACGGTCTGCGATGAGGTTCTGCAAGATCTGCAGCATTGGGTCCTGCGATGAGCTGCTCCCTCCTTGGTTTACACGAGTCATCTGAAGATTGATATAGATATAGGGATAAGAGAGAAATTCTAAGGTTCATGGTTTTGGGTTTTCAAAGCTAAAACTTTGAGTTAGACTCAGGTTCTTCAACTAACTTCATTTTCATTCATGCAAGCAAGCACACGATACAACACACACCACAACAGTCAAAGGGAAAACATAAGGTTTGAAGAACCATTCTTCAAGCTAAGATACATTGAGATCGATACATCTCATGCTACGACAGTGCTCTAGTGCATCTACTCATCGTCGATGAAGTCGGAGTCCTCATCATCAGTGTAGAAGTCCAGGGCATCCTCCTCCAGAAAATCATCATCGTTGCTGAGGTAAGAATCCATGTCTCCCTGGATGTCTTCACCCTCATCTTCTTCTTCTTTTGCTGCAAGCTGAGCTTCATGCTCCTTGACGGTCTTCTCGAGGTCGGCCACCTTCTTGCGAAGACGGACGATGGTGCGATCCTTCTTTCTAATCCATCTAGCCAGTTGTTCTCTCTCACGGAGAACTGAATTCTTCCAAGATTTGGTGCTTCAATGCTTCCTCTAAGATCTGCGGTGCCTAGCCACTGTAGGTCTCCTCCTGGGGGTCCTGGAAGTTGAGCTCCCAGAAACTCCGGGTGCGGGTGTCCCAGTAACTCTGACAGGGAATCCAGATCCCTCTCGAAGATCAGCTGACCTCCATTGCCCAACTGGTAAAACTTGCTGAACTGGGTCTCCATATACAAGAATTAAGGATAAGGAAGTTAGTGAGGTGATCAAGTGTGTCAAATTTTAAGTAGTAGGGTAAGAATTTTAGAGGATCCTGAAGTTTTTGATAAAGAATCCACAAGGGTTTTTCATAAATACTCACTTTGGTTTGGAAACTAAGTTTTTGTTTGACGTCCATTCTAACTAGGGTCTCCTATGGTCAGGATGGCTCTGATACCAACTTGTCAACACCCGGATTTTTAATCCCAGATGCCCGTTATGCCATACCTCGCAATCCTAGGATTACCATTTTTGCGAGACATAACAGATTTGATATCATAGTACATCATCCATTACAAGCCATACATAAGGTTCTTACACAAATAAGGATCTCATGATCCAGTCTTAATACAATAAACATCGGAAATAAAGATAAGCGTAGCGGTGGGGTCCATCTTCAGGGGCACAGGCAATGCTGACGAAGGCAGATAGTCCTAGTTATCATAGCCGTCCTGCTGACCATCATCTTTATAATATCCTTCATAGTCTGGCCATGATAATAGCTAGGGACAAAAGCCATGAGTAGTTTTTAAGTACTCGCAAACTACCACTAACAAGTAGAAACTTCTAAGTTAAAGTGCTAACTCTAAGTTTAACTATAAAGTTAAGTTTGAAACCTAAGCTGAGTTCTGAAGCAAAGAAAGATAAGATAACACTCGAGAATCACTTAAGTTGGGGAAACTATTTTCATAAAAACAACCCTGTTGTGGTCAAGTCAAGATTCATCATTCTTTTCAAAGTATTTAGAAAACATCTGACAACAAAACAGTATGGCCATTCCAACTGTCCATAACCGTGGACGCGGCTATTCGAATAGTTTGACACTCTGTAGAGGTGTTACACTTTCACCACAAGATTCGATACATTTGTTAGGGATAACCCTGAATCATCATACTTAGTATGCAGATAATCAAACATAACCTTCCCTTTACACACCCTAGTATAAGCACCTCTCCTATGAGCATGGCCTCCCAACCATGACCATCAGTCATCTTGAGCACTGCATAGGTGGACAACATTGAGAGGTAGCCTCAGCTCAAACCTCTCCCGTGAGGGAACTAATACTAATGCATATAAATTTCCAGCTAAGCCTTACCCAGTTCAGGTAATGTGGTTGTACGGTAAATTTGGAATGGTATCGCATCCAAATCCAACCATCAATTTTATAAAAGAGTTAAGGCTCATGCCTCAACATTTTCATCAACATCAATCCTGTGTGTTTCTCAACACATGTCAAAACATCTCAATAGAATGACTCATCATTCGAAGGTTTTCATAATTCATTTTTACCAAGTGTTCCCATCTAAAGTGACTCAGGTTATTGATCTACTCTAAACTACTAAGTTAAGAGTGTTCACTAAGGTGGTAAAGATGGGTTCAATCTCATGCCATAGAATGACATCTAAAAGGGTTCTAGATAGGTCAACTTTTATACTTTTTATGCTACCTTCAAAACAAGTAAAGAACTTTGTAGAACCTAAGAGGGGTAAAACTTGTAACTAGGACTTGGGGTACCATTAGTTAAATAAGGGGGGTGTGATCCAAGCATGCTTAAGGCATCTTTGCTAAACCATCTAGTTTGATTCTAGTTTGCTAAGTACTACACTTGCAAGTGCTAACTTGTAAGGGTTAATCTTGGATAGTGCTAGCTTCCTAATAGTAGCTGGCATTGTTAATGGTGGCTTGCCTTGGTTGGTGTAGTGGTTGAAGTTTTCTTCTTCTTCTTGGTAGAACTCCTCCTGCTCGAAAGCTTGGTCGGTACTATCGTCTATAAATACATAGGGAATACACAACCACCAAACAATACTTAACTAGGCTAGATAGCATTCTAAGAGACACAATTGATGATCTATTATCATCACAAGAATCATAAGCTTAAATCAAAAGTTTCCTTCTTTTTATTTTAGAAAAGTAATTTCTACTCATGGAAAAATTAATTAAAATTTAACATTCACCACCAAAATATGGGATCATGTGGACACATGTCCTCACCACATATTTTAACATGTGGGAATGAGATTTAAGGGTTGGATCAATATTACTTTGGTTTAAGTTCCTTATTTAATGATTTAAAGTGACTAGAAATGCCTATATAGCATTATTTTGGTACTAGTCCAAAGTCACTGCATGTAAACCTTAATATTATATTATATTTGGATAGATATGGTAAAATGTGATTTTTGAGAGTTGGAATCAACTCAAAAGCTAACTTGGTTGATTTTATAAAAAATGTGGTAAGTTGCAAATGCTTCTGTCTTCTTATTTTTATTAGGAGAGATCTATAACTCTAATTGAATTAAATCCAACGGGCTTGGGTAGATTACTTCCATACCTTTTAGGCAAAATTAGTTTCATGCAATTTGGATTTGTAAAACTCACAGAATTGATTTTTGAAATACTGGACAGAAACTAGATTTAACTAAAAAAGAAAAATCCAGATTTGAATCGGTGGGCTAGCACGGGAAAAGGAATGGGCCGGCCCAGTGGCGCTCCGCGGCGTGGGGCTCAGCTGACAGGGGGGTCCCTCTTGTCAGCGACACTTAAAACGCGAAATGGTACGCGCGCTGTGGGCCGTGCGACTAGAATAGGAATCTACGGCTGAGGGTCGTCGTCGACGACGAACAGGTCACCGGCGAGCTCGAACCCTAGCGGCTCAGTGGGGGTCTGCTGGGGGGTACCAGGGCTCCAGCGGGGTCGGCGAGGCGGGAAAATGACGTGGAAGACGACGGCGAGGCGAGGTGTGGTCGCGGTGGAGCTTGGGGCGGTCGAAATCAACGGCGCCCTTCTCCTCCTACCGTGGCTGCTCCGGCTCCAATTCTGGCGAGCTGCTGCTCCACTTGCTCCGGCTAGAGGTGGGTAAGGTCCAGAGAGGTTAGGGGAGTGGAATGGTGTGTAGAAGAGAGGCTGGGAAGGGCTCCTTTTATAGGCTCGACGATGAGAACGAGCGGAATGGGCGGTCGACGGTGGCGATATGGCTACGGCGAGGTAGGGGCATGGCTGGGGCTGGCGATCGATGGGCGGTTCCCTAGCGGTGCTCTAGAGCTTAAATGCGGCCGTAGGGGCGGTGGCACGCAGTCGGGGCGAGGTGGCGCTCTGCGTGGCAGAGGCGGCGGTGTCCATGGCGAGCGGTGGCTGTGGTGCGTTGGGCAGCGAACGGGCATGTCCATCATGTTCCCTGTGTCGTGGCGGAGCGGTAGGCGCGGGCTGCTGTCGAGCGGCGGCTTGTGCATGCGTGCCGGGTGTGGCGCTCTGGCGTGCGCTCGGCATGGTGCGGTGGCACTGGGCGCGGTTTGTGCTCGGTGGTCCACTGCGCTCCTGGGCTCGGGCAAGGGACAGGGGGTGGCGGTGAGCTCCTCGCTACCTCCTAGACATGGAGAGGGAGGGGGGAGGTGGTCTGCTGGGGTGAGGGCAAAGTTGGCCAGCGAGTTGGTGCTCGGCATGGCTTGGCCTTGCCACTAGGGTGTAGGGGATGGGGTGGTAATGGCATGGTTTGATCAAGTGGAGACAGAGGGAGTGTTTTGTGGTCAATTGGGTGGCAAAACCCTGTAGAAATAGTGAGCTAGCTAGCTGTGTTTGATTCTGCCTGCCATGTGTTTGATGAAATGGCCGCATGAAAATTCTTTTTGAATTTTGAGTTCAAAATTTTTGCGTGATCTCCACTAGTACTAGGCAGTCTCTGGTTGCAAGGGTTTTGAAAGTGGAGCTCAAATAGATGGGTTTTGAAATAGGGTGATCTATGCATATACATTAGATTCAATTTTAAACTTTTATTTAAAATAGTTAACAAAATGTTTTTAGTAGATCAAAAGGTGGGCCTTGGTACCTCATTATGTGTACTAGCAAGGGGTACAAATATCAAGAATTGTTTGTGTTAAAATTTGAGTACTAGGAGTAGCCAAAGTAGGCATGAGAGTTAAATTTGCCAAAATGACCATTCCTCCTTTTTAATACTTTTTGATTTGATTTTCTTTAGGAAATGTTTGGGAATGATGTAGATGATGTTTAAATCACCTAAGAAACATTTTACAAGCATTGGATCACTCAATCATGGCAATTCAAACAACTCCTAAATTATATGCACACATATATGGATGCTTTCATATTAAATTTTGGAAAAGTTTTTGTTAACCCCAAATTTGATTGATTTGATCTTGATAAGCTTGGATTGAAGTTTTGGGATGTTACACTCCACCTTGTAAGAC
Source organism: Avena eriantha (assembly GCA_910589775.1). Taxonomy (NCBI): domain Eukaryota; kingdom Viridiplantae; phylum Streptophyta; class Magnoliopsida; order Poales; family Poaceae; genus Avena; species Avena eriantha. Next base: position 386,338,414 of record OU342744.1, on the reverse strand, counting down.
TAGGCTTTGAGATTGTTTCTTCCCATCTTGAATTGTATTGGATATTTTTCTATTCTTATTGTGGATCTCCATGGTAATACCAAGACGAATACCCTTTATTTGATTATATTGATGATCCATTCTTCTCTCATGTGTGACTAATTCCCTTGGGTGTGGGAGATGTAGGGGATTGGTGAGATGTGATGTGCCTTCATATATGTGCCATTAGTATTGTGATTGATTCTAATTACTATATTATGTGTGCTTGACTATTTGTGGGATGCTTAATTCTTGTTGTCCAATTAAGGGCCCAGACAACATGATACCTTGTTCTACACAGATACGATCTTGCTTGCTACACTACAAGAAAAGTTTCCTTTTGCAACCAATTGGCCCGACGGTCGTCGTAGAAGGCGCGTCTTCCGCGACGAAATTCTCGGCTCGGCCGTGGCCGATGGAAAACTTTTTTTCCAGTTTCACGGCCCTCTACTACGACGGATCTGCTAAAAACATGGAGGATGCTCGACTGGCGCATGGCAGACGCAAGATTTTCATTTCCTCGCAAGATGTTGACTCGCCGAAGTCTTTTGAGGCGTGTGGGTCCTGGACATCAATGTCTCTAGTGGACCATACTTTTCGGTCGCGCCTCCCTAATTTAAACTCGAAAACGTTGCTCGATGCATCTACCGTTTAGTCAGGATACTAGGTCCCACATGTCAGCCTCACATTAGAAGGATCGTGTGCATGATGGAATTTTTTTACTTTGCTCGCGCCACCTTATTCCGAAGTTGATAGCGATGTTCGATGCATCTATCATTTAATCACGATGCTGGGCCCCATATGTAATCCTCTCATTAGAAGAAACGTGTGTATGATGGAATTTTTTCCTTAGCTAGCGCTACCCTGTTCCGAGTTGATAGCGCTACTCGACGCATCTACCGTTTAACCAATCTCCTCAGCCCCACATGTCATCCTCTCATTACAAAAAACGTGTGTATGATGGATTTTTTACCCTCTGTCGCGCCTTTGTGTTCCGAACTTCATAGCTTTGCTCGCTGCATCAGCCGTTTATTTAGGCTCGTGGGTCCCTTATGTCAGCCTCACATTAGAAGAATCGTGGATATGATGGAATTTTTTCTTCTCTAGTGCTACCCTATTCCGAAATAGATAGCATTGCTCGACGAGTCTACCATTTGCTCACACTGCTGGGTCCCCCATTTCAGCCTCTCATTAAAAGAAACATGTACATGCTAAACTTTTTGCTCTCTCGCGCCTCCCTATTTAGAACTGGCTACGTTGCTCGATACAGCATCTGTATAAGGTAGCGCTACTGGGTCCCACATATCAGCCTCTCTGTAAATGAAACGTTCGTATGATGTCCTTTTTTGGCCATGTCCGCTGTTTTGACCTTGGAAACTTGCTGGATCCTAGATGTTAACCACCTCTGTGCAGGAAACGTGTCTATGTTGGGTCCCAGCTGACAGCCTCTATTTGAAAGAAACGTGTGTATGTTGAACTATTTTTTCGGGTCCCAGATGTCAGCCTCAGAGTACAAAAAATGCTCAGAAAGGCCGAATTAAAAAGATTTGGGCCTAACTCGGGGCAGATGCCCTATTCGTCATGGCTTATATTCCATGGGCTCACTCCTAAATTGAATGGGTTACGGTCAGTGGCCACAATACCATGAAAAGGTCGAATTAAAAGGTAGTATTGGGCTATGCTTGGGGCTGATAGGCTAATTTCATGGGCTATGCTTGGGCCTGCTGGGTCTGATATGTCAGCTTCTCTGTAAGTGCAACGTGTGTGTGATGGACTTTTTTTTCGACCGCATCCGCTGTTTTCAATGTGGCAGCCGTGTATGGTCTTACTGGTGGGGCCCTTATGTGAGCCTCTCTGGCATGTTCTGTCGTAAGGGTTCCTGATGTAACCTTGTATGTTCTGTCTGGTGGGTCCCCGATGCGAGCCTCTCTGTACAAGTATTTAAACTTTTGTTTTGAACCCACCCTCAAAACAAACTCCAAGGACATTGCATGCTGGTGGGTCCATGATGTCAGCCTCTCCGTAATGCGATATTGCTAGAAGAAGAAAAATGTAAACCCAATATACACACACACACAAAGGCGATTCGAATAAAAGACCTTCAAATCAAGTAAACGTAAACTGAGTGCCAAATACAACAAATATATTTATAGAAAAAATATCATTAAACTTTTATTAGTATTACAACTTCTGGATTAGTCTTCTTAAAATATTTTGTGTGTCTATGTTTATGTCTTTTAAAATATAATAGGGCAGCGCTCCAGGCATCTCAATTTATAAAATGCCACATAATGGGGTATTTTCTTAAAAACATGGGTAGGCAGAGTTTTTTTTATTATGAGAGGTGGGGACCAATGCCCAAAAGGCCGAATTAAAAAGAGTTTGGCTATTGCTCTACGTGGGTTATATTCCATAGACTATGCTTCATGGGCTTCATTCTCAAATTTCACTAGCATGTGCTCAGTAGTCCGCTGACCCGTAAAAGGTCGAACTAATATGTTCTCAGCTATGCTCCACGGGCTCCTTTCTAAAATTTCCGCTGGCCTATGGTCAGTAGTACCTGACCCCGAAAAGGCTGAATGAAAATGTTCAGGGCTAAAGAGGGGCCGAATGAGAGATTCAGTAGCTTTCCTGCTTGAAATTCAATAGCAGTACAGAGAGAATCAGTTATTGTTCCAGCTAAAAAAACTTGGCCCATGATCAGTTTGGCCTGTTCTCCGAATAGACTCAATCATTGGAGCAAGCAAAAATGATGATCAAGTCTGCTTCTGTGTGAGTACCTCATCCTTACATCAATGCCTCTGTGACCGCCCATAGCAACCCAAAATGCCCAAGACTCATCCAGATAATTGTAATAATGCTAAGTTTCAAAAGAAAAGCAAGAAAATCTGATGCACTTCATCTAACCAAGTACCAGTACATCACAGTTCGTTCTACAAAATATTGTACTAATAGGAACGATAGCACATTTGACAGATTCAGTAGCATTTGGAAGATTCAACAGTATAGAATAGACCGTAAAAATATCAGATAGATTCCCGGTTCATATTCAGCAACACTTGACAGATTGTGGCAGTACACTGACAGTGACCAAAAATAATTGACAGATTCAGTAATGCAGACATTGAAATTCAATAGATGTCGCTAGGACTGATTCAAAATGAATGCGAGACCATATTCTACACTCGACCGGTCGATCTGAACAAGTACCAAAATAAACTTTTGATAGGGTCAATAGCATTCAAAAGATGCAGCAGTACATAATAAGAAAGAAAAAACGACAGATTCACAGTTCACATTCAGCGTCACTTGGACATATTCAGCAGCATTTCAAAGTGACAGATTCAGTTTGCCCTTTTCTCCGAACACATGTCATTAGAAGAAACAAAACTGACGATCAAGTCTTCTTTTGTGTGCATGCCTCTTTCTTGCATTAATGCCTGTGTGTGAACTCCATAGGCAACTCAAAAATGCCCAAAGCCTTGTCTAGATTATGAGTTTATGACAAGGCCAAGTTACAAAAGAAAAGCAAGATCATCTACTGCACTTGATCTAAACTGAGCTATCCTATTACATAGTATTACAATTACTTACGGTAGTTTGGTTCCAAGCGCGGGCATTGGCGATGCTCGGGATGAACCATAATGGAGTCTCCGGAGATTTCCATGCAACGTTGGTTGAGAAACCAACAGCTGCTTCTTCGGTATTTAGACTGAAGCAACATATTTCAGGAAACGGCGTATATCCAAGTCCTATTGCATGGTGGGAGGTGTAGACACAGTTGCTTCTTATCAGATATCCTGGGGCAACATCTGCACCGCCTACCGCAATATTAATCGGATAGTTCAATCCAAGGAAAAGGGAATTTGCTCCTAGGTTAGCAATCTCTATCCATGGCTTAGGTGGATACAAGTAAGTAGTGTCCTTTGAGTACACCTTGCAGCCAAACCCAGTAGCATAGGTGCCACAAGTGCGACCGCAGCGATCAACACTATGATCAGCAACAGGATTGCCATCACCATAATAACTACCGCAATAAAACTCCTCATCAGTAACACCCACGGTATGGATAAGAAGAAGGCGAGATTCATTTGCAGATATTTCTAAGAACCATAAACCAGGTTCGTGCTTGTCATCATCTATGGCATCAAGGTTTCCCTCCTCGAGATGCGCGATAGGTGGTGATGGGAGCAGAATAGGACCTACAAAAAGAAATGACGGCCAAATCAGCCAACACTAGTTTAGATCCATTAAAACTGAAGCTGGTGTTTAGAACGGGAATGGATCAAACTTACCAAAATATAGATGATTCCAAACATAAACACTGCCACTCTCTGTGGTTGCAAACACCAGACCCTTGTGGATGAGTGCATCGTTGTATCTGAAATAGCGCTAGAACTTGTTCTCAATAACTTTCCATGCATACTCATCGCCATCAAGGATAGCAATTGAGTAGTCGAAGATAGTGACAAGAGAGAAATCTAAATAATCAGCCGCAACTCTAGGAGCTCGGCAAATAGCAATCTTCCAGAGGAGAATAGGGCGATCATTATGCATGAATGTAAACGGATCCTTGGTGGGTACAAACTCATTGACTTATGGGAGAGGAACGCGTTGATAAGTGTACACATTGACAAGCTCCCAATTGCACTCGGACCCAATAGTGGCGATCCAATCTCCATTGGCACCTACCCACTGCTTACCCATACAATTCGGGAACACGGCGTCGGAGGAGTACCTATCTAGTGGTGTTAGCTTGCATGTCGTGCCCTTGACCTCGAATTACTCGTCGCATACCCATGGTTTCTTAGTGGGGTGAGAATGAAGAACACAGGGAAGGCCAAATGGCTGAGAAGCATGTAGAGTTGCACTATATTTTGCTGAGTCAAGAAGATGTTTCGATGAACCGGCGAGGCTCATGGCGGTGATGACATCGCATCTGGTTATGAGTTCTTGAAGAGGGCCTTAGTTAAAAACATGCTGGAACAACTCAGAATCATCACTGTCCTTGCTCGGTCCTGCCATCACAAGGGAGCTGATGGAAGTTGGGACAGTGGCTTGATTTGGTTTTCTGGAAAAGAGGGAAGATCAGAGGTGGCAGGCAGGACAGTGAGAAGAACAAACACTCTCATACTGTGCAGTGGACAGGATCGGAAAGCGGCATTGTGGAGAAGAAGAACGGCGGCGCTTGGCGTAGAAGTGGGGATAGAGCGTATAACCAAGGTTGAATAAAATTAAAACGGACGCATGTTCCTCTGCTCCAGTTCCCTTCAAAATAGTACTACTCTACTCCCAGTTCCCTCCATAATAAATGTTTCTTGTAAATCAAAGAGGAAGTAGTATGAAGAGTAGGGCCCGATCATCTGCTCTCTCGAGGAGCCAAACCTGACTATTTTCTTTGCTAAATTTTATGGTCCTTTATGCTAAATGCATGGACCTTAGTGTAATTTTACCTTTTTTTAGGTCCTTGGTGTAAATGTACCCCTACCATCTGTGTAAAATTCTAACCAAAAAGTGTAAGTTGTGAAATTTGACAAATTTAAGCTTAGTTGTCAACGAGGATGAAAATTCTTGGATTTCAAGCCGAACGACCAAGGTCATGGCCATATCAACATCATACTTTATGGTGATGATGCCATGTCCAAGAATTAGCATGCCGGTAGATTTGGACATATTTTGAAAACAATCGAAGATGAAGTAGTACGAAGAGTATGGCTCGATCAGCTGCTCTCTCGAGAAGGAGCCATACACGACTGTTTTCCTTGCTTAATTTTAGGGTCATATGTGCTAAATGTATGGACCTCCATGTAATTTTCCGTTTTTTAGGTCCTTGATATAAAATGTACTTCCATGCCCGTGTAGAATTCTAACCTAAAAGTCTAAATGGTAAAATTTCGACGATTTTTTAGCTTACTAGTCAACGAGTATGACCATTATTGGATTTCAAGCCGAACGACCAAGGTCAAGGCCATATATATCAACCATCATATATTATGTTGATGATCCCATATGAGAGAATTTGCATGGCAACAAATTTGGCCATATTTTGAAAACAATCAAAGAGGAAGTAGTATCAAGAGTTTGGCTCAGATCAGCTGATCTCTCGAGAAGGAGCCGAACCAAAGCATTTTCATTTTAGGGTACTTTATGCTAAATGTATGGACCTTAACGTAATTTTTGCTTTTTTGAGGTCCCTGATGTAAAATGTACTCCGATTGACCGTGTAAAGTTCTAACCTAATAGTAAGTGGTGAAATTTAGACGAATTTAAGCTTAGTTGTCAACGGGTATGAACCATTCTTGTATTTCAAAATGAATGACCAAGGTCAAGGCCATATCTACATCATACTTTATGTTGATGATCCCATATTCAAGAATTTGCATATCGACAAATTTGGCCATATTTTGAAAACAATCGAAGATGAAGTAGTATGAAGAGTGTGGCTCGATCAGCTACTCTCTCGAGAAGGAACCGAACCCTATTGTTTTTCTTTCTTAATATTAGGTTCCTTTGTGCTAAATGTATGGACCTCGATGTAATTTCCCCCTTTTTAGGTCCTTATTGTAAAATGTACTCCCATCGACCGTGTAAAATTCTAACCTAAAAGTAAGTGGTGAAATTTAAATGAATTTCAGCTTATAGTTGTCAACGAGTATGAACATTCTTTGATTTCAAGCCAAACAACCACAAGGTCGAGGCTATATCTCTACATCATACTTTATTCTGATGATTGAGTATCCAAGAAATTGCATGGTGATAGATTTTGCCATATTGTGAAAACAATCGAAGAGAAAGTAGTATGAAGAGTATGGCTCGATCAACTGCTCTCTTGAGAAGGAGACGAACTCGATTGTTTTCTTTGCTCAAATTTAAGGTCCTTTGTGCTAAATGTATGGACCTCGACGTAATTTCCCCCTTTTTAGGTCTTTGATTTAGAATATACTCCCATCGACCTTGTAAAATGCTAACCTAAAAGTAAGTGATGAAATTTCAACGAATTTAAGCATAGTTGCCAACAAGTATGAAAAAATCTTGGATTTTCAAGCTCAACGACCACGAGGTCAAGGCCATATCTCTACATAATACTTTATGTTGATGATCCCATATTCAAGAATTTGCATGGTGATAGATTTGGCCATATTTTGAAAACAATCGAAGAGGAAGTATTATGAAGAGTATGGCTCGACCAGCTGCTCTCTCGAGAAGGAGCCGAACCCGACTGTTTTCTTTGCTCAATTTTACGGTCCTTTGTGCTAAATGTATGGACCTCGGTGTAATTTTCCCTTTTTTTCGGTCCTTTATGTAGAATGTACTTTATGCTTATGATCCCATATCCAAGAATTTGCATGCCGACAAATTTGGCCATCTTTTGAAAACAATCGAACATATTAAAAACAAAAAATAATCAATTTCATTTTTCCAAGTGACGGGAATTTATTTTCTGAAAAGCAAGTAAGAAGAATTTATTTCCTTTTTTCTGTTAAAAAACAAAGAGCGATAAGAGAATATATGAACAGAGAGGAGGCAGCGAGAGAGCTGCGAAGAGAAGGATTTGAAGGCGGTGCGATGTCAGAGTAAAGCTGGGATGGGTTCATGACATGAGGTATAGGGTACAGTGAGTAGAGTAAATTTCAGGACCACACTATATATGCACACACAAAAAATGTGTTTTCTCTCTCCTTCACTCCCCCATCACCAACCCCACACCCCGGCCGGCTGATCTCTCCCTTGTCCACAAAGTGGCGCTGCGCACGTCCGTCGACTGACAACCTGCCATTGGTGGCTCCGTTTCTTTGTCGGCGGCTCCGTGTCTTTGTCTGGCGTGTTCGTCAGCTGTGTCGGTGGGAACCATTTTGGTCCTTGGTGGCAAAAAGTATTACTACTACAGTAGTAGTACAATAGAGTAGCAATTCAGACTTTCCCGATTTCAAATTTTTCACTTCCTTCACAAACATCTGGGGGGAGGATATTCAAAAGATCGCCATTCGCAGTACTACTAAAACAAGTACGAGTACTACTTAAGTGCTGGACAAGGGATTGGGTTATTTGGCCAGCAAAAAACAAAAACGTCACATCCCATTGGATGCTCACCATTATGATCTGACCAGCCTACCTACTCCGCACTACTCCACCTGCGTACCCTAGGAAGAGGAAGCACCCATCACACCCGCAGCAAGCTGGTTCAAAAGTGAGGAGTGCTCCTTTTTTCTTCCATGAAGCAAGTAGTACTCCCTCCTTCCCAAATTAGGACGCGTATTACTTCTGGTCAGAGTCAAATTTAATAAACTTTGACTAAATGTACGACATCAACTCAATGTCACCTATGTATAAGGTGAACTTTTGCTATAAGATGGGACCCACATAGCTTATGGAAATAGCTACAATGTATGAGGTCAAGTTCACTATAAGTTGGGACCCACTTATCTATTAAAAGTACACACAAGCAAGAGAGAGAGAGAGAGAGAGAGAGAGAGAGAGAAGAGAGTAAAATAGTTGTTTATTGCTTATGGACAACCCACAAGCTTGTAGGTCACCCTTAAAGAAATTCCCCTAAAGTGAACCTCCACTATGTATATGGATAGCCTTATGGACTACTTTTTGTCTTGTGGATAGCCTTTGTGGACTACAATATTTTCATATTATATGCATTTATCATTAGAAAAATCAGTATGTTTTTACATATAGTTGGTCGAATTTTAAAAAGATTGAATTTGACCAAACCTATTATGCGTCCAAAATTGGGAAAGAGGAAGCAATATGAAGAGTATGGCTCGATCAGCTGCTCTCTCGAGGAGTTGTACCCGATTGTTTTCAATTACTTGTTTGGTTTTAGGGTCCTTTGTGCTAAATGTATGGACCGCGATGTAGTTTTCTCTTTTTTAGGTCCTTGATCTAAAATGTAGTGCCACCATCCGTGTAAAATTCTAACCAATAAGTGTAAGTGGTGAAATTTAAATGAATTTAAGCTTACTTCTCAATGGGTATGAACATTCTTGGATTTCCAGCCAAACGACCAAGGTCAAGGCCATATCAACATCATATTTTATGTTGATGGCCCCATACGAGAGAATTTGCATGCCAACAAATTGGGCCATATATTTTGAAAACAATCAAAGAGGAAGTAGGATGAAGAGTTTGGCTCAGATCAGCTGATGTCTCGAGAAGGAGCCGTACCAGAAAGTTTTCCTTTTACGGTCCTTTGGGCTAAATGTATGGACCCCAATGTAAATTTCCATTTTTAGGTCTTTGATGTAAAATACTCTCCCACCGCGGCCATGTAAAATGCTAACCTAAAAGTAAGTGGTGAAATTTAAATGAATTTAAGCTTAGCTGTCAACGAGTAGAAACTTTCTTGGATTTCAAGCCGAACGACCACATGGTCAAGGCCATATCTCTACATCATACTTTATGCTGATGATCCCATATCCAAGAATTTGCATGGCAACAAATTTGGCCATATTTGTAAAACAGTCGATTAGCTGCTCTCTCGAGAAGGAGCCGAACGAACCCGACTATTTTATTTCCTCAAGTTTAGGGTCATTTGTGCTGAATGTATGGACCTCAATGTAATTTTCCCTTTTTTAGTTACTTGATGTAAAATGTACTCCCACCGCCCGTGTAAAATTCTAACCTAAAAGTAAGTGGTGAAATTGAAACGAATTTAAGCATAGTTGTTGACTGATGTCTATGCACTTCTATTCTGGTCGACAGTTGTTGGGACTCCAAGTGCAGAGGTTTGTAGAACAGCAGCAAGTATTCCCTTAAGTTGATCACCCAAGGTTTATCGAACTTAGGGAGGAAGTGGTCAAAGGTATCCCCTCTCAAGCAACCCTGCAATCAAGATACAAGAAGTCTCTTGTGTCCCCAACACACCCAATACACTTGTCAGGTGTATAGGTGCACTAGTTCGGTGAAGAGATAGTAAAATACAAGTGGTATGGATGTAAGACAACGGTGCTACAAAAATAGCTTGATGGCGTGAAAGAGACTAAAGGCAAACTGAAATAAAGATGGAAGCAAGCAAACATGTAACAAATCTAATTGCAAACGGTGTTTCAATGCTTAGAAACAAGGACTAGGGATCATACTTTCACTAGTGAACACTCTCATATAAATATCTTCTCTTTATGATACTACTCTAAACTACTCTCCGGTTGGACACTCTAATCAATGGTAGGGCTATAACAGCATACCTCAAAGTAAGCCTTTCCCATCTAGATAACCCCACACTGTCACCTTGAGCACTACATGGTTCCAACAAACACCACAATTTCATAGAAACATCCAACTCCAAATATAACCCATAACAAGTATTTGTAATATCTAGCCTAAGTGCCACCATGGTGTGCACGCTGTCACTTTCACACACATGGGGAGAGCAGAGATCTATTAAAGCACTTGAGTCGCAAATGATATCTACTTGATTACAAAACTCATGATCACAATATGATCATGCATAGAGAGAGAGAGAGATGAATACATAGCTACTGGTAGAACCCTTAGCCTCGAGGAAGAACTACTCTCTCATCATCATGGGAATCAGCAATGGCGATGGAGATGGTGGTGGAGATCGATGGAGATGGCGGTGAAGATGGTAAAGAGGCGGCGGCGGCACCAGCGGTGGTGCGGAAGACTCCTTCCCTACCGCCGGTATCACAGGGGAGCACCACCCCTTAGCACCCTTCCTTCATGGCTTCTTAGGAGCCCTTTCCCATGGAGATGGGATCCATGGGGGAGGCAAAAAAACGTGGCTTTGGTGGCTACAAATTCATGGGCTGAGGTGTCTCCCATGAATTAGGTTTCCTCCTTTTGTATTTTTGATAAAGAAATAGGCAAACAAGGAAGAAATAAACTAAGCTTGAACAATAGTGATTCCAAGTGAACTTGATAAATAAAGCTATGCTCCCCGGCAACGGTGCCAGAAAATAGTCTTGATGACCCACAAGTATAGGGGGTGTATCGCAGTATTTTCGAGGGAAGTGAAACCCAATTTATTGATTCGACACAAGGGGAGCCAAATAATATTTATAAGCCTTAACAACTGAGTTGTCAATTTAGCTGCACCTGGAAATAGTCTTGCTCACAGCAGTTTATCAGTAGCAACAGTTTTGTAGTAGAAATAGCAAAGTAGCAGCAGCAGTAAAGTAAAGACAGTAGTAACAATAGCAGTAAACAATAGGATTCGAGTGCGGTAGGCATAGGGATGGATGGACGGGTATTCCATGGACAAGACAATTCACATAGCAATCAGAACATAGGGCAATTGCAGATAAATAAGATAAAGCATCCAAGTACTAGATAATCCTAGGCATGTGTTCCATATATAGTCATACGTGCTCGCAATGAGAACTTGCACAACATATTTTGTCCTGCTAGCCCGTTTGCAGCGGGGCCTCAAGGGAACTACTGGCAATTAAGGTGCTCCTTTTAATATAGCACTGGAGCAAAGCATTAACACTCCGTGAACACATGTGATCCTCACATCAAAGCCATTCCCTCCGGTTATCCCGATTTCTGTCACTTCGGGGCCATTGGTTCCGGACAACAACGTGTGTATACAACTTGTAGATAAGACCATAAACAATACTATCATAATGAATCAATAACATGTTCAGATCTGAAATCATGGCACTCGGGCCTTAGTGACAAGCATTAAGCACAACAAGTTGCAACAAAGTCATAAAGCACTAATAAAAGATACTAGGCACCATGCCCTAACAATCTGTTGCCATTACATGAATGATCTCATCCAATCCCTACCATCCTCATAGCCTACAGCGGGGGATTACTCACTCATAGATGGGGGAAACATGGATGGTCGATAGAGAAGCGATGGTGATGATGATGGCGATGATCTCCTCCAATTCCCCGTCCCGGTAGGGTGCCAGAACGCAGTTTCTGGTGCTGTTTCGTGGAATCTAGTGGTGGCGGCGGAGCGGAACTCCTTCTGGAAAAACGTCGAACCCCCCTGAGTTTTTAGGTCAGAAGGCAACTTATAGGCGCAGAGGGAGGCCGAGGGGGTGCCTGGGCTGGCCACACCACCCCCTGGCACGGCAGGTGGTGTGGTGTCCCCCTGGCTCTCTCCGTCTCGTATTCTGGCTCCAGATGACTTCCGGTAAAATAGGCACTTTGGCTTTTGTCCCGCCCAATTCCGAGAATATTCATTTTCTGACTTTTCTTGAACCAAAAACAGCAGAAAACAGGCAGCTGGCACTATGGCTCTTGTTAATAGGTTAGTCCAAGAAATCATATGAAAACTACTCCAAAGTGTGGAAAAAACACAAGAAAGTAGATAAAACCAAGCATGGAACATCAAAAATTATAGATACATTTGCAATGTATCAGTCATCACAATACAAACATGCAGTACTCATTGGATTAGAAGGGCTATTATTATGGCCTGAGCATTGAAAATTGAAATGACCCACTTCAAAGAAAAGTTCACAAATAAAAGGATAGAGGGCACAAACTTTTTTACCAAGATCATTTAGAACCCTATACCACGTTCTATTTTTTTCATTCATATGGGTGACATAATATTTTTCTTCAATTTGATTATTCTCACAAGGTCGATGTATTCCACAAAAATTCACATGCTTATAAGAAATAGTACTTTCAGAGGTTTGAGCATGTTTATTGCTATCATTAATAACGATTTCATTTTCCATGCAAGTGTCCTTAAAAGGCTCATGATACATGTCCCATTTTTATTTAGGAGCATTAATATGAGAAGCAAAGGTTCTAAAACAATCAATAAGAATTTGAGGATCAAGACCATATTTAGTACTAAGCTCTTGAAAATCGGCAGTTTCAGCGAAAGACTTAATGCAATCATACTCATAGTTTATACCTGGTTCTTTACCTTTGTTGTTATCCCAATCTTCGATATTGCTTTGAATTGTCTCAAGAAGATCCCACTTAGCTTTGACATCCTTACTTGTGAAGGATCCCTCTAAACAAGTATCTAGATAGTCCTTGTAATGTCCTAAAAGCCTTGCATAGAAATTATTAATAACAATATTACTGGGGAGCTCATGAATGGGACATTTGAGCATTAGTGACTTCAGTCTCCCCCATGCTTGGGAAATACTTTCTCCATCATGTGGATGAAAATTATAAATGTAATTCCTATCTTTATGAATTTCATGAGGAGGATAAATTTAGAGTAAAAGAGAGATTCAAGTTCCTTCCACTCCAAATGATGAGGATCATCTATAAGCTCATACCACTCTCTTGCTTTGCCCTTAAGTGAAAAAGGGAATAGCTTCCTCTTAACTTGGTTCATTGAAATACCTGCACACTTGAACAACTCACATAATTCGTGTATAAAGAGTAAATGATCACCAGGATGGACAGTTCCATCTCCAAAATAACAGTTATTCATAACACGTTTAAGAATTTTTATAGGTATTTTAAAAGGGATGCTTTCAGTATGTGGATTTAAAATATCACAAGTATTACTAGAATTACCACATACGGGAGATAAAGTATCATCAGAGCAAATTTTCTTCTTTAAAGTTGGGGAACTAAAAAGATCATTTTCATAAAAACTAACTTCCCCAAGCTTAGACGTTTCCATAGCATTAGTAACAAAGGTGTTCAAAAGATTCAAACTAATAACATTGCTATTAGCATGCAAAGAAAGTTCCATCGGTTTTTTAATTTTCTTTTCATACAATTCATGTTCTACGTTAGGAAAAATACTAAAAATCTCTCTAATTTTGTTGTTGTTTTCCATTAAGCCTAACTAGTGAAAATAAAAACAAGAAACAAAAAGACAAAATTGCAGAATCTAACGGAAATAACTTCGAGCACTCACACACCAGCTACAGTACTAGAAGATAGCTTAGTAGCCAGAGGATGTGAGTACATTTTATCTTACCTCCCCGGCAACGGCGCTATAAAATAGCTTGATGTCTACGCACTTCTATTCTTGTAGACAGTTGTTGGGCCTCCAAGTGCAGAGGTTTGTAGAACAGTAGCAAGTTTTCCCTTAAGTGGATCACCCAAGGTTTATCGAACTCAGGGAGGAAGTGTTCAAAGGTATCCCCTCTCAAGCAACCCTGCAATCAAGATACAAGAAGTCTCTTGTGTCCCCAACACCCAATACACTTGTCAGGTGTATAGGTGCACTAGTTCGGTGAAGAGATAGTAAAATACAAGTGGTATGGATATAAGACAATGGTGCTAGAAAATAGCTTGATGGCGTGAAAGAGACTAAAAGAAAACTGAAATAAATATGGAAGCAAGCAAACATGTAAGAGATCTAATTGCAAATGGTGTTTCAATGCTTAGAAACAAGGCCTAGGGAACATACTTTCACTACTGAACACTCTCATATAAATATTTTCTCTTTATGATACTACTCTGAACTAGTCTCCGGTTGGACACTCTAATCAATGGTAGGGCTATAACAGCACACCTCAAAGTAAGCCTTTCCCATCTAGATAACCCCATACTGTCACCTTGAGCACTAGATGGTTCCAACAAACACCACAATTTCATAGAAACATCCTACTCCAAATATAACTCATAACAAGTATTTGTAATATCTAGCCTAAGTGCCACCATGGTGTGCACGTTGTCACTTTAACACACATCGGGAGGCAGAGATCTATTAAAGTACTTGAGTAGCAAAGTAGATCTACTTGATTACAAAGCTCATGATCACAATATGATCATGCATAGAGAGAGATGAACACATAGCTACCGGTAGAACCCTTAGCCTCGAGGAAGAACTACTCCCTTATCATCATGGGAATCAGCAATGGCGATGGCGATGTTGGTGGAGATTGATGGAGATGGTGGTGAAGATGGTGAAGAGGCGGCGGCGGCGGCGCCGGTGGCGGCACGGAGGACTCCTTCCCCGCCGCCGGTACCACAGGGGAGCACCGCCCCTTAGCACCCTTCCTTCATGGCTTCTTGGGAACCTTTTTCCATGGAGATGGGATCCATAGGGGAGGCAAAAATGTGCCTTTGGTGGCTGCAAATTCGTGGGTGGAGGTGTCTCCCATGAATTAGGTTTCCTCCCTTTATATCTCTTCTCAGATTCCTGTCACCCCTTCTTGGGCTGCAGTAAATCGGCTCTATTGGGTCCATCCGGACTTGGAAGCAGCTCAATTTTATGTCCAGAATGTTTGTCGCAAAATTTCTAACAACTTTGTAGTTGAAGAGTTTTCCATTTGACGCCTTCTTTGATCCAAAACGTGACCATCTTCAAAACGAGTTCTGAGACAAATTTCTGGAAAATCCCAATTTGACTCCAACAAGGTTTTCACTTGTATTCCTGGTAATTCCTACACATTAAAGTGTAAAACAAGAACATTGTGCACTTTTGCAACTATTAGTAGGTTAGTCCAAATAAATCATAAACTCTATACAAAATAGAGTATTAAAAGCATATTATTAGCTTAAAACCATCAAAAATTATAGATACGTTATGGACGTATCATCGACGAGTACGAAGAATTCTTGGATTTCAAGACGAACGACCAAGGTCAATGCCATATCAACATCATACTTTATGTCGATAACCCCATATGAGAGAACTTGCATGGCAACAGATTTGTCCATATTATTTTGAAAACAATCAAAGAGAAAATAGTATGAAGAGTTTGGCTCAGATCAGCTAATAATCTCTCGAGAAGGAGCCGAACCAATGCAACAAAAGGTTTTCCTTTTAGGGTTCTTTGTGCTAATTGTATGAACATCAATGTAATTATCCACCTTTTTAGGTCTTTGATGTGAAATATGCTCCCACCGGCTATGTAAAATGCTAACCTAAAAGTAAGTGGTGAAATTTTAATGAATTTAAGCTTAGTTGTCAACGAGTATGAACTTTCTTAGATTTAAAGCCAAACAACCACAAGGTCAAGGCCATATCTCTACATCATACTTTACGCTGATGATCCCATATCAAACAATTTGCATGGCGACAGATTTGGCCATATTTTGAAACAAAAAACAAAGAGGAAGTAGTATGAAGAGTATGGCTCGATCAACTACTCTCGTCAGAAGGAGCCGGACCCGACTGTTTTTCTTGCTTGATTTTAGGGTCCTTTGTGCTAAATGTATGGACCTCGATGTAATTTACCCCTTTTAGGTCTAAAAGTGTAAGTGGTGAAATTTATAGGATTATTTTATGCTTATTTGTTAATGAGTACGAACATTCTTAGATTTCAAGCCGAACGACCATGGTCGTCAAGGCCATATCAACATCATACTTTATGCTCATGATCCCATGTTAGAGAATGTGCATGGCAACAGATTTGGCCATGTTTTGGAAACAATCGAAGAGAAAGTAGTATTAAGAGTTTGGCTCAAATTAGTTGATCTCTCGAGAAGGAGTGAAACCAGAAATTTTGCCTTTTAGGATCCTTTATGCTAAATGTATGGACCTCGGTGTAATTTTTGCGTTTTTGAGGTTCCTGAAGTAAAATGTACTCCGATCGACCGTGTAAAGTTCTAACCTAAAAGTAAGTGCTGAAATTTAAACGAAATTAATCTTAGTTGTCAACGAGTATGAACCATTCTTCAATTTCAAGACGAACCACCAAGGCCATATCTACATCATACTTTATGCTCATGATCCCATATCCAAGAATTTGCATGCCGACAAATTTGGCCATATTTTGAAAACAATCGAAGATGAAGTAGTCTGAAGAGTATGGCTCGATCATCTACTCTCGTGAGAAGGAGCCAGACCTGACTGTTTTCCTGGCTTAATTTTAGGGTCATTTGTGCTAAATGTGTGGACCTCGATGTAATTTCCCCCTGTTTTAGGTCCTTGATGTAGAATGTACTCCCATCAACCGTGTAAAATGCTAATCTATAAGTAAGTGATGAAATTTCAATGAATTTAAGCATAGTTGTCAACGGGTATGAAAAATATTGGATTTCAAGCCGAACGACCATGAGGTCAAGGCCATATCTCTACATCATACTTTATGGTTATGATCCCATATTCAAGAATTTGCATGGCCATAGATTTGGCCATATTTTGAAAACAATTGAAGAGGAAGTAGTATGAAGAGTATGGCTCGACCAGCTGCCCTCTTGAGAAGGAGTCGAACCCAATTGTTTTGTTTGCTCAATTTTAGGGTCCTTTGTGCTAAATGTATGGACCTCGATGTAATTTTCCCTTTTTTTAGGTTCTTTATGTAGAATGTACTTTATGCTTATGATCCCATATCCAAGAATTTGCATGCTGGTAAATTTGGCCATCTTCTGAAAACAATAGAAGATATTAAAAACAAAAAATAATCAATTTCATTTTTCCAAGTGACATGAATTTATTTTTTGAAAAGCAAGTAAGAAGATTTATTCGATCAGCTGCTCTCTCGAGGAGCCGTACCTTACTGTTTTTAATTCCTTGTTTGGTTTTAGGGTCCTTTGTGCTAAATGTATGGACCTCGATGCAATTTTCCCTTTTTTAGGTCCTTGATGTAAAATGTAGACCTACCATCCATGTAAAATTCTAACCAAATAGTGTAAGTGGTGAAATTTAAACGAATTTAAGCTTACTTGTCAATGAGTATGAACATTCCTTGATTTCAAGCCGAACAACCAAGGTCAAGGCCATATCAATATCATACTTTATGCTGATGGCCCCATATGATAGAATTTGCATGGCAACAGATTTGGCCATATTGTGAAAACAATCAAACAGGAAGTAGTATGAAGAGTTTGGCTCAGATCATCTAATCTCTCGAGAAGGATCAGAACTAGAAAGTTTTCCTTTTATGGTCCTTTGGGCTAAATGTATGGACCTCCATGTAAATTTCTCTTTTTGGTCTTTGATGTAAAATATGCTCCACCGATCGTGTAAAATGCTAACCTAAAAGGAAGTGGTGAAATTTAAACGTATTTAAACTTAGCTGTCAACGAGTATGAACTTTCTTGGATTTTAAGCCAAACGACCACAAGGTCAAGGCCATATCTCTACATCTAACTTTATGATCCCATATCCAAGAATTTTAATGGTGACCAATTTGGTCATATTTGTAAAACAAGCGAAGAGAAGTAGTATGAAACATATGGAGCGATCAGCTGCTTTCTCGAGAAGGAGCTGAATCCAACTACTACTCCCTCTAGCCCAAATTAATTGACTTGCGTTTATCAGATTCAAATGCATCTAGCACTAGAACATGTTTATATACATCCGAATCTAGACAAATTCGAGTCAAGTAATTTGAGGGAGTACAATAGAGTAGCAATTCAAACTTTCCGAGTTTCAAAATTTTCACTTCCTTCACAAACATCGGGGGGAAGGATATTCAATAGATCATCATTCGCAGTACTACTAGTACTACATGATACGGTGATTAGTAACAAATGAAACTTGTTTTGGATGATAGTACCAAAAGAAAGGACGTCCCAAAAGAAACTTCATTCAATCATTAAGGGGTTGTTTGGTTCAGTGGTTATCCAGTGGATAACACTGGATATCCACTTTTTTTTGGTTATCCAGTGTTTGGTTTAGAGGGTGGAGGGGATATGGATAACCACTTTTGGCTCAAAATGGTGGTTGAGCATATCCCACAAAAAGAGTTGGATGAGCTCAACCACTTTTGGATAGCTCCTTTGAAGCGTTTTCTTATTCGTTCACCCTTCCCCTCGAGAGAAAATAACCATCTTTTCTTGCCTATGGGCTCGACAAGAGGGCGGCCATAGCGTAGGCCATTAGGCAGAGCGGGTGTTCAAATACGCACGCGGGCGTAGGCCGCCAGGCAGACTGGGCAGGCAGGTGGACACGGGGTCGAAGGCAAAATGGTGGCGAGCTGCCGGCGGTTGTGGCCGCTACTAGGGAAGTGGTGAGGCGGATGAAGAAGACAAGGTGAAAGAGGAAAATGAAAAAAACAGTTGGGCCAATAGATTTGACTGGCTATCCCTAACCACTTTTTATCCCACTTTACCAAACAAAAAAGCCTACCCCTAACTAGCTAGTTGGGGATATCCTCATCCCTAAATGACATCCTCTAAACCAAATAGCCCCTAACATAATAGCACAAGTTTCCATATAAAGGACTCGCTGCTGAACTAGTGCAGGTATGGAGCCTCCTAGCACTAATCCACGCCGCCAGCGGTAGCTCGTGACATCGGCACCAACGCCAGCTGTGTAGCATGATAATGACGGTTTGATTTATTTGCAACATATGACATGTTAATAGTCATATTATCCACTTGTACCTATGTTAATAGTACTTAGTGTTCATATATATGACATATGCATGCCTTGGCTATTTTCACATAGCTCGTTAACCATTAGATATTTATTAGTGAGTAGTGTTTACACTCTTGGTCATATAGGGATTTATTTAAATGGTTAACTAACTCGCCAAGCGGTATGTTGGCAGTTTTGGATATAACTCTTTTTATGAGTCATTAATCAGTCGTGTCCTTTCTATGTGCATGAGCATGTGTGCAATATACGCACAACTCTATTTATGAGTCAATTTTATCATGCATATGATTTCTATATGCATGCATGGGATGGATAGAATATTTGGTTTACTTGATAATAACGATATATCATTTCGCCAAGCTAATATATGTGGATGTTATATGGAATTTGATGATGCACTATGATATGCTTAGTGCAAATAACATAGGATATGATCCTAGTTATCATGGATATATGCACCTGTATGAGAGGAGCCATATGTGAATGTTATATAAAATTTAATGATGCATTATGATATGTTTAATGAAGATAACATAGGTTATGACCCTAGTTATCACGGATGTATATGCACCTATCTGAGACATGCATGTGATTTCTATATGTATGCATGGGATGGAGAGAATATTTTGTTTACTTGGTGATAACAATGTATCATTTCGCCAAGCTAATATATGGGGATGTTATATGTTATCTGCACTAAATATATCATAGTGCATCAGATGCACTATGATATGTTTAGTGCAGATAACATAGGTTATGACCCTAGTTAACCACTATAGAACTTAATATCTGGCAAGCCAAATCGACTCACTTAGTCATGTGTCGTAGGCATCAAAGAAAGGCTACGGACGTGCAGTTACTACGCATACATGCATGGATGCAATGGAACGAATGTTCCTACAAAGCAGAGAATTAATTATTTCTAGTCTATCATACGCCTAAGCTTATAAAACGAGCAAAATAGATCAGCGTGGCCAAAATTTCACAAAAAAAGATCGGTCAAATGTGTGTCCTCGCACGTAACCAAAGCCGGCCCACCCAGTATTAGCTACTTAATTATAATAAACATGAATAGATTAGTGGCCAAAGCCTATACGGATGATTAGGTAATGGACAGTATGCCACGGCCTTCTTTAATCGCTCCATAAACCTACCAAGTCCATGATAGAAAACTTGGCGATCAATCTACAACCAGTCGCAACGCCCATGTTCCTACCCATGATCTCCAGAACGTGCACGAAGGTGTCCCTGGCTGGCCGTCTATATAACGCTGGCTGATCTCGCCCCAACCTGGCGCAGCTTAATCCAGTCCATCGCTGGCTTGTCCTGCCCATAATTGCCCCGAGAGATGATAGCCATAGTCGATTGATCATTAACTGCCAACACCTTTCAAGAATCGCTCATACCATCTGTTGTCTACGCTCGCATAGAAGCTCCTGCTGCTAGTGCTAGCCGTACGGGACCGGCCGCTCGCCGTACGCCGTCGGCCGTTTTCCCATGTACACCGGCCATCCGGCCGCTCGCTGTACGCCGGCCAGCCAGTCGCGGTACACAAACCGCTGCTAGCTGTTGTCCGTCTCCTGAGGATATCGGCTACAGGTAAAAAGCATCAGATATTTTGTTTTCGTTCATTGTAGAATTTCTCTCCTCCATCTGCTAGTTTGGTCACATTGACACAAACTAGGGGATTTTCTCCCCTAAATTGATACATGTTTTGCCTTTTTCTCATGATCATGATAAAATTGGCTCTTGATTTGGTCACATTGACACAAATCAAGATGCTATAAACTCATATATATATGTTACCAAAATTTGGCACTTGGCTTGGTTACATTGACACAAGCCAAGATGCTCTAAAAATCACATATTAGTAAAACCATGCTCTTGGTTTGGTCACATTGACACAAACCAAGTTGCTTTAAAATTACATGTCTTTGTTTGATCTGTTGATATATGCTAAATTGCCTACTCCTCATAATTATGATAAATTGGCTCTTGTTTTGGTCACATTGACACAAACCAAGATGCTATAAACTCATGTATATATGTTACCAAAATTTGGCTCTTGGCTTGGTTACATTGACACAAGCCAAGTTGCTCTAAAAAATCACATATTAGTAAAATCATGCTCTTGGTTTGGTCACATCGACACAAGCCAAGTTGCTCTAAACGCATATATCACTAAACTCATGTCCTTGGTTTGGTCAAATTGACACAAACCAAGGTGCTCTAAATTCACATATATTATTAAAATCATGCTCTTGGTTTGGTCACATTGACATAAGCTAAGTTCCTCTAAAATTACACATCACAAAAGTAATTGCCTCTTGTTTTGGTCACATTGACACAAAATGAGTGGCTATAAAGTCATATACCATTACAACTTTGGCGCTTAGCTTGGTTACATCGACACAAGCCGAGTTTCCTTAAATTCATATAATCAGGAAAATTATAGCCCTTGTGCTTTAAAATCATATATTATTAAATCATGCTCTTGGCTTGGTCACATTGACACAAATCGAGTTGCTTTAAAATGATATATTATTAAATCGTGCTCTTGCCTTGGTCACATTGACACAAGTCAAGTTGCTCTAAAATCATATAGTATCAAATATATGCTCTTGGTTTGGTCACATCGATACAAGCCAAGTTGCTCTAAACTCATATATCACTAAACTCATATCGTTGGTTTGGTCATATTGGCACAAACCGAGGTGTTCTAAATTTACATATGTCAATAAATTATATGCTCTTGCTTTGGTCACATCAACACAAGACAAGTTGCTCTAAATTCATATGTTACTTAACTTATGCTATTGGTTTGGTCACATTGACACAAGACAAAGAGCTCCAAAATCTCATGCCTAGCCAAAATCATCTTGTATTGGCTACTACTCATCATGCTAGTAACTAAGTAAGTCGAGTAGAAATTTAAATATGTTGCATCCTAAAAGTATAGAATGCTCCATATTGTCTGAGGACTAGCCATAATGATATCTTCTCTGTATGCCTTAACATGTACGAAGGGCTAAAATTAAACAAATCTACATGTAGGTTAATTCGAGATATGATCAGTTAACTTACGTTTCTCATAGTAAAAAA
Organism: Avena eriantha; assembly: GCA_910589775.1. Lineage (NCBI taxonomy): Eukaryota > Viridiplantae > Streptophyta > Magnoliopsida > Poales > Poaceae > Avena > Avena eriantha. Next base: position 386,316,111 of record OU342744.1, on the reverse strand, counting down.
ACTAGGAGTAAAAATATACATACTCCTGTGACATCCAAAATCATATTAATATCTGACTAGTTCTACGTGCTATAATTAGGAACTAGTAAAGTACATGTAGGAAATTGACTTACATGTCATAAGATAATATGATATAGATTAAAACTAAACCATGCATTTCATTCATATAGGTGCATGCATCTATAAGACTAAATTATGACTAGGATCATATCCTAGGCCACTTGCACTAATATAACACAGTGCACTTGAAAAGATTAAAATTAAGAAATGCACTACTCTCATATAGGTGTATATACATCCATGATAACTAGGGCCATAGACTATGTTATCTGCACTAAACATATCATAGTGCATCATCAAATTTCATATAACATTTACATATGGCTCCTCTCTTATACTTCTCCTACAAATTGGATCGTGTCGTAATATTTTGGAGTGGTCCTTTTGTTTCGCATAGTTTGTACTCATAAGTATTTTTGAGTATTCTTTTATATGACATTGTAATAGATATGTTGGAATTCTTAATCAGGGGTTTTCTCTCCAGAGATGTAATTAACAGTTCTTTTATATATATGTAAGAGTTCTGGAAATAAAGTACCTACAATGTTTGATCCCTTTCTTATGTTACGCATTTACGCATTTAAATTACACTATCTGTCTCTATAACATGGACGCGAGTATTTCCGTCGCCCCATTTTCCCGTCATCAGATTCTGGCACGCCCGGTGGGACATATTTCTCCCCAAATCTTTGAAATTCGACATAGCATACAACATATGGATTCCTATAATATATTTCCTCATATATCTAAATTCACGAGGACTAATATATTGCTCCTCCATTTTTATGGCATGGAGGGACAAGTCCAACAATTTGCGACTATCTATGTTGGGTTCCTTTGGTTTGATGTGCCAATAGGACCTCTCATGACATTACTAAGCCAAAATTCACTTAGTAGTGCTTACCCATCCACACCAACTAAGAAAGACCAATAAAAACATGGTCGGTTTGCATTAATGGAGGGGTACACTTGTGTCCTTTGCAAAGCCATCCAAGCAAAATATATGATCTGCTGAAAAAGCACCTGCTCGTGGCGCCGTGACTCTAGCTCCGGTACCATACATGGAAGGGAAAGTTGTGTAAGTGGGGCAATTACCCTACTATTATTCCTAGAAAGAGGGAAAATCAGCGTATTCAACAAATATGAATTTTCGCTACTAGACTGCAAAGAAATAGGGAGGGTTGTGCATAAACACAAAAGCAAGCAATAGGGGTGGAATCGAGCCGAGCTGAGCCGAGCCGAGCCGCTCGGCTCGGCTCGAGCAGGCTTGTTAATTTTCGAGCCAATCCTAGCTCGGCTTGCCGCTAAAAAGTTTCTAAAAACTGGACTCGCGGCTCGGCTCGTGGCTCGCTCGGTCGGCTCGGCGAGCCTGGCCCACTTACCACCTGGGAGGGAGGGACACGCTCCAGGACCCCAACTCACCCGCATGCGATTTCCCAATCCTCACGTATATGTCGCGCTCGCTCCGCCACGAACAACCACCGGCGACACCAGCGCCGGCCGCCAACGCCGAACTCCCTGTCTCATTCTCCATGGCTGCCCTCCCTACCCTCTACTCCTGTTCGATTCGTTCCCCACGGTCTCACGCAGAGCGACTCATCTTCGGTTACCTGCGTCCCTCCGTTGGTCCGCTTGCCGACCCTCTGCTTCCCAATGTCCAGGGGCAGGGGAACTCTCCTGCTGTCCTTCGGCCCAAAGAGCCAGACTAGATTGGCTAGACTAGATTGAAATCGATCAGTGCAGGCAAAGGGAAAGATTTTGGTTCTCGTTGCCGAAGGCAGAGGCCCGTGTTCGATTTGTTTTTCAATTGCTGGATGTTTCTTATGACAGATTTATTCTTCTGTCAGATTTAGATCTGCTAGACCGCTATCTTATATTATAAACTATGACCTTACTCGTTATTTCTTCTATAATCAAATGAATGCAGCGCTGAGTGCTATTCATAAAAAAATACTAGCACCACCAATGTCCTATACTGCGTTTTTAGTTTCTATATCTTCTACTACATGCATAGATGTAGATAGAACCAAGGAGAAAGTTGTCTTCGTCATTGTGTTATACTGTACTAAAATGTTTTAGCTTTGTACATGAAGTGTATCTAGACCCTTTTAGTGTGTAGATTCATTTAGATTTAGAGTGAACATACATACTAAAAAGTGTCTCTATACACACTCCTTTCGTAAAGGTAAAACATCTTATATTTTAAAACGGAGGGAGTACATCTCAGTATGATTTAAATAATTTTGACTAGGTTTTGCTTTAGCAACAACATATAGAAATTCAGCGGTAGATGCAAAATATAATACTGAAACCGATAATTCAACATTATGAATATCAATGTAGATGCTAACATATGTGTAGCATGATAATGACGGTTTGATTTATTTGCAACATATGACATTTTAATAGTCATATTATCCACTTCTACCTATGTTAATAGTACTTAGTGTTCATATATATGACATATGCATGCCTTGGCTATTTTCACATAGCTCGTTAACCATTAGATATTTATTAGTGAGTAGTGTTTATACTCTTGGTCATATAAGGATTTATTTAAATGGTTAACTAACTCGCCAAGCGGTATGTTGGCAGTTTTGGATATAATTCTTTTTATGAGTCATTAATCATTCGTGTGCTTTCTATGTGCATGAGCATGTGTATAATATAGGCACAACTCTATTTATGAGTCAATTTTATCATGCATATGATTTCTATATGCATGCATGGGATGGATAGAATATTTGGTTTACTTGGTGATACCGATATATCATTTCACCAAGCTGATATATGTGGATGTTATATGGAATTTGATGATGCACTATGATATGCTTAGTGCAAATAACATAGGATATGATCCTAGTTATCCTGGATATGCACCTATATGAGAGTAGTGCATTTCTTAATTTTAATCTTTTTAAGTGCACTGTGTTATATTAGTGCAAGTGGCCTAGGCTATGATCCTAGTCATAATTTAGTCTTATAGATGCATGCACCTATATGAATGAGATGCATGGTTTAGTTTTAATCTATATGATATTATCTTATGACATGTAAGTTAATTTCCTACATGTACTTTACTAGTTCCTAATTATAGCACGTAGAACTAGTCAGATATTAATATGATTTTGGATGTCACAGGAGTATGTATATTTTTACTCCTAGTTTTTTTACTATGAGAAACGTAAGTGAACTGATCATATCTCGAATTAACCTACATGTAGATTTGTTTAATTTTAGCCCTTCGTACATGTTAAGGCATACAGAGAAGATATCATTATGGCTAGTCCTCAGACAATATGGAGCATGCTATACTTTTAGGATGCAACATATTTAAATTTCTACTCGACTTACTTAGTTACTAGCATGATGAGTAGTACCCAATACAAGATGATTTTGGCTAGGCATGAGATTTTGGAGCTCTTTGTCTTGTGTCAATGTGACCAAACCAATGGCATAAGTTAAGTAACATATGAATTTAGAGCAACTTGTCTTGTGTTGATGTGACCAAAGCAAGAGCATATAATTTAGTGACATATGTAAATTTAGAACACCTCGGTTTGTGCCAATATGACCAAACCAACGATATGAGTTTAGTGATATATGAGTTTAGAGCAACTTGGCTTGTATCGATGTGACCAAACCAAGAGCATATATTTGATACTATATGATTTTAGAGCAACTTGACTTGTGTCAATGTGACCAAGGCAAGAGCACGATTTAATAATATATCATTTTAAAGCAACTCGATTTGTGTCAATGTGACCAAGCCAAGAGCATGATTTAATAATATATGATTTTAAAGCACAAGGGCTATAATTTTCCTGATTATATGAATTTAAGGAAACTCGGCTTGTGTCGATGTAACCAAGCTAAGCGCCAAAGTTGTAATGGTATATGACTTTATAGCCACTCATTTTGTGTCAATGTGACCAAAACAAGAGGCAATTACTTTTGTGATGTGTAATTTTAGAGGAACTTAGCTTATGTCAATGTGACCAAACCAAGAGCATGATTTTAATAATATATGTGAATTTAGAGCACCTTGGTTTGTGTCAATGTGACCAAACCAAGGACATGAGTTTAGTGATATATGCGTTTAGAGCAACTTGGCTTGTGTCGATGTGACCAAACCAAGAGCATGATTTTACTAATATGTGATTTTTTAGAGCAACTTGGCTTGTGTCAATGTAACCAAGCCAAGAGCCAAATTTTGGTAACATATATACATGAGTTTATAGCATCTTGGTTTGTGTCAATGTGACCAAAACAAGAGCCAATTTATCATAATTATGAGGAGTAGGCAATTTAGCATATATCAACAGATCAAACAAAGACATGTAATTTTAAAGCAACTTGGTTTGTGTCAATGTGACCAAACCAAGAGCATGGTTTTACTAATATGTGATTTTTAGAGCATCTTGGCTTGTGTCAATGTAACCAAGCCAAGTGCCAAATTTTGGTAACATATATATATGAGTTTATAGCATCTTGATTTGTGTCAATGTGACCAAATCAAGAGCCAATTTTATCATGATCATGAGAAAAAGGCAAAACATGTATCAATTTAGGGGAGAAAATCCCCTAGTTTGTGTCAATGTGACCAAACTAGCAGATGGAGGAGAGAAATTCTACAATGAACGAAAACAAAATATCTGATGCTTTTTACCTGTAGTCGATATCCTCAGGAGAGGGACAACAGCTAGCAGCAGTTTGTGTACCGCGAGTGGCCGGCCGGCGTACAGCGAGCGGCCGGATGGCCGGTGTACATGGGAAAACGTCCGACGGTGTACGACGAGCGGCCGGTCCCGTACGGCTAGCACTAGCAGCAGCAGCTTCTATGCGAGCGTGGGCAGCAGATGGTATGAGCGATTCTTGAAAGGTGTTGGCAGTTAATGATCAATCGACTATGGCTATCATCTCTCGGGGGAATTATAGGCAGGACAAGCCAGCGATGGACTGGATTAAGCTGCACCAGGTTGGGGCGAGATCAGCCAGCGTTATATAGACGACTAGCCAGGGACTCCTTCGTGCACGTTCTAGAGATCGTGAGCAGGAACGTGGGTGTTGTGACTGGTTGTAGATTGATCGCCAAGTTTTCTATCATGGACTTGGTAGGTTTATGGAGCGATTAAAGAAGGCCGTGGCATACTGTCCATTACTTAATCATCCGTATGTGCTTTGGCCACTAATCTATTCATGTTTATTATAATTAAGTAGCTAATACTGGGTGGGCCGGCTTTGGTTACATGCGTGGACACACATTTGACTGCCCTTTTTTGTGGGATTTTGGCCATGCTGATCTATTTTGCTCGTTTTTTAAGCTTTGGCGGTTGATAGACTAGAAATAATTAATTCGCTACTCTGTAGGAACCTTCGTTCCATTGCATCCATGCATGTATGCTTAGACACATGACTAAGTGAGTCGATTTGGCTTGCCAGATATTAAGTTCTATAGTGGTTAATACCCATATATATTGCCAACTTCATTTTCTTATGAAATCTTCAAAAGTATTTGCCAATTATTTGTGTCCAATAGCCATCGTGTTTTATAAGTTTGCCGGCCGCAGTCGACATTTTAGAAATATTTGTGTTATACTGAGAGCGTATTCTAGCAAATATTTGTATACAACAGTGATATTTATTTGGCTGTAGGATCATAAAAATTTAGGGTTTCTCACTATGGCGAGAATTTACAGCGATATTAGAATGCTCAGTCGATGATATGTGTGTTTGGATGATTTACCTTCTTTATCGCAAGGCAAAACCATTTTAAACCGATTTAATTTCACTCTTTAAATATTTTTATCATATTCCATAATCAACATATCTTGTTTATATTCTAAGACAAAATCGGTGTCAACACCAGCTCCAGCGACACAGCCGGCTCATGACTCATCGGCACCTCCGGATAATGCAGCGGCACCTCCTGAGCCATCAGCAGCACCTCCTGAGCCATCAGCGGCACCTCCAGATAACGCGGCGGCACCTCCTGAGCCATCAGCAGCACCTCCAGATAACGTGGCGGCACCTCCGGATAAGGTGGCGGTACCTCCTAAGCCTTCAGCGGCACCTACGGATATGGCAGCGGTACCTTCGGAGTCATCGGCAGCTCCGGGAGGACACTGTGGATGAAGTTGCCGTTGTTGAGGAACCGGTCCCAGTAGTTGGTGAAAATGTTGGCGCCGGTGAACACCACCATCTCGCAGCCGTAGTGGAAGGCCTGGCCATACAGGAGACGGGCGTCCCTGAAGTTGACGAACTTGACCTTCAACGTCCCGTCCGGATTATCATGGAGGCGATACATGCGGGACTTGCAGCGACCGTACCCAGCATCGTGGAAGGCGCACGCCAGCTACCACTTTGTTCTCTGCGGGGAGAAGGCCCAAATGCGCAGGGAATTGTCCTATTGTGCGGCGATGTTGGGGTCTTTGTGCTCTAGTACGGCGATCAGCAGCCGGAAGGTGGCCATGGATGACAGATGAGGACGGAGATGGTTGCTGGAAGCGGGGGATTAGAGATGGATTGGTGGTTCGGGGAAGGGGAGAGGATAAATACTACTAGTAGGAAGGAGATGATCCGATATTAATGTGGCAGATTACCGAAGCTTAGGGACAATCAATGTTGCTGATGAAGCCGATGCGTGTGGCAAATATCGATGATGATGACTAGGGTAAGTGATTGGACGGAACGCTGACTCTACTTCTCGCACTCGATGGCCTAGTCATAATTTTGTGGTGCATCCAAGGCGACCGCGACCTCCCCCATCTGTGGGTCCTACGTAGATGATTGAGTTGATGGGTGAAAACAAATTGATAAAGTGAGCTCTTTCCTACTCCCTGCGGTCCGAGATTTTCTATATCTATAATATCTATACCACTAATATAGTACAACAGTTTTTGAATTTGGTTTTTCTCTTTAGTTCTAGAACCTTCCCAACATTGAGTAATCTAAGTCGTTGATCTGCTATGTCCACTCTTGCATCTATGCCTGACACTTGTTCAGGTGGGAAGCATCACAGCAGTCACCTCTTCCTTCCCATGTAAGCTTCCGTGCAATGGAGTATAACCGTCCAGGCGCAGCAGTGCAGAGAAGGTTGGGGCCCCTAGTGGTCCAGGCCAACTTTCCTTCTGTTTGCCTCGTGCTTCTGCCCAAAAATGAGCTCTGGCTAGATGTTTTCTTTCTCTTCCATATTAGGCTGCTCTTCATAGTGCTAAATAACTTAGGCTAGTAAAACTTTCACATGTTACTACAGTACCTTCAAAGTGTACTGGGTGAAAACAAATATACACCGTTACTTTTTATAGATGTGGCTTTTTCATATTTTTTGAGCTTTACCTATTACAGAGCATAATTTTATATAGTGATGATATGTCATACTTTATTATTATGTGGGTCTCACGTGCCAACTTACTAATAAAAGGGTGGTGCACAAATACAAAGAGGCCGCTAATCTTGTCCAACTAAACCAAGAATTTGTAAATAATAAGGCCTCAAAATATACAAAAAGGACCCTAGTACAGAAAGAAAAGGCGCAATCAGGTAGAGCTTCATTGATTATCAGTTGTGCTATACTAAAAGAAGGGCACGGCTCGAGGCTGGATCAGAGAGTCCTCATTCCCCCCACCCAAATCGCAATGCTTGGGATGGTCACTCTGAAGATGTAAGCCACCGTTCTCAACTGTTCCCTCTGCTCCCAGCCCCTCAAGCCCCGGCGGGTCTATAAGGTCTCTCTATTTCTCCCTCACAATCCATTGATTTTTCTTTTGTTGGTTTCTCTGTGCAACTATATTATTTTTCGAACTTCTGTTTCTACAGTGCGTGGATATTCATCTAGTTTGCTACCGCTGCGTCCGCAAGATCACCTCCTACCAGAAGTGCGAGCACCCTAGCAGCGGATTCACCCACGAGCCCGCCATGGACGTCGTCCTATCAGCGGCTAGGGTTGAGTGCGCCCACAAAGGCTGCAGTAGTTTGCTGCCCTACTATGAACTCCACGAGCACGAAATCATGTGCCGGTACGCTTCCTACACTTGCACGGAGACCGGCTATGACTTCGCCGCCCTGCCGCCAGCGCTCGTTGCCCACCTCGAAGCGGTCCACTCGATCCAAGTGCACAAGATCCAGTATGCCACCACCAAAGCTTTCCAGGAGCTCGTGCCGCTACCGGGCGAGCCGTCCCGCCGACTCATCGTCGTTGGCGAGCAGGACGGCGCTGTGTTCATTCTGACGATTGGCTCGGTAAGTGATGTCTACGCACTTCTATTCTTGTAGACAGTTGTTGGGCCTCCAAGTGCAGAGGTTTGTAGAACAACAGCAAGTTTTCCCTTAAGTGGATCACCCAATGTTTATCGAACTCAGGGAGGAAGTGGTCAAAGGTATCCCCTCTTAAGCAACCCTGCAATCAAGATACAAGAAGTCTCTTGTGTCCACAACACACCCAATACACTTGTCAGTTGTATACGTGCACTAGTTCGGTGAAGAGATAGTGAAATACAAGTGATATGGATATAAGACAATGGTGACAGAAAATAGCTTGATGGCGTGGAAGAGAATAATGCAAACTGAAATAAAGATGGAAGCAAGTAAACATGTAACATATCTAATAGAAAACGGTGTTTCAATGCTTAGAAACAAGGCCTAGGGATCATACTTTCACTAGTGAACACTCTCATATAAATATCTTCTCTTTATGATACTACTCTGAACTATTCTCCGGTTGGACACTCTAATCCATGGTAGGGCTATAACAGCACTCCTCAAAGTTCACTTTCCCCATCTAGATAACCCCACACTGTCACCTTGAGCACTAGATGGTTCCAACAAACACCACAATTTCATAGAAATATCGAACTCCAAATATAACTCATAACAAGTATTTGTAATCTCTAGCCTAAGTGCCACCATGGTGTGCACGCTGTTACTTTCACACACATGGGGAGAGCATAGATCTAATAAAGCACTTGAGTAGCAAGGTAGATCCACTTGATTACAAAGCTCATGATCATAATATGATCATGCATAGAGAGAGATGAACACATAGCTACCGGTAGAAACCTTAGCCTCGAGAGAGAACTACTCCCTCCTCATCATGGGAATCAACAATAGTGATGGAGATGGTGGTGGAGATCGATGGAGATGGCTCCGGAGGCACTTCCCCATCCCGGCAGGGTGCCGAAACAGAGACTTTCTATCCCCCCGAATCTCCCCTTCAGTGGCGGCGGCGCTGCGGAACTTTTCGTGGCTGGAGGCTTGATGATTTAGGGTTTTCGCATCGGGAGGCTTCTTATAGGTGAAGAGGCAAGGTCGGTGGGCGGCCAGGGGCCCACACCACCTAGTGGCGCGGCCAGGGCTAGCCCGCGCCACCCTATGGTGTGGTCAGCCCCTGGCCCCTCTCGGCTCGTCTTTTGTCTCCGTGTTCCTCTCAGTGAAATATTGACTTTGGGTTTTGTCCTGTCCAATTCCGAGAATATTCATTTTCTGACTTTCTGGAACCAAAAACAACAGAAAACAGGCAACTGGCACTATGACTCTTGTCAATAGGTTAGTCCAAGAAATCATATGAAAAGTACTCCAAAGTGTGGACAAAACATAAGAAAGTAGATAAAACCAAGCATGGAACATTAAAAATTATAGATACATTTGCAATGTATCAACATCCCCAAGCTTAACTCCTGCTCGTCCTCGAGTAGGTAAGTGATAAAAAGAAAGAATAATTTTTGAGGTGACATGCACCATCATAAACTTGATCAAAGTATTTGTAAAACATTGATAGCTGGGATCATAGTACTTCAATCATAACATGAAAGACAAAGTTCTAGCAATAAGACAGAGAAACTATGATGCAACATGAAAAGACACAAACAAAAGATTCATGAATAACAATGTTTTGCAAGACGTTTGTTTGTTTCACATAAAGAAAACATAGCATAATAGTATTCAGCTTGTACCTCATAGAGTAGCAAATATAAATGCATAGGACACCTTCAAAGTTCATTAGAGTGACTAGATACAAATAGTTTAAAACAAGCAATATCAAGTTATGCATCAATCAACTAGTCTTGGGACAATGCACATTGAACTAAGATTGGACACTATGCTCTCAAAGTAGGTGCATAAAGGTAGAAGGTGGAGAGTCAATATAATGGTGGAAGAAAGGCCTTCATAGAAGGAAGCAGAGATTCAAGTTTCATGAAGAGCTTCCAAAAATTATGGTACGTATAGCTTTCAGCTCTCACTGCCCCTATCATAAGCATCTTGAAGTGATTAATGTTAAAGTGAGCAAACTATGTTGTACATGCTTGACGAAGTATAAGGTTAGAAATCTCATGTCCCTTGAATACGAGGGCCGCTCCTCATGCTACTCAAGTTTAGTCACCGGTAAGTTCTTTTCATCGTAAGTACATGTGTATCATAGAGAACCGCCAACGGGGTACCCCTTGCCCGATGATACGGAAGAATGCCCATATCAAAATGACAAGTCAAGCAGACAACGAGCATCTCGGCAATCTTCTTATTTACCACGGGAATACGGTGCTTTTTCTCTCTTTCCTATTTTCATAATCTCTTTTTTTCCATTTTCTCTTTTTCTCAATATAGGACTCTTTTTTTATAAGAAGAATGCTTCATAGACAGCTCATTATGGTTACACTGCAGGCTTCCGCCATGTCAGCATGGATTAGACCAAGGGCCCAGGTGTTTCTCTAACACATATACATAACTCCATGGACTTACAAGCTCCCCTTTCATTTCACACCGATGACATCCATAGACAAAAGAGCATGATATCAACTAGGTACAAAGTACCCGTGCAATGTTGAAAGCGTTCCCCATGACATCATGGTTCTGCTAATCCCCAACAAATAAGTGCAAGCATATACAACATAGACGACAAAATGGTTAAAGTTTATTAAGGGCAAGAAAAGTAAAGTGTGCCATCAAGTTCATGAGAGCTTTAATCACTAGTTTTCTCATAACAAGTTTAATTTGGAAGGTAAACAAAAGCATGAATATACTTGGAATAGCATAAGCTAGTAGGTAGGTATGGTGGACTCTTTGGAATAATTTGGTTTAGCGAGTTGGATGCATGAGTGGAACTCATACTTGGTTGTGGAGGCTAGCAAAAGACTGGGAGCGACAAACTAAGAGAGCAATAATGGCCATAATCATGCAGAGCGACAAAACATCATTGATCAAAGCATAAACTGATACTACAAGTTGAAAACTAAAGGATCATAAAGGCTATGGTGACTTGAGATAGTCATAACACGGTGCGAGCATGCGCCAAGTCAACCCAAATAAAGCATCAAAGGAGAATACCACAATACTATGCTTTAATATGCTAAAACAACGCATGATTCATCCAAGGCACAGTAAGCAATCTCAATTGTTTATAGCAAGTCATGCTACAGAAAATAATACTAAGCATAAAGCCAAAAAAATATCAAGCATGGCATGACAAAGCATAGGCCATAGTCAAAAACAATCTCTCTTTACCACTTAAGCATGAACTTTCCTACTCTTTTCCAATTTAAACCAAATTATTTGAAAACCAATGCACGAAAGAGGGGGTCCAACCAATTTATTTAGAAAACTAAGAAAACCAAGAAAACGAAATACCATAACCAAAATGAAAAAGAAGACGCTCCAAGAACAACACAACTGTGCATGAAACAGTAAAAATGAAGCATTTGGAAGAAACCTGGAATTTTTATTGATGAAGAGGGGGATGCCTTGGGAATCCCCAAGATTTGACACTTATACTTCTTGGATATTTCTTGGGGTGACACGCATGGCATCTCCAAGCTTTAGCTTTAGTCCATCCTCCATCTCATTACTCATTCCTTCCATACACCTGAAATTTTTCCTTTATACAAAATTTCACACAATCTTTATTAGCAACATTAGTGCACTCAAGATAAATAAGTATTAAGGTTCAGTTCTAACACCAAATAAACTTCCATTAGAACACTAGATACTGTAGCACTTCCCTCAAAAAGCTCAATTCCCCAAAAGAACTCAAAAGGAAACCAACAAGAAGCAAATGCAGAAAATGGCAGAAATCTGTCAAAACAGACCAGTAGGTAAAGACAAATTTTTTCGAAGACCTTCTGTTTCTCAAATCGAAAAGTGTTGAACTAACGAACGTTAGATAACAACCTGGGGCAGAAGCACAAAAATGCACGCCTCAATAGGACGTATAGATATTTTACACGAATTTTTACGGTGAAGCACAGAAATCTGTTTCGGGACAGCAACTTTCCAAACCATTACTTCTCTCTCATTAGAGGTTACTCTTGGCACAAAAATAAAATAAAAATGATAAGGAGCGGTTATTACTGAAATAATAACTTCCAAGAATCATCTAAAACTTTTGGGTTATCTGCCAATAAGTACTTTTCTTTAACGCCTTTAAGTTAGGCATGATAGTTTGAGAAGATGCTCACATAAGAAATATGAATTGAAGTAAAAGAGAGCATCAAAATGAAAATTCAAAGCACATTTAAGTCTAACCCACTTCCTATGCATAGGAATCTTGTAAAGATACACGTCATGAAAGCACAAAGCAACAAGCATAGTAAAGCAAAACAAGTGCAACTTCAAGACTTTCGACATGAAGAGGGGAAACTTAATATTATTGAGACACATAAAACCATGTTTCCCTCTCTCATAATAACTTTCAGCAGCATCATGAATAAAATTAACAATATAACTATCACATGAAACATTCTTGTAATGAGCCACATGCATAAAAGAATTAATACTCCCCACATAAACATAGTCATTCTTATTAATTGTAGTGGGAGCAAATTCAACAAAATAGCTATCATTATTATTCTCATCACCATAATCATCAAATATAGGAGGCCTATTGTAATAATAATTAATTTCCTCTTGAATAGTAGGTGGACTGAAAATATCATATTCATCATTGCAATCATCATATATTGGAGGTATAGTATCATCATAAGCAATAGAATAGTTATCTTCCAAAGTGTGTTCATTTGTAAACATATCATCATTGGAAGGATCATGGATAACACTAATAGTATAGCAATTATTAATATCATCATTTTCAGAATTGGTACCGAAGATATTTTCAATATCAAAAGTAGTGTGCTTTTCCCAATCATGATCACTACTATAGGTAACAGGCATAGGAACATCATCGAGTTCAGACTCATCAAAAACTATAATAGGAGCAACATGCTTAGGGGAAAATACCATTTCCTCTCTCCTTTTACTCCTCCTTTTCTTCTTTATCTTCTTCTCTTTAGGAGGGAGAGGCTTGAAAGGAAGCTTCTCCATATACCCTGGTTCATTGTTAGATACAATAAAAGAAACTTTGGAGGATTCCTTCTTTTTATTAATAAGATCAAAACACACATTAGTCTTGTCATATTTTGGTAAAATCTCATCTTCTATAATATTTTGTATGTAAGTCTTTGTGTGACAATTATCAACACAGTAAAGATGACAACCATGCAGGACACTATTCATATCAAAAGCACCCATATCTACCAAAGAGGTTTTTCTTGATAACTCTTCACAGCCCAAAAATAATGTAAGTTCATCATGCTGATTAGGAGTTATCATGTCATCACAATACTAACTTGCAGTACTCATTGGATTAGAAGGGCTATTATTATGGCCTGAGCATTGAAAATTGAAATGACCCACTTCAAAGCAAAGTTCACAAATAAAAGGATAAAGGGTACAAACTTTTTTACCAAGATCATTTAAAGCCCTATACCACATTCTAGTTTTTCATTCCTATGGATGATACAATATTCTTCTTGAATTTGATTATTCTCACTAGGTCTATGTATTTCACAAAAATTAACATGCTTATAAGAAGTAGTACTTTCAGAGGTTTGAGAATGTTTATTGCTATCATTAATAACAATTTCATTTTCCATGCAAGTGTCTTTAAAAGGCTCATGATACATGTCCCATTTTTCTTTAGGAGCATTAATATGAGAAGCAATGGTTCTATAACAATCAACAAGAATTTGAGGATCAAGACCATATTTAGCACTAAGATCTTGAAAATCAGCAGTTTCAGCGAAACACTTAATGCAATCATACTCATAGTTTATACCTGGTTCTTTACCTTTGTTGTTATCCCAATCTTCGGTATTGCTTTGAATTGTTTCAAGAAGATCCCACTTAGCTTTGACCTCCTTACTTGTGAAGGATCCCTCTAAATAAGTATCTAGATAGTCCTTGTAATGTCTTGAAAGCCTTGCATAGAAATTATTAATAACAATATTCCTGGGGAGCTCGTGAATGGGAAATTTGAGCATTAGTGACTTCATTCTCCCCCATGCTTGGGCAATACTTTCTCCATCATGTGGATGAAAATTATAAATATAATTCCTATCTTTATTAATTTCATGAGGAGGATAAAATTTAGAATAAAAGAGAGATTCAAGTTCCTTCCACTCTAAATGATGGGGATCATCTAGTAGCTCATACCATTCCCTTGCTTTGCCCTTAAGTGATAAAGAGAATAGCTTCTTCTTAACTTGGTTCATTGAAATACCTGGACACTTGAATAACCCGCATAATTCATGTATAAGGAGTAAATGATCACCAGGATGGACAGTTCCATCTCCAAAATAAGAGTTATTCATAACACGTTCAACAATTTTTATAGGTATTTTAAAAGGGATGCTTTCAGTATGTGGATTTAAAATATCACAAGTATCATTAGAATTACCACATATGGGAGATAAAGTATCATCAGAGAAAATTTTCTTCTTTAAAGCTGGGGAGCTAAAGAGATCATTTTCATAAAAACCAACTTTCCCATGCTTAGACGTTTCCATAGCATTAGCAACAAAGGTGTTCAAAAGATTCATAACAATAACATTGCTATTAGCATGCAAAGAAAGTTCCATGGGTTTTTTAATTTTCTTTTCAGACAATTCAAGTTCTAACTTAGGAAAAATACTAAAAAGCTCTCTAATTTTGTTGTTGTTTTCCATTAAGCCTAACTAGTGAAAACAAGAAACAAAAAGACAAAATTGCAGAATCTAAAGGAAATAACTTTGAGCACTCACACCAGAGGATGTGAGTACCTTTTACCTTACCTCCCCGGCAACGGCGCCAGAAAATAGCTTGATGTCTACGCACTTCTATTCTTGTAGACAGTTCTTGGGCCTCCAAGTGCAGAGGTTTGTAGAATAGCAGCAAGTTTTCCCTTAAGTGGATCACCCAAGGTTTATCGAACTCAGGGAGGAAGTGGTCAAAGGTATCCCCTCTCAACCAACCCTACAATCAAGATACAAGAAGTATCTTGTGTCCCCAACACACCCAATACACTTGTCAGCTGTATAGGTGCACTAGTTCGGCGAAGAGATAGTGAAATACAAGTGGTATGAATATAAGACAATGGTGACAGAAAATAGCTTGATGGCATGGAAGAGACTAAATGCAAACTGAAATAAAGATGGAAGCAAGCAAACATATAACAAATCTAATAGAAAACGGTGTTTCAATGCTTAGAAACAAGGCCTAGGGATCATACTTTCACTAGTGAACACTCTCATATAAATATCTTCTCTTTATGATACTACTCTCAACTACTCTTCGGTTGGACACTCTAATCCGTGGTAGGGCTATAACAGCACTCCTCAAAGTTGGCTTTCCCCATCTAGATAACCCCACACTGTCACCTTGAGCACTAGATGGTTCCAACAAATACCACAATTCCATAGAAATATCCAACTCCAAGTATAACTCATAACAAGTATTTGTAATCTCTAGCCTAAGTGCCACCATGGTGTGCACGCTGTCACTTTCACACACATGGGGAGAGCAGAGATCTAATAAAGCACTTGAGTAGAAAGGTAGATCTACTTGATTACAAAGCTCATGATCACAATATGATCATGCATAGAGAGAGAGATGAACACATAGCTACCGGTAGAACCCTTAGCCTCAAGAGAGAACTACTCCCTCCTCATCATGGGAATCAGCAATGGTGATGGAGATGGTGGTGGCTATCGATGGAGATGGCTCCGGGGGCACTTCCCTGTCCCGGCAGGGTACCGGAATAGAGACTTTCTGTCCCCCGAATCTCCCCTTCGGTGGCAGCGGCGCTGCGGAACTTTTCATGGCTGGAGGCTTGATGATTTAGGGTTTTCGCATCAGGAGGGTTCTTATAGGCAAAGAGGCAAGGTCGGTGGGCGGCCAGGGGGGCCACACCACCTGGTGGCGCGGCCAGGGCTAGCTTGCGCCACCCTATGGTGTGGTCGGCCCCTTGCCCCTATCTGTCTCGTCTTCTGGCTCCATGTTCCCCTCGGTGAAATATTGACTTTGGCTTTTGTCCCGTCCAATTCCGAGAATATTCATTTTCTGACTTTCTGGAACCAAAAACAGTAGAAAACAGGCAATTGGCACTGTGGCTCTTGTTAATAGGTTAGTCCAAGAAATCATATGAAAAGTACTCCAAAGTGTGGACAAAACATAAGAAAGTAGATAAACCAAGCATGGAACATAAAAAATTATAGGTACATTTGCAATGTATCAGTAAGCACGGTCCCCCTTGTGCATGCGGTCTGTGTTAGGGCCGCGATGGGCGAATTGCCAGTGTACATGGTAAGGATGTGGGCGGAATGCCCACGATGCTCTCCTGGACGGATGGTAGGAGGAGGACCGGCAGCATGACGGTGGAGCTCAATGCGCCGAGCTCCGCTAAGCCGGGCGAGGTCGCGTTTGAGGACCTTGCGTCTTACCTGGCGGCGCCGCCTCATTACCTGGTCGGTCCTGCTACCTCGAAGGAGGTGCGTCTCTTCTTTCGCGTCGAGTTTTAGTGGTGATGTAAGCTGTTGTTAATTGGTTTAATTGCAGAATGATCGTTTGCATACCAGGAATGGTGGACTTTGTAGTACTAGTACTCTATCTCCGTCCCAATAAATAAGGCTCCCTTATTTTGGTTTTTTGTTTGACCAATATTTAATCTAAATATATATAAAGAATGTTGGTACTGTAAAAATTTAGCATCATCGGAAAGTTGTTTCAAAACGAATTCAACAAAACAAATTTTACACATATAAGTAAATTTTAGTTGCTCCATTTATTCCTTCAAACTTTACTTTGGAGCACACATGCGTCTTATTCCTTAAAACAGAGGTACTAGATGAGTTCGTGGATGTAGTATTCTTATGAGTATTTTTCATGAAGTCTTAACTTCCGATGGGTTGGGTGCATCAGTGGATGTACTTTGCTGAGTAGTAAGCTGAATAGTATTCAGGCTCTCTGTTTAGGAAGGCTAGAGGGGTACAATTACTACCAAGTAGATGAACTCTAATTAATTTATGCATGTACGCCTAGTTTTACATGCATGAGACGCTAGATAAAATAAGGGGAACATGATGAGAGATGAAACAACATGCATTGGGAGATTGAGAGAAAATAGAGATCTCTAAATAAATGAGTCACGGGAATTACGACAACAAAGAGGATAGGTCTTATTATAATTTCTAACAATATTAAAAAGCTCTCTGGCCTAATAATCCCAAACAGAGGTAGGAGTACTGGTCAACATACATTTGGGAGTACTAGTATGTACTACTACTACTAGTAGTACAATAGTGGAGTACGGTAGTAGTAGTAGTACTCCTCTCTGATTCATATTAATTGTCACTCGATTAGATGTACTCGTATCTAGCACTAAAACATGTCTAGATACATCCATTTTTGCAACAAGTAAATATAGCCATTTTTGGAATAGTACTAGTTTGGTTGGAAGAAATCATATTTTTTCTACAGTAGGGACGGTGGTTTTTTGTTAGTAGTAGTACTAGTACATAGCAGGTAGTAGTAATATATATGTTTATATTGTACTAACTCAACATACATTCGGGAAATCGACAAATGTTCATCTTGCGGTTCTACTGCTACAGTGCTACTAGCAGTTTTCAGGTGCCCATTAACCCTATACAAAAAGTACAAGAACCAAACACACGGGATACTTTATGAACAAAGCTCGAAAGTATAAATATTTTTTGAGTTTCACCTACTACTATAATTTTATATAAAAAATGATATGTCATACTTATATTATCTGATTCTCCAAACACACGGGTGTGGAGTAAGATAACATACGATGAATGTGTCGAGTAAGAAAACATACAATGCAAATTTGATTGTTAAACTTAAGTGATCTTGTCAAGCCGACGCCTCCTCCTGCAGCACCTGGCGCTGTACCTAGATTTAGCCCTGTCGGTTATCCTCAAACTTGGATAGCGCCAGAATCGATTATGCATGTGGAAGTATTACTTTAGGCAATTCATTACATGCTGAAATCGTTTATATTCATGATATACCTGTCATATTTTTAATTTTTTACAAAAAGATGTTCTATAAAATAGCGTGTTATTAGCACGCTATAACTTTCATATCGCCTGGAGAAAAGCCACGCTAAATTAAATAGCATGCTAGTATTTTTTGCCTTGATCTCTAGTTGCTTGTCTAAATTTTGTAGTCTCTTAGGCCTTCCGCAGCGTGTGAAAAAATCGGTGCCCAAATCACTTTACAAGAATCAGGCACCGATGCCCTCCGTTGCTCGATTGATGCCACCAAATTTTTTCAGGGAACCGGAGCACCTAGGTGCTCCGATGCCCCAAACTCTTCACCCATTAGAATAGAAATATATGTGTACTATGCATGTTGTTGAGAGGGCCTTCACCAAAGATAAGCCATGGAGATTGGTCTAGTTAATTTGTTTATCATGTTGTGGGATAACTATTTATTTTTGGCCAAAGTGATCACATTGTGAGCTCGGTGCCTCAAAAGAATTTCTATGAATCGCTTATGAGGTGGCAACTTTTCTATCTATTGGGCATTGACCACGCTATGGAAGGCCTTAGAGAATCTCTAGTGGCTTGTCTAAATTTGGTAGTCTACATCTTCACTTTATAAATAATGGTGTAAAAAGATTCCTTTTTACACGACTTTAGTTTTCTAGTGGATAGTCTAAATTTGATAGTCTATATGTCCATCTGCACACAAATAGTCAATATACATAGAAAATCAGTACACCAAATGCTCTGATTTGGCGCGGGAGCAAGCTCGCGAGCGACCAAATTTGCTTTAGACATGGTGGCTCGGTTGTCCAAATATGGACAACGAGTAGCCTGTTTGGAGGATGTATAAATTTTAGACCACCTGATACACAAGCCACTAGATGCATTTTTGGTCCATGGTGGTCTATATTTGGCTAAAAATGAATTATTTAATCAACATCATGAATAATACACAAAATTAGAAATTTTGAAAAATAGCGTGGCCTCGGTAGTTCAACTACCGACAAGTACTAGTCAGCAGTTCAACTACCGATTAGTACTTCTTAGTAATTGAACAACCGATAGGTCATTGAACAACCGATTAGTACTTGTCAGTAGTGCCACCATAAGCTGACCTATCGGTTGTTTAATTACCGACTAGTACTAATCGGTAGTTAAACTACCGACTAATACTTGTAGGTAGTTGAACTACCGAGGCCGTGCTATTTTTCAAAAATTTTAATTTTGTGTATTATTTGTGATATTGATTAAATAATTTGTATTATTTTTAAAAAAAATTGGCTATATTTGGCTTAGACTACCGGATACACTAGCCACTAGAGATCCTCTTAGGCTGGTCATAGTTGGAAGTATACTATAGTTCATCTTACTACGTACCTTCATGTGTGTACGTAATTGAGCCAAACGTAGAGACCTTATTTTTGCAGAAATGGCTCCGGAAATATTCCGTACCTAGAAAGGCTAGGACATTACAGTAAACTAATTTTTCTAGTCATTGGACTATAGATACTCCTAGGATAGGATGGGATATTATTATTCTACTATATAGCCAAATTCAAAATCCTAGAGCGGCAAATTCTCCCGCCTCACCTCCACTGAAATTTTTCGAGTGGTCACACGCCCGAACTTGTAGCCATACAAAATTCCTTTTCTACCCCTAACAATGCCCTATCTACTAATGTCGGAGCGTGGGTATGGTTCGTAATCCCCTCCCCCGGGGGGCCAGGGGTCCCCACTGCTCTGAAGCTGGTAGTCCACCTTCCACCGACGCAATTTCCCCCAAAGCATTCTGAAAAACCCTAACCCCTTTCTCACCTTCGGCTCCTGCACCACCACACCGGCCCATCCCCGCAGCGCTTCTCCGGCCTACACGCCACCCAACCCCCTCTCACCTCCAGGACCTGCACCACCGCACCGTTATCATCTCCACCGCACTTCGCCTGCCTACACGCCACCCAACCCCCTATCTCACCTCCAGCTCCTGCACCACCGCACCAAAACATCACCGCCGCACTTCGCATGCCCACACGCCACCCCAAACCCCCTATCCCACCTCCGGCTCCTGCACCACCGCACTTCGCCAGCCTACACGCCATGCCTCTATACCATATACTCCTGACTAGTCTACGGGATCCGCCGACGTCCACCTTACCGAACCCTAGTTCACCTTACACCCTCTTCCATACAACCGTGTTATTTTTGCCGACTCCCTAGTTCACAACACCTGACCTGCTTCACCTACGTCGGTGTGCGCTGCATTAGATCTGCTTGACGGACTCAACAGTCCACAACACCAGATCTGCTTCACGGACGCTCTTGTGCTACGCCTCGAATCCATAATCGGTCGTAATAGATCTGCTTCACCCACGATGTCATGTAGTACACCGGATCTCCTTCACCGGGCATCTTGTTAAGCAAGTCAGACCCATCAACATCCTCCACAGATCTGCTTCACAGATGCCGCCGAGATCTATCTGCTTCAGCCCGACTCACCACTATCGGGCACCCTCGGCGTCCTTGACGTCACCCGCAAAGATGTCGTGTATGCGTAAAGGACGTTGTGGCCTAGGTAAACCAGATATGCTTGTTCGTTTGTTTCAATATAGCAGGTATGAGGCTGCGATAGTGTAACGCCCTAGTTTTAGCTAATGTCTAATTAGGATTTAATGTGCATTGCATGAGCATCATATTTTAAAAAGTGCACGAAAAAGAACAAAGTAAAACCCTAAAAACCCTAGTTTCCTCTCTCTCAAATCAATTCAAAAAGGTTATGAATTTATAAAAGAGCAAAATTATTGGAACCCAAATTATTACAAAGGGTCCCTACAATATTTTCATATATTTGCAAAAGCCTCTGGTATTTTTGAAATAATTCAAAAACAGGTTTGTATTTGAAATACAAAAGAGAAAAAGAGAAAACAGATTTGGAAAAAGGTTTTTCTAAAAAAAATAGACAGCAGAGGCAACCAGGCCGAAGCCCATCTCCCTGTCCCTCCTATCCGTCGCTCGCGCGCAGCTCGCAGCCCCACAATCGGCCCAAACCAGCCCACCCGCGGCCCGCATACCTCTTCGGCCTCAGCTCCCGCGTCGTCTTCGTCGAAGACGGGAAGCTGCTGCGTGTCTGCCGTGCCGCCGTCGATCCTCTCGGTGCCAGGATCCCAGCTCCGTCGCCGACCCGGACCAGGATAAGACTGCCACGTCGCCTCGCCCCTGTCCTTATCTTCCCCCTCGCGCGCGCATATCTTCTTCTCTCTCCCAGAGAGCTCCCCTAACCCTAGCCCGGACCTCGCCAACACCCCGCCGAGGTCTCCTCCTTCTTTCGCCCCTACCCGCGTGAGCCGGTGTGCTCCCAGGCGACCCAATCAAGCCCGTCTTCTCCGCCACCGACGACCGTCGCCATCGCCATTACTGCTTCTTTCGGCCACCCTACTCCTCGCCGTCGCCTTTGTTTGTCCCGTGGTGAGTCGCTGGCCCCGCTGCACCCCTTCTTCCCCTCACTCTTGCTTTGCTTTGACCCCACGACGTAGCTCGCCGTCGGCCACCGCCAGAGTTCATCGTGTCGCCATCTCTGGTGACCAAAGCTCGGTGGCTTCGCCGTAGGTAGACTCGTCGTGTCGCGCTGCATCTAATGCGCGCATCCGTGCTAGCCCGCATGCCCTAGCGTCGCTAATCACCGTCGGCCGACGCCAGCTCCGGCGAACCCACGTGGAGCCTAGGTGGCGCTCGCGTGTCGCCGATGTGGCGCCACGTGTGCCCGCCGTGGGCGCTGACCAAGCCCGCCAACGTGGCATCTGAGGTGGCCATGGGGCCCCTCTGTCAGCCTCTGTGGGTAGGCTATGCCCGAGTAAAAAATATCCCCCACCCCTCAATGACGTCAGCCCCACGTCATGATGACGCAATAAAAGGTTTTTAAATTGCTTCAATAATTCCAAAAATTGTTATAAACTTGTAAAATCAATATCTTTTATTTTATATGTCAGAAAAATATGTATAATATATCAAAATGTTCAGAAAAACAAGATCTACACAATAGGCTCATAATCATGCATTGTTAAGCAACTTTTATCACAAGTTTAATTAGAAGAACAAATCAACCCCTCATAGGTGTTCCGAGGTTTCCCCTGTTCTAGGGTTTGCGACCCTCGGACCCTATTTAAAATGGTCGAGCATGTCTTAGGGGTTCACTACAATACTAATTAACTTGTCATATCATCATCCTTGATTGAGAATTGCATCGATGCCACGTGTTGATTGTTGTTTACCCCTTTCTTTCCGGTGTTTGGTTCTTCCTGGTAGAACACGATATCGAGACCGAAGACCGAGATCAACACCATCAAAGACCGACGAATAATACTTGATCAACTGTAACCAAGTAAAGTACAAGGCTTCTGAAGGTCTATATCTGGTATCAACAAACAAGGCAAGCATAACCCCACACATAAAAGAATCATATGCTTTCGAAAGTATTTCATTCTTGCCATGTTGCATATGATTCTTCTGTGGTCTTTTACCGATAGATAGAGTATCCTATCTATTGCATTACTCCATTGAGCTTATATTACCTAATCCACTGCTCCTAGCTAACTAGGTTTGGCTTGTGTGCACTGCTAGAGCTTATACTTGTGTCTTGCTAAGCCATGCTTAGCTATCAGTGTTTGTTCATCCAGAAGATGTACCAAATGCGGAGAATCTAGTATGATAGGAGAACAAGGTATACTGATGAGGTAAGATCAGTGGTAAAGGATAAACATGCTAAGGCTTGTATGGGAGGCCACGGTGGGATGTGGTTTTTCTAGTCCCATGCTCGCCACTACTAGGAACCGAGTTCTTGCCTTTGGAACCGAGATGAGCATACAGCCACACGGGGCTTGGGAACCCCTCTGCTGATTAACTTGCCTAGTAGATTCCATGAGTCACATAGTTCGGGCATTCCATTTGACATACATATTGAAATTGTTTTCGAAAGAGGAGGTGAAGGAGGTGCATTCATACAGGTAGGTAAGCGTGGCCAAGATTGCTTGGGGTAGATGGCGCCCCTGGTAAACCAACCTCGCCCACATCTCTAGGGACCGACTTCGGGATTTGACCCATTACGGCGGAACCATCCTTAGGGCGTGACTCATTGTCTCGGCGAAAGCAAGGTAAAGGTCGTGGACAACCACCCTCTGCCGGCCTTCCAAGGAAGAGGGATAACGTTCTATCACTAAGAGTCGGTTGGTACGTGTGGGTAAAGTTGTACACCCCTGCAGGGTTAAATCTTTTCGAAAAGCCGTGTTCACGGTTATGAACGCTTGGTGACCGAATTCTAAGATCATATAGAACTTTAACCTAATCGTAAAAGTTGGTAGTTCAAAGTGTGCTTAAGGATGCCTCCTCATGGGTACGAGGGGGTGATCCTAGTCGTGAGATGAGGATTACTTTGGTGGATATCAAGATGATGATCAGTTCTTCAGAGATGTCACTCTCTTATCGCCTTTTAAAATATTATGAGTAGACGAGCTTCTTCTCCCTCTTGTTTTATAAACTAAGATGGCTTTATGCAAAATAACCGCACCAACCATAAGTCTTGCGGAGTACACCCTGTACTCACCCTTGCTTTGTTGATACTTTTGTAGCAGAATAAGTGTTCCCCCGAAGACGTGTTCCGTACGACATTGATACATTGCAAATGTATCTATAATTTTTGATGTTTCATGCTTTGTTTTATCCACTTTCTTGTGTTTTGTTCCAACTTTGGAGTACTTTTTATATGATTTCTTGGACTAACCTATTAACAAGAGCCAC
The DNA here is from genome assembly GCA_910589775.1 of Avena eriantha. Classification (NCBI taxonomy): domain Eukaryota; kingdom Viridiplantae; phylum Streptophyta; class Magnoliopsida; order Poales; family Poaceae; genus Avena; species Avena eriantha. The sequence continues at coordinate 386,291,953 of OU342744.1, read as the reverse complement.
AATGCCAGCTGCCTGTTTTCTTTTGTTTTTTGGTTCCAGGAAAGTCAGAAAATGAATATTCTCGGAATTGGACGGGACAAAAGCCAAAATGCCTATTTTTCCGGAAGTCATGAAGTGCCAGAATACGAGACGGAGAAGGGCCAGATGTCGGCCACACCACCTGGTGATACGTCCATTTTGCATCACTATTCTATGTCTTATTTCATTATTATTCATTGATATATTTCGTATTGGGAGGTGATACTTATGTTATTTCACCTATTTTTGCATGGTTGATGACTTTTGGAGCATGGACCGCTGCAGTCAGGATTCTGATGGAAAAGGTGCTGTTTGGAGGCAAAATTCGCGAAGATCAGAAAATCCGGGAAAATATACGGAAAATCCTATTTTTCTAGAAGACTAAAGATGCCAGAAGCTGGAGTGGAGGTGGGCCACAGGGGGCCCACACCACCCCATGGCGCGAGCAGGCCTAGGTCGCGCCTAGAGGTGGTGTGGCTGCCCTGGCCCACTCCAGCCTCTCCCCTCTAGCGTATATCATCCTCCTAAAACCCTAAGACTCGGGGAGCGACCACAGAAAAATTCCGCCGCCTTTGCGGGGCGGAAAACACCGAGAGAGAAAGATCTCTTCGGCAGACAGATTTCTGCCGGGGGAATTCCTTCCCGGAGAGGGGAGATCGTCGCCATCAACACCACCATCAAGATGGACTTCATCGGGATCATCATCATCACCACCATCATCACCATCAGCACCCTCATCACCATCTCCATATTGCTGTAACAATTTTGTTGAATCTTGCATAGTTCATAGGGAAAACTTTCCCGGTGTTGATTACTCCTTGTAGTTGATGCTATTGAGTGAACCATTAAATTATTGTTTATGTTCAGATTTTTATACATCATTATTCCATCTCTGATCATGATCCATATGATGTCTTGTGAGTAGTTTGTTTTGTTCTTGAGGACATGGGAGAAGTCTTGTTGTTAGTAGTGGAGTTGCGTTGAGAAAGATTCAATAGATTGTTATTTAAGTTGTGGTGTACTTCTTCTAGTGGTGTCATATGAACATCGACTACATGACACTTCACCTATAAGGGCCTAGGGGAATGCATTGTGTATATGGCTACTAATCGTAGGGGTTGCTGGAGTGACAGAAATCTGAACCCCCGTTAGGAAACCATTGCACAAGGGACGTAAGGGTCTTAGAGTTTAAGGCTGTGGTTAGGTTTCTACCTTAATTACTTTCTTGTACTTACGGATGTTTGCAAGGGGTATAATCACAAGTATGTATTAGTCTTGGATGGGGCGGTACATTAGCACAGGTTCACCCACACAACACTTAGCAAGCTAAAGAAGATTAATCGACTATATGAAGCGAAAGCACTTGACAGTCTTCCCATCTGTCCTCGAGAACGTTTGGTCATCTTAAGAAATACAACCGGCTTGTCCTTTGCTGCGTAAAGGATTGGGTCACTTGCTGTATTTATTCCTACTGTCTTTTATTTACTCATACATTGTTTACTTGCTTTATCGAAAACCCCTAAAAATCCGTTTGCTAAGTATTTGCAGAGAATTCCTGATCCATACCACTAGCCAGCACCTTCTGCTCCTCGTTGGGTTCGACACTCTTCCTTATCGAAAATACTGCAATACACCCCCTATACTTGTGGGTCATCAAGACCGCCAGGATAAGACCGCCACGTCACCTCGGCCCTGTCCTTATCTTCCCTCTCGCGCGCGCATATCTTCCTCTCTCTCCCAGAGAGCTCCCCTAACCCTAGCCTAGACCTCGTCGGTGCCCCGCCGTCTCCGGCCTCCTCTCGGCCAACCCAGCACACCACCAGAACCACCGAGGTCTCCTCCTTCTTTCGCCCCTACCCGCGTGAGCCGGTGTGCTCCCAGGTGATCCAATCGAGCCCGTCTTCTCCGCCACCGACGAGCGCCGCCGTCGCCATTACTGCTTCTTCCGGCCAGCCCGCTCCTCGCCGTCATCTCTGTCCATCCCGTGGTGAGCCATTGGTCCTGCTGGACCCCTTCTTCCCCTCTCTCTTGCTTTGGTTTGTCCCCATGTCATAGCTCGACGTCGGCCACCGCCAGAGTTCGCCGTGCCACCGTCTCCGGTGACCAAAGCTCAATGGCGCCGCCATAGGTAGACTCGTCACGTCACGCTGCATCTAACGCACGCATCCGCGCTAGCCCGCATGCCCTAGCACCGCCAATCACCGCCGGCCGACGCCTCTCCCGCGAACCCATGTGGAACCTAGGTGGCGCTCGCGTGTCGCCGATGTGGCGCCACGTGTGCCCGACGTGGGTGTTGACCAAGCCCGCCAACATGGCATCTGAGGTGGCCATGGGGCCCCTCTGTCAGCCTCTATGGGTAGGCTATGCCCGAATAAAAAATGTCCCCCACCCCTCGATGACGTCAGCCCCACGTCACGATGACGCAATAAAAGGTTTCTAAATTGCTTCAATAATTCCAAAAATTGTTATAAACTTGTAAAATCAATATCTTTTATTTTATAAGTCAGAAAAATATGTATAATATATAAAAATGTTCAGAAAAACAAGCTACATAATAGGCTCATAATCATGCATTGTTAGGCAACTTTTATTACAAGTTTAATTAGAAGAACAAATCAACCCCTCATAGGTGTTCCGAGGTTTCCCCTGTTCTGGGTTTGCGACCCTCGGACCCTGTTTACAATGGTCGAGCATGTCTTAGGGGTTCATTACAATACTAATTAACTTTTCATATCATCATCCTTGCTTGAGCATTGCATCGATGCCACATATTGATTGTTGTTTACCCCTTTCTTTCCGGTGTTTGGTTCTTCCCGGTAGAACATGATATCGAGACCGAAGACCGAGATCAACACCATCAAAGACTGACAAATAATAATTGATCAACTATAACCAAGTCAAGTACGAGGCTTATGAAGGTCTATATCTAGTATCAACAAACAAGGCAAGCATAACCCCACACATAAAAGAATCCTATGCTTTCGAAAGTATTTCATTCTTGCCATGTTGCATATGATTTTACTGTGGTCTTTTGTCGATAGATAGAGTATCATATCTATTGCATTACTCCCTTGAGCTTATATTACCTAATCCACTACTCCTAGCTAACTAGGTTTGGCTTGTGTGCACTTCTAGAGCTTATACTTGTGTCTTGCTAAGCCATATTTGCTATCAGTGTTTGTTCATCCAGAAGATGTACCAAATGCAGAGAATCTAGTATGGCAGGAGAACGAGGTATACTGATGAGGTAAGATCAGTGGTAAAGGTTAAACATGCTAAGGCTTGTATGGGAGGCCACGGTGGGATGTGGTTTTTCTAGTCCCATGCTCAGCACTACTAGGAACCTTGTTCTTACCTTTGGAACCGAGATGAGCGTACAGCCAAAGGGGGCTTGGGAACCCCTCCGCTGATTAACTTTCCTAGTAGATTCCATGAGTCACATAGTTCGGGGGTTCCATTCGACATACGCATTGAAAATGTTTTCGAAAGAGGAGGTGAAGGAGGTGCATTCATACATGTAGGTAAGCGTGGCCGAGGTTCCTTCGGGTAGATGGTGCCCCTGGTAAACCAACCTCGCCCACATCTCTAGGGACCGACTTCGGGATTTGACCCGTTCCGGCAGAACCATCCATAGGGCGTGACTCATGGTCTTGGTGAAAGCAAGGTAAAGGTTGTGGCCAACCACCCTCTGCCAGCCTTCCAAGGAAGAGGGCTAACATTCTGGCACTAAGAGTCGGTTGGTACATGTGGGTAAAGTTGTACACCCCTTCAAGGTTAAATCTTTTCAAAAAGTCGTGTTCACGGTTATGAACGCTTGGTGACCGAATTCTAAGATCATAGAGAACTTTAACCTAATTGTAAAACTTGGTAGTTCGAAGTGTGCTTAAGGATGCCTCCACATGGGTACGAGGGGGTGATCCTAGTCCTGAGATGAGGATTACTTTGGTGGATATCAAGATGATGATCAATTCTTCAGAGATGTCGCTCTCTTATCCCCTTTTAAAATATTCTGAGTAGACGAGCTTCTTCTCCCTCTTGTTTTATAAACAAAGATGACTTTATGCAAAATAACCCCACCAGCCATAAGTCTTGCAGAGTACACGCTATACTCACCCTTGCTTTGTTGATACTTTTGTAGCAGAATAATTGTTCCCCTGAAGACGTGTTCCATACGACATCGACACCGACGAGTAGCTTGGGGTTCCCGGCCGGCAGCCTGGAATCTATGGGCTGGGACGTCATCATTATGCTTCAGGCCTCTTAGGCCATTTGTTAAGTTTGCTATATGTAATAGCATAATTTGCCTTCTGTTGTTTGATGTTTGTGGTCAGTGACCTCTGCTTGTATTATTTTGGTTCTTCGCTCAGTTATGATCTTGCTGCAATAATTTTTATGTCGCAGGGCTATTGTTGTGTTACCGATTTCTCACTGAATATCGTCGAGCTCTAGGTTAAGCTTATGTCAGGCTAAGGTCTGGGATTTGTTTAACCCTGATCCCGGGTGTGTTACAGACAGTAAACTGCATTTCTGTATTGGTGGTAAATTCCTGCCTCAATACTGGCTTAATTGATACCCCACTCTCCCTTGATAAATTTGGTGTAGTCTATGTTAAATCCAGGCGTTAAACTACTCCTTCTGTTTCGAGGTATAAGGCGTCCTTGTTATGCGTTTTTTCTTTGACCAACAATTACTCTTAATATACATAAAAAAATTTGGTAGTACAAAAAAGACATCATTAGAGTTCATTGGTATTATGCAGTTCTTGGCAAATGTTAATTCACTGAACATCTGAGGCTACCTACATGTTCAACAAGTTCACAAGTTATGTCATCATAATGTGCACTTGCTTTGTCTATTGATACAATACTGACTTAATGTAATTTTGGAGTTCATTGGTAGTTTTAAGCCATTGAACATGTAGGTTAACATTCCCTGCTCTACAAGTTCAGAATTTATGCTATTTTAATTTCAATCTGGTTGTTCGAAGCAAACATAGTAACTGCCTTCTCTTATGTAATTCATCGCAAATTTTATGTCATTGAACTTCTTGGTTTTGCATTCCCTCTGCAAGTTATGCCATTATTGTTTGTTTCAATTAAGCTCCGACAGTAGATGCTGCCTATTGTGTACTACTCCCTCCATTTCAAAATATAAGTTGTTTTAGCTTTTGATAGGAGTGTATCTAGACACCATTTAGTGAGTAGGTTTACTCCAAACGTATATGAACCTACACACTAAAAGTGGTCTAGATGATGACTTATAATTTTTGAAACGGAGGGAGTACATCCATTCCGTAAAAGAAGGCCTATACAACTTTAAAGTCAAAAAATGATGACTTTTACCAAGCTCATAGAAAAATATATTAAGGGTTAATTTGTGGCATTTAAGTCTATGAAAATTTATGCCCCGATGTATCAAATGGCGTTGGTTTGGTATGGTAGATGTTCCTGGTATGTTCTACCAACTTGGTCCATTTTTGCGTCGATTGACTTGCGAAAAATTTATACGCCTTATTTACTTTGGATTGGATGTAGTATTACATGGCATGTTTTAAGGCACTTAGCATGGTTATCTACATGCCCTGCTCTATAAATTCAAGTTTCTCAATTATAATTTCTGTAGCACCAGTATCTACCTTCTATTATGTAGTTCATGGCATTTTAAGTCACTTCACAAATGGGTTAGCATTCCCTACTCTATAAGTTCACGAGATATACAATTGTAATGTCTATCTTGTTCGTCCAAATGTTAGTACAGTAACTGTCTGCTCTGTAGAAGATGACACTTTTTATGGCACTTCTCATATTTGTTTGTAATTCTATTTCACAAGTTAAATCATTGTAATTTCTCTCTTGTTCATGCTAAGGAGTGACTGTAACTGCATTCTATTTTGTCGCCATGGCAATCTTTATGTCATTTAAATGTTTGTTTATATTCTGCCATTCCCTGCTCTACGTGTTCACAAGTGATTATACTATAATATCTATCTAGTTCTTTGTAAACAGCAATATCCACTATCTGATATTATTTCCTCTCACAGGGAACATGGAGAATCGTAGAGTGAATCGCCCCTACAATCTTGTAAGTACCTGTTGCTTTGTATTGCTGAATATAAACCTGTTTTATGTGAATGAGTGGCCTACACCTAATGCAGAGGAGCAACAATAAAGTAGATGGATCGTCTATCCAAGTACTCGATGTTGTGGATGTCTTCAAAGAACGAACTGACAACAGGATGTCATCCAACGGGACTGCACAAAAAGAAATAGTAAGTCTCTTGTTTTTACTGAGATGTGCAAAGTGTCAGATGCTTGTTTGTACGAGGTACCACATGATTCGGCTAATTATTAGAACAAGGTTGACCTTAACCAAGACTGGACAAAAACCAGATGCAAATCCCTCGATTTATGATTCAGTGTGCTCACTTGATTTTGGTGATGATATATTCTTTCTATATTTGACTTATGTTCATCTATCTATCTATTATGTGGTGGTAATTTAAGTATATCCACTTTTATGCTAATTTATAGTCTATTATTGTATTTTTTTGCTAAAATTAAGAGTTTGAATGCACTCTGGAGGTAGTCACATTGTCTAGTGTCGGCACCACATGAGTTGGCCAATGATTAGAACAAGATGAGCTTTAACGGTACTGCACAAAGACCAAATGTAAATCCCTTGATTTGTTATTCAATTTGCTCACTCAATCATGGTGGAGATCTCTTTTTGCTATATTTGATGGTGATTGAAGTATATCCAATTTTATGCTAATCTATATTCGATTATAATATCAGAGATCGCCACCATGATTGAGCTTATATGCACTCTGGAGGTAGTAACATAGTCCAGTGTTATATGTATGATACTAGTATAAATTACTTGGTCTTGGTGGGGAGTAACTTGGACTAGTAAAAATGCATACAATACTAGCCCAAGTTACTCTACCAACACTAAAGGGTGTCTAGATACATTCGTTTCACAAAACCCATGACATCTTATATTTTGAAACAGAGGGAGTTCTATCTATACTACTCATAGTGAGATTGTCATAGCCATTATCATCTAATATGATCCCCAATTACTATATATATGTACTATGACCATGTTAATATGATCTGGAAGTCTATCGTGCACCTGTTGTTTGATTGCTTAATTCATTACCTCAGTAACTACTCTACATGATGCACATATAGAGTCTATTGCCAATTTGATTATTTAGTTTGCTCGTCATTAAAGCAATGTAATGATTTTCTTAACTTAAACGGTCATAGCACCGCCCTATCAAGGTGAAGCTGTGGGTTTGAGCCCCATCAGTCCCAAACTAGGGATGGCAATTTATGTGAGAAATACAATGTTTGATTAATAATAAACAAGGGATTTTCATATATACATCATCAGATGATCTTGTGAGTTTAATATTAGCCACCATATGGTTCAATTGGTTATGGTTCCTATGAATTTTTAGTTGACTTGTGATTGCATCAATGCTATATTCTGACATGGTTCCTAGACATACATTGTTTAAACACTTCATTGACCTTGCAATGTGCACAATGTATCATTTGCTTGTTTGTATACAGGATTTTCTTGCCTGGTTATATGTACAATGATACTGTGAGTAGTTGGAAACACAATAGATGTAGGCATTACAAAGAAGGTTTGCGCTACTTTTTGGATGCATCCAACTATTGTTTTGGCAGCAAATGACCTCTTATTTTTTTATTTACTGGCCCGACGATCAAAATATTTGAATGATCTGGCTACTGAAAAGGAATGGTTGATATCTTGTTTGTCTGAAATGATTCTGGTAGTCTATTTAAGACGCTTGATCTATTGCTTGTTTTTACAAGGTACTATCATAGTTGCCTGATGATTAAAGCAATGCCACATGTGGTTGTAGGTCACTTTTTTGGATAGTTCATACTATAGACCATTTAAACGCTATTCTTATATTTTAGGTTCATGCTTTGTTGTCTCGACCAGTTCTAAGCAGCTGAAGGAATCTCATGCACCTCTTTTTGTTATATTTCTATTATGCAGTGATATGATTAGTTTATGAGGGAAAGAGTCGAGTTGCTTGATTCCCTACAGTCATTACCACACTAGTTCAGTTAGTCTGCATGAGACACACATGTTCATGGCTTGATTTGTTATATTAGGCCAATGCCAATTTTGAAATTCTTTGACAACAAACATGGTGTTTTTTCGCCTGCTTTGCTGCTCTAACTTAATATGTCTTAGTTTCAGCATGCAAATAACCTGTAGTGTTTCTTCTAGACTGGCTATGTGAAATGGATCGTATGGGCACCTATGGTAAATAGGTGCTACTCCAAATTTTAATACTTTTTCAATTTTAGGCTTAGCACAAAGGGTAAATTCTCTAGATAAACTATTAGGTGGAATTTCCCTATATGCAAACCTATCTACTAGCGAGTAAAGAGTGAGTGGAAGAGGAACGGGTAAACCGTAATGAAGCACGCGGAGACACATGATTTGTTTGACCGTAGCTCCTTCCTTGTTAAGGGAAGTACGTCTGCATTGGAGGGGTGGGCGGTACTAAGACCACCACGCCACAATAGGCTTCACCCTGTTCTCGATGGATCCTGCCACCAAAGGCCTGATCCACCTTTCCACTATAGGGACCCTTCGAGGCGGATACCGGCGCCTTTACACAACTAGCGGGGCAACAACTCCACAATCAACTTGGAGGCTCCCGAAATGACAACAAGCTGCCACAAGAACAAAGTTATCAAATACAATGAACAAGATCTAGGTATTGACAAGAATACTAGATCAGGGATTTCTCCAAGTGAATGGAGAGGAATTGATGCACTTGATTCGTGATGATGATGGTCCTCTACTCCTTCAATTCCCGCAAACATCAAATCCTTCGGGTGGTTGAAGTGGGAGATCAAGAATGGGAGCTCTTGCACAATGTCTGGACAATTTCGAATGAATCAAGAGTTCTGAACATTGGGGAAGAAGGGGTATTTATACCCCCTTCCGAAACTAGTCGTTGGACACTTTGGGGGCCGGATTATCCGGCCCAGTGAGGGTCGGATTATCCGGCCTGGGGAAAACTCCGCCCCAGACTCGGAATATCCAGCAGATAATCCACCCCCCATCAGAGCGTCGCGCCGAGCTTGCCCTTGATCAACTTCTGGGGGTTGGATTATCCGGTCTTATGTGAATTATGTGAAGGCCGGATTATCCGGCCTGGGGAGGAAAAACCGCCCCAGTTCGGATTTTCCGGGAGAAAATCTGACCGGATACCGAGCGACGCGCCTTGGATCCCTTTGCTCAAAAACTGGGGGCCGGATTATCTGGCCCACGCGACCGCCGGATTATCCAGCCTGGGAAGGAAAAACCGCCCCAGTTTGGATTTTCCGGGCCGGATACCGAGCGACTTGCCTTGGCTCCCTTTGCTCAATGAGGTAGGCCAGATTATCCAGCCCCCCTCAAAGCTTCCTGCACACTTAGCACACATGAATAATCTCCACAGTATTGTTATCTAACACACAAAACATAGGAAAACATGAAATGTTCTTTCAATCTCCCCCTTTTTGGTGTTAGATGACAATACCAGGATTTGTAGGAAAAAGTCACAAGACAAACAACAATAACCATGGAAGAGACTCCCCCTCAATGTGTGCATATTAAAATTTTGCATTGGAATACAAATGCACACAAATAGGTGAATCTATTCCATAGACATATGAGCAACATAATCATACCACCGAGGTAGAGGGAGGGCATCCTTGACATAGCCTCAATTATTACCGAGATAACCAATATAAGAGCCTTCCTTGATAAATACTTCCAGCATAATAGGATATGAATAGATGGATCCATAAGCATAATCCATGAGATGAAATCCATAAGCATAATCCAGACAAGCACTGACATAGAGTCTCAAACAAACCACAAACCACAAATAAAGTTCAACGCTAAATGGGCATAAGCAAGAAAACGATGAATAGAAAAGTGCAAGTGCTTATGCCCGACCCATGCAAATCCACGAATATCCTAATAGAACTACTTCTCCCCCTTTGGCATCGAGACACCAAAAAGGAAGAAGAGCGATGCTAGCGCCCCACGGGATCACTCGGAGTCCTCGTCCTCGTCTTTGTCTTCATTCTCATCCTCATCCTCATCTTCAAGCTCCTCGGTGTCACCATCCTCATCCTCATCATCAGCAGCAACCGCAGAGGGGAACAAGTGACGCTCCAGCTCTCCATAGTTCAACCCGAAGGAAGAGTTCCACCGAGCATATGGTGTGGGAGGTGTAGGAGTCGGAGGGTCACCCGAAGCACCGGACACATGGTGGAGAATGAGCTGCTGGGAGTGAGCCAACTCATGGCGCTGCTTGTATGCCTCGTACTGACCCTTGCGCGTGTCCACTCCCATGCAAAGTATGTTATGCTGGAACCAGTTCAGCTGCTTGATCTCACGGGCAACGGGAGGCACTAGGGGCCTGCGAGCATCCCTCATGAGGGCCTCAGGAGCAGAGGAGGGGTGAGAGGTCTTCCGAACCTTGGTGTAGATCTTCTTAACCTTATGCACCGAATCAATGTGGAACTCCTCAGAAGGAAGCAGGTGCCTTATGAGCATCATAATGTAGGGTACATAGGGGATGGACAGACGGTTGAACATAGCATCAGTCAATTCGTGGTAAATGAAGTCCATGACATCCAGCCTCTACTGCACCGACTCGTCCTCGCACGAGGCAACCTCATGAGAAAATTGAAGTAGCTGAACAAGGTGACCACGGATGCTGTCATTGTTGCCCCCACTCGGAGTGATGGAGTCATGGAAGAGACCCACTAAGGCAGCATAGATGGGAGCAAGGCCAGCCAGAGTGCCCACAATGCCATTATCCACAGTGCAAGGAGAGAGAGCTGCATCTTTGTTGGGCTTCATCTGGGTGATGATGCGGTGGCCACTGGCTCTATCCCTGCTGCGGAAAGAGCATCCAAGAACCTCAGCAAACACGTGAAAGTCAGCAGACATAGGCCTGTCATGAGTCATCCACTTCATAGTGCGACGCTCATCCCCACAAATAACCAAAGTGGAGAAGAACTGCTTCACCACCTCAGAGTCAAAAGAGCACTAGAGAGACATGAGATGGTGCAGCCCCATCCTCTCAGCCACAAACATCGCATCCACAAGGTGGGCCTTCTCCAAAGCCTCAGCAAGGACCAGTGGGTGCATAGGCCTAATGTTCAGCCTGGCATACACATCTTCATAGATACCTTTCTGTTCCGCACACCAAAAACGAGTATCTCCTAGCTCATCATCACAAGGCAACTCAGCAAACAAGTCACAGTGATAGATGGAGGAATAGGTGACTGCATCCAAAGTCCTGTAGTTGATCTTGGGATCCTTGCCCTTTCTCTTCGACACCCCCTTTCTAGTCATCTTTGCTTGTTCAGCCACGCGCTTCTCTTCGTTCTTTCTTCTCCTCAACTCAACTTCGTCCACTAAGTTACCCTGTCCATCATCCCGAAAGTATTTAGCATGAGGGTGGCGCTTGTAGGTCTTGGGAACACTAGAACCACCTGTGAGGAGAATAAGGGCGATAGCAAGGGGATAAGCATACACACAAGTCCAGGAGAGGGCATGGAAAAAGTAGTCAAAAAGTTCATAGGACAAATCTACTCAATGCATACTCCATAGTGAAACTGAACCAGAATTACATCTGTCAGGCCGGATTATCCGACCTGGCCAGGGGCGGATAATCCGGCCCTGGCAAAAAATTTCAATTCCACCTAGATTGAATGCAAAAAAGTAGATCGGGCCTAGAAACTACAAGACTATGATTTCTATGCGAAAACACATCCTTCTAGACAACGTTCCACCCAACAAGTAACACATCTAGCCCAAGATGGGGAGAGAGGGAGTTACCCTCACTCATTGGAGGAAGAACGTGGAGGAGAAGGTACCCGGAGGCGCGGAGAAGAAGATCTGGGGAGGCTCGGAAAATCCAGTGGCTGGAGAGGCTCCAAGGAGGGTGGGGGGCGGTAGGCGGCAGCTGAGGAGGAGGAGAGGGTTGGGGGAGAAGTGATGCTCGTTATGAGCCCTTCCCCCCGATCCCTGCCCTTTAAGACGAAATCCGCCAGGGCCGGATTATCTGGCCTACACTTGGGCCGGATTATCCGGCCTCAAATCTGGAATTCTATTGTACACAGAACCAGGCCCGCGCGTCCCCAAACAACACCCCCACAAGGTGTACAAGGGACTTGTGTGCAAGAATAGATGGCTTTAGGGGTAGGGGAAGGCTTAGGATTAGGAGAGCCAAACTGATATGGTACTAGACGCTCAAAATTGCAAGACCCAAATCAAATAAAAGCCAAGATTGAGTGTGATTCCCATAAGAACATGAGAGAGCAAAAAACAGCCAAAAAGATCCAATTCTCCTCAAGGGAGAGGGCGGTGGCCGAAGCCACCTTGTTGGAGTGTATGGTGTGACACCGCGAAGATATATCTTGGGTTCATGACCAATACTCATCAATAAGCTCACATATCACACAATGATATTAAGAGAAATGATTTATCTTGCTTTTGGCATTATGGGGGGAGGGTTAGCCCAATGAGTTAGGACAACACTCCCCCTATATCCATGCCCACACCTAGACCAAAATAGGATTGAGAGGTACGAGTGAGTGCATGGGTAATCAAGACAAGCTCTTGGAATCAATGATATTTAGCTCATTCCTCAAGTAGCAGAATCTTGCTTCATCAAGTGGCTTCGTAAAAATACCCGCAAGTTGATTCTTCGTGCTCACAAAGGATAGATCAATATCGCATCGAGCAACATGGTCTCGAATAAAATGATTCTGAATCTCAATATGCTTCGTCCTTGTGTGTTGTACTGGGTTGTATGCAATTTTAATTGCACTTTCATTATCACATAAAAGAGGCACTTTGTCACAATTGACACCATATCCTTTAAAGTTTGCCTCATCCACAATAATTGAGTGCAGGCGCTAGCAGCAGCAACATATTTAGCTTCGGCGGTGGAGAGAGATATACAATTCTGCTTTTTAGATGACCAACACACAAGAGATCTTCCCAAGAATTGACAAGCTCCAGAAGTGGATTTCCGATCATCCTTATCACCAGCCCAATCTGACTCAGTATAACCACATAATGAGAAATTGGAGCCCTTGGGATACGAGAGACCAAAGTTAGGGGAATGAACCAAATATCGAAAGATCCTCTTGACCGCCACTAAGTGGCTTTCTTTAGGAACTGCTTGATACCTTGCACACACTCCCACACTCAACACGATATCGGGTCTAGATGCACAGAGGTAAAGAAGAGAGCCGATCATGGACCGGTATACCTTTTGGTCCACATCTTTACCATGTGGGTTAAGTTCAAGCTGACATTTTGTTTGCATTGGAGTGGCGACACCATTTAGATCCGTCATCTTGAATCTCTTGAGCATGTCTTGGATGTACTTCTCTTGATTAATAAAGGTTCCTTCTCTAAGTTGTTAGATCTCGAATCCAAGAAAGAACCGTAATTCCCCCATCATAGACATCTCAAACCTGTCAGTCATAAGCTTTGAAAATTCATCATTAAAAGCTTTATTAGTAGAACCAAAGATCATATCGTCTACATATAGTTGGCATACAAAGAGCTCCCCCTTAACCTTCTTAGTAAAAAGAGTGGGATCGATTTTCCCAACTTCGAAGCCATGATCTAACAAAAGCTCTTTAAGGTTCTCATACCACGCACGTGGGGCTTGTTTAAGGCCATAGAGTGCCTTATCGAGTTTGTAGACATGGTTCGGAAAGTTAGGATCCTCAAAACCCAGGGGCTGGTTTACATATACCAACTCATGTAGAGGACCATTAAGGAAGGCCCTCTTGACGTCCATTTGCTGCAACTTAAAATTGTTATGGGCAGCATAAGCAAGAAGGATACGGATGGACTCAAGGCGAGCCACTGGAGCATAGGTCTCGCCGAAGTCAATGCCCTCAACTTGAGAGTAACCTTGTGCCAGAAGTCTTGCCTTGTTCCTCACAACAATGCCATTCTCATCTTGCTTGTTTTCAAATATCCACTTGGTGCCGCTAACATTGCGGCAATCTTTGGGTTTCTCCACGAGTTTCCAGACTTTGTTGCGCTCGAAATTATTCAATTCTTCATGCATAGCAACAACCCAGTCTGGATCTTCAAGAGCTTCAAAGACCTTCTTAGGTTCCACCATTGAGATATGAGCTTGATGCTCACCAAAACTGGCAAATTCCCTTCTTGTAGAAACCCTTCGTTGAAGATCACCAACAACCTTGTCGAGGGTGTGACCCCTTAACTCAAGGTTCCGATCAGCCTGAGCCTTGCGACGAAGTTCAATAAGTTTGTTGTCTCTTGGTGGAGTAGTTTCATCACTTGAGTCTTCATTGGGATCATTTGCTCGACCTTGACTAGGAACTGGGGTAACAGCAGTAGGAGGTGATGGAGCGTGCCCTTGAGGTGAGTCAGTAGCCGTAACAGGAGGCTGCTGAACAACAGGTGAGTGAGGGCCGGATAACCCGGTCGATGGAGAGGCCGGATAATCTGGCTTGGGAGTACTTGTAGCAGCTTCATCAGGATGCCTAGGTCTTGCTTGAATTGGCGAGGGGCCGGATAATCCAGGGCTGGCCGGAAAATCCGGCAAAGAGCTTGCATCGATATCTTCAACACCAGGAGCAATATGGTCAGCAGGAGCGGGGTGGCCGGATAATCCGGTGTCCACCGGAAAATCCGGCCTGAAGCTTTCTGGAACATCTTGACCTTCAAAAGTTGATGGAGATGGTGCAAAAGATACTCCCGTGGTGGGAACATGTTGGCTATGTGTAGATGAGGGATCTTCATGAGTAGAGCATTGTCCTTCCCGATCCGCCACAAGGGTTCCTCAATGGGGCGGAAAAATCCCACTTCCATTCTTCTTATGGCATCTTGGGGTATTTCAACATCTGCATCACAAACACCAACTTGCTCCGCACGGGAACCATCATTTTCCTCGAACACCACACTACAAGATTCTACAACAGTTCTGGAGAGCTTATTGTAGACTCTATAAGTGTGAGATTCGGCACCATAACTAACAAAAATACCTTCTAGAGCCTTAGATTCAAACTTAGATAAACGAACTCCCTTAATAAGAAACAAACACTTACACCCAAATACCCGAAAGTATGAGATGTTTGGCTTGTTACCGGTAAGTATTTCATGCGGAGTCTTGTCAAAGATCTTACGGAGGTATAAGCGGTTGCATGAGTGACAAGCAGTAGAGATTGCTTTAGCCCAGAAGTTATATGGAGATTTAAATTCAGCTAGCATTGATCTTGCCATATCCATTAGAGTCCGATTCTTCCTCTCGCCTACACCATTTTGTTGAGGGGTGTAGTAGCGGAATACTGATGTCTTATCCCCTCTTCACTTAGGAACTCATTTAAGGTGTAGTTCTTGAACTCAGAGCCGTTATCACTTCTTATAGCCAGAATGGGGATGTTGTGTTGACATTGAACCTCGTTGGCGAAGTCGATGACAGTTTGTTGAGTTTCACTCTTCAACTTGAAGAAATAAACCCAAGTGTATTGTGAGTAATCATCAACAATCACTAGACAATACTTCTTCCCACCGAGGCTTGCATGAGATGGAGGTCCGAAGAGGTCCACATGAAGGAGCTCTAAGATCCTTTTTGACGAGATAATATTTTTCCTTCGATGAGGAGAGTCATGCATTTTCCCTTCAACACACGCCCTACAAACACGATCTTTGGCAAAGGAGACATTTTCTTTTAGCCCAAGGATGTGGCCACCCTTGTGGAGACTTTGCAAAGTTCTCATATTGACGTGGGCTAGTCGGCGATGCCATAGCCAACCCGCGTCAGCCTTTCCGAAAATACACATCGGGCATGTAGTGGTTTTCCCCGAAAATTCCACCATGTACAGGTCATTTTCGACATATCCCACGAAAGCGACTTTTAGAGACTTGCTCCACAAGAGTACCACCAAATCAGCATCAATATAAACTGCAAAGCCCATCTTACCAAGGGCGTGAACTGAAAGTAAGTTGTACTCGAGGGTCTCAACAAGCATGACGTCCACGAGAGAGATATCGTGAGCCACCCCAACTTTGCCGAGACCCAATACCTCAGATTTTGACTTGTCACCATAGGAGACGGTTATGTGATCATGGTTTGGCCGCATCTCCGTGATAATCTCCTTGCTTCTGGTCATATGACTCGTGCAACCGCTATCGAGTACCCATTTAGAACCACCAGAAGCATAGCCCTGCAAGAAAATTACTTCTTGGTTTTAGGTACCCATTTTTCAATGGGTCCTCTCATGTTAGTGACAAGGGTCTTGGGAACCCAAATAGACCAAGGAATGTAACAATCATAAGGGCCTACATAACTAGCATAAACATCACCATCATAATCGCAATATAATTCAAAGTTAGGATTGTTGACCCCTGCAAAACCATCATAATTAGTCTTGTCATTGGTAATGTTGCTAGTCTTTGGTTGAGCAGTCTTGCTCTTCTTCTTCTTCTTGTTTTTCTTGCTCTTTGTCTTGGGAATGTAACCAAGACCTTCTTTACTATTGTTTGTCCTTTGCTTGCTCAGTATCTCATCAATAACTTCTTTACCTTTGTGTTGAGAACCTCTTGTAAGGTCTTCTTTTCCATAGGATGAAGTGGATGTACTTGGCACATCATACCGTTTCAATTGAGTTTGGAGCTGGTCATAAGACTCATTTAAAGTAGAATTATCACTCTTCAATGCCTTGTGAGAACTTTCAAGATTATCAAACTTCTCCAAAAGTCTAGCATGAACAGCCCCAAAGTCAATTTTTTCTTTCTTTAGTTTCTTTACCTTGGCAAGAGCATGGTCACGTTCTTTGATGAGCTGAGCCACAGCTTCTTTTGTGACTCCTCAATGGATTCGAGTCTCTCTTCCAAAGATACTCGAGCTTCCTCTTCCTCTTCCAAGGAATTCTTCAAAGAAGCTATCTCTAAGGCATCTTCTCTTTCAATTCTGCCCTTTTCTTCAAGAAGATCTTCGGCTTGAGCAAGTTGACTCATAAGAGCATCGAAATGGAGTTTGTGCTCACCTTGCAGGTTAGTGAAAAAGGTATCCAAAGCAATAACTTCTTCTTTCATTTTAAGACTGTCATGATCATCCATATCCAAAATTATGTTAGTCTTAGGAAATGAAGATCTAGAAGTTGATACCTCGGACCCTCTTGCCATTAGGCAAGTAGCGTTGTTGTTGATGACGTTCTCGTTTGGCGAGTCGAAGAGAGAGGAAGGAGTCGATGTGGTGGCTATATCAGCCACCTCGCGAGAACTATCATCATCCTCTTCATCTTCACTTGTAGAGGAGTATACTTCTTGTGCTACTAAGACGATCTTGGGTTGCTTCTTGAAGGGGCCATTCTTCTTAATAAATGTCTTCTTCTTAGGTTCTTTGGATTTCTCTTTAAGAATGAGCCTACCACCATTTTCTTCTCTATTTTGATATGGACACTCGGCCACAAAGTGCATTCTGTCTCCACAGTTGTAGCAAGTTCTCAGTTTTGGGCCACTTTCTCTTCTTCCATTTGACTCATTCTTGTGCTCGAGTTCCGACTTGGCTTTGGCAGGGTCCTTCCAAAAGTTCCTTGCATAAAACGCCATGTACTCACCATGAGCACGTTTGACTTCATCGAGGCAGTCCATGGAGGCCCCCTCAAATGCTCTTTCATCCTCCTCTTGCTCAAGAACATTGGCTTTGAGAGCAACATTGACACCCTTTTGCATTCCAATGGCCCGAGCACGAGCATCTTCAGCATTCTTTACTGCCACTTTGAATGATGCCATCTCTTGCATGACCTCATTGGATGTCATTTGATGGTAGTTATGTCTACCTTGCAGGCTCTTCAAGTCCGTTGGCTCGAAAGGCATTAAGGCACTCACATATTTCCTTTTTATCCATGCATCATCAATGTGAGTGGCCCCATGATTTCTAAATGTTGTTGCGATGCCCTTGAGTCTTCTATACATGTCTTCATGGTTTTCACCATCCAACATGTAGAATCCCTCAGCTTCATTACTAAGGGCATCATACATGTTCCTTATCATGCTTTCATTCCAAACAAAGAGATCCGTGAGAGAAATCCAAGCTTCTTTAGCTGTGTTGAAATGTTCAATGTGTGGCATGTCCTTGGGACCCACACCAAGTTGTATCATGTGGAGAGTAGTGGAATTCAATTGGGTGTCCACAACTTCTCTTCTTGTCAGGTTGGTTTGATCTCCAATATGAAGACCCTCTTCAATAATCCTCCAAAGTTCAATAGAGGAGCTGCAAACATGAGATTTCATTAAGAATTGCCATTGATTGAAAGAGGATGCAGTGAGCTTGGGTGGATCGCCCCTATTGTTTATATGAGGATGAGGGATAGGTGGGTCGGGGGAATATACGTGGCGAACCTCACTATAATCCTCCTTACCACTTCCCTTCTTGGAGGTGGAACCATTAAGTTTTTCACCTTCCGCATCATCATCCTTGGATCCGGTGTTCCCTTTTCCTTAGATGATGGTGTGGCTGCCTCAGAGGAGGATGGAGATGGGGCTATGGATGATGTGAGGCGAGCAATCATTCGATTCATCTCCTCCATCTTGGCCTCAAAGGATTTCAACAAGGTTGTTTCCAACGTCTTGAGATCATCCATTGTGACCTTATCCACAACCTCATTCCCATCATCCTTGGTACCCATACTACTCTTAGGCGGTTAATCCCGAATTAAGAGCCGAGGCTCTGATACCAATTGAAATGGATCGTATGGGCACCTAGAGGGGGGGTGAATAGGTGCTACTCCAAATTTTAATACTTTTTCAATTTTAGGCTTAGCTCAAAGGGTAAATTCTCTAGATAAACTATTAGGTGGAATTTCCCTATATGCAAACCTATCTACATGGGAGTAAAGAGCGAGTGGAAGAGGAACGGGTAAACCATAGTGAAGCATGCGGAGACATAGGATTTGTTTGACCGGAGTTCCTTCCTTGTTAAGGGAAGTACGTCTGCGTTGGAGGGGTGGGCGGTACTAAGACCACCACGCCACAATAGGCCTCACCCTGTTCTCCGATGGATCCCGCCACCAAAGTCCTGATCCACCTTTCCACTATAGGGACCCTTCGAGGCGGGTACCGGTGCCTTTACACAACTAGCTGGGTAACAACTCCATAATCAACTTGGAGGCTCCCGAAATGACAACAAGTTGCCACAAGAACAAAGTTATCAAATACAATGAACAAGATCTAGGTATTGACAAGAATACTAGATCAGGATTTCTCCAAGTGAATGGAGAGGAGTTGATGCGCTTGATTCATGATGATGATGATGATCCTCTCCTCCTTCAATTCCCCCAAAGATCAAAGCCTTCGGGTGGCTGAAGTGGGAGATCGAGAATGGGAGCTCTTGCACAATGTCTAGACAATTTCGAATGAATCAAGAGTTCTGAACATTGGGGAAGAAGGGGTATTTATACCCCCTTCTGAAACCAGCCGTCGGACACTTTGGGGGCCGGATTATTCGGCCCAAGTGAGGGCCGGATTATCCGGCCTGGGGAAAACTCCACCCCAGACTCGGAATATTCGGCAGATAATCCCCCCCCCCATCAGAGCGTCGCGCCGAGCTTGCCCTTGATCAACTTCTAGGGTCCGGATTATCCGATCCTACGTGAAGGCCGGATTATCCGGCTTGGGGAGGAAAAACCGCCCCAGTTCGGATTTTCCGGGAGAAAATCTGACCAGATACCGAGCGACGAGCCTTGGCTCCCTTTGCTCACACTACAAGAAATGTGCCAACTGGTGACCCCAAATATTGGTCATAGAAAGGTCATAGTAATCCATCTATGACCTTTCTATGACCAAAAGCAGTAGGTCACATACCGAGCGTCACTATAGATAGCTAACGACCTTTTTATTGAATTGGTCATGGATAGCTATGACCAAAATAGATGGTCATGCAACCTATGACCAAAAAATTGGTCACAGGCTATCGACACTGTCCACGTAAGATCCTACGTGGCCGGTCCTACGTGGCAAATCTATGACCAAATCAGATGTTTGTTGATCAAATTCAGCCCAGCCCAATTCACTATTTTACATGGGCCAAGCCCAATAATTTTAGATGGCATGCTTTGCTATTCCAGTCCATTTCTATTTGGGCCTTGGCCTTTTATGGTTCATTTCTTGTTTGGGCTGGAACCTTTATACAGTCTATTCCTAGCATATTTGTTTTGATTTTGTAAATTGGTTTTGCCAATATTATTTGGGTCGTGGCCTTTTAAAGCCCAAAAGGTACTAGGCCCCACTTGACAGTTTGAGCAAGTCACGAGGTCCCACTTGTCATGTTCAAGTTCACACTGTATCAATTATTATTTTCCCAAGTTTCTAATGTAACGAACAATAATTTAATTAGGAACAAAAGAATACATGGAATTCTTTTGATCCAAATGATCCAATAACTAAATTTCACACAACAGCACCATACATTCCAATCATGCACAAAACACGTGAGGTATCCAGCTAACAAAATATAGTAGTAACAAACTACTATAACAGCCCCATGACACCAGATGATAGCCATATCACAAATATACATCAATCCATCGGAGGCACCATCAAAAGACAAGCAGCCGTGAACCCGTCATTCACCCTGGGCTATGAATAAACCTTCTGGTGCAAATTCAAAGAGCACACGGTTAAATAAGTGTCATCATGCAGAGTAACTGGTCCAAAATTACATCAAAACAAAGACTGAAACGTAGCTAATAAGTGAATGTACAAATTCTATCTATGGTACAGAAATAGAAAATGTCAATTTGTGAGGTACATGACAAGATATATGTGATCGGATCATATGAGACACACGGTGTACTTCAGTTCATAAATATTAAACATGAGGAAGTATTTAGCTTAACCATTGTATAAACAGTTTTAGTTTTACATCATTTCAGTTGCTAGGCTATGGAAATAAAGCACTGGAGTTTCACTACATCACAAAGTACTTCAGTGGACAAAGTTTCTAGCACTTTGGAACTAGAAAGCTAGTATGTAGTAGTGTAAACAAACAAACAAAATTCACAAGGAAAATGATACAACTAGCTACAGAGAACAACAAGGTAGTGATGTCTATGAAGGGAAGGACACAATTTGGGCCAATTTATCTTACTTGAACTACCAGTATCAATCAATAACTCCATAATCGTTAGGAAATAGTTTCAATCATGAGAGAAATTGTGATTCCTGACTATCATTATGCAGTACTACATCAGTGCCTCCAATCCTAAGTCCTACAGGCCAAGAGGACTACTGATGCAGATGTCAATGAACAAATAGATGGCCAGTAAGTAATGCTCGATGATGGTTTGGACTTGCCTATGGTGGGTGCTAAAATCCACAGCCCTGGATTGCCTGATGTAGCTCAGGCTTGAACAGGAAGTCTGAACCCGGTGCTTCGGATCCCAACATAGACCACATTGTCGTCATCCTCCTCGCTGTCCAGAGCTCCTCCTCGTACACCTCGTCCTCCTGGTCCTCTCCCATCCTAGCACAAGGAAAAAGTATGAAACCAATCATCAATTCTTAACACGAAACCCTAGAATGAAATGACCTAGATATTTCCCAAATTCAAATCATAGAACATGATAACTAGCACATGATCCATTAACTAGTACAACTATAGCCTAGAGGCGTGCAAAATATACAATAATAGAAATCAACTGAACCACTCAGCTTCCAATGCTAAGGGAAAACAGAGTAAAGGACAAAAGTAAAACAGAGTAGCTGATTTAGTACTATGTGTGTATATTGCACAGATAATGTAATATCAAAACATCAAGCTAGCCTTACCATCAAGCTAGGAAACAATTACGACTAGGATAGTAGTTATTTTAAGTTACAAGGATAGATAACATCAAGGAGCACATGTACAAAAATATATGACAATGATAGATAACACCAAGCCAAAATATATGTATAAATCACAGGACATGGAACTAGTCAAGAACAGGAATAATAAGCACATGTACGGACACGACACAAAACTGAAATCTGAACAAGACACAATTATTTATTTGTATGATCTACCTTTAGTTACTCCTTACCATGTTTTAGCTACTGCGGGTTACTCCTTCACAATGCAAAGCATGCCAGGAAATTAGCCAACAGACCAAATACAAGAAAGTGTGTACTTGGATAATGGCATGATTGCACATAGTTTTGTTTGTGAATTTCCATTGATCGCTTCACTTGTGCTCTAAAGAAGGAAGCGCTAAACGCGTACACTACCAAAGGGAATTTTCGTTATTTGTTTGATCCCATGATTGCGCACTCGAGATTGATTCACCAACTTGGAACTAGAAGCAAATACACAGTGGCATACGAAGATTGACTGACCTCTAGTGTGTGGTTCTCCTCGGACAGGGATGTGCAGGCTCGTCGCAACGATCGCATCTCCTGTTTTCAGACATGAAGATGCCAGAATAGGACCAGATTAAAGAAATACGAGTATAATTAGCCGCAGAGCCCAAGATGCGTGCGAGGAAAAATATGGAGGTCGTCTAATTAAGAAGAAACTGGTGAGCCTAGATCGATTCACCAACCTGGAATTGGAGATCCCTGACTCACTGTCGCTGCTGCCGTGGGAGACCCAGCTCCTACCCTCGAGAAATCACTGACGAGCAGGGCCAGGTCCATCTCGCTCTCGTGGATCCCCATCGCCGGATCTACACATCTACAGTCAGAGCTAGCCCACCGGAGACCCCCTGACCCCGCCGCCTGTTGCCCCTACGGCCCAGAGACTCCTAGAACCGCATCGAGGTCGGGGGCAAGCTGATCTAGCGGCTTGACGACCTAGAGAAAACACTTGCGAGGGAATGGGGTGAGGGATTGGAGTTGGTTAGGAGGGGAGGAGGGTGGTCGGCGATGTGGCGCCAGGAAGGGGGCTGGGGAGCGGATCGTATCGAGGTGGAGGCGGTGCTGGTGGGTGGGTGGGTGGGCACTTGTCTGTTTGTGGCTCTACGCGATGGGTGGGGTGGGATCCGCGGTCTGACCTAATTCAGTGGGGGTGTGACCATGTGAGGTTGCATTCTAGGCGTTGGATTGACATGCTATGGATGGATAAGATTGAGTAGAGAGGTTGATCTGTGGCACCTGGGTTTCTGCTTTCTGATTGGTTGGCTATATTCCTATCGTCATCATCTTACAATTCAGGTTTATGCATGACATAGTTCGGGATAATATACCAATATTATAGACATAAATGCATTTTGAAGTGGCGAACAATGTTGCTAGAGGTAGTTTTGTTTTTGTTGCACAAAAAAGCAATTTTCAATTTTCCTAGTGCCAAAAACGGATGTCTTATGGAGCGGGGGAGGGGGCTGTGGATATTTTGGGTGTGGGATGGAGGCAATATGGATGGCTGAGATCTATTTCAGTGGGGTGATCCGTGGGTAGTGTTGTTCTCTTTTCTGATTGGCTAACTCTATTTTCTATTTCTCGAGTGGCAAAACTGGGTTTTTTGTGAACCAACCACCAAAATAAGTTGAAACATTGTTCAACCCTATTTTTCAAAAATACTAGACCACCTTACATGAACAATGTCCCAACCGGAGATTTTAAAACATTTCCGTCCACCCCTGATGAAAATGACAAATGTCTGCCAAATCGGTAGGAAGTGGGTCCGGTTTGAACTACGGGTTCATGATCTAATGGTCATGATTTTTTGCAAAAATCATTTTTAGACTCACATTATGATGTTTCTTCAGAGATCTAGTGCAAGTTTTAGCGAGCTCATCCCTATCTTCATGTCTGTCGTTTTGACCATAGTTTGAAACAGGAAAATTTTAAAACAGGCATAAGAAATTCAAAAAAAGGTCCAAAGAAGGTAAATCCTTCATGTGCTGTCATATTATGTGACATAGTTGCAAGGAAAAATACCAAACTTTGTATATTGATTGCATCTCGAAAAAACCTTCACGGAAATGACATATCTTATGCGAGGTTTCATGGCTTTCGGGTCAAACGACCAATGTTATGGTCAGAATCTCGGTATAGTTTGTGATAATGTGCCCAAATTATGCACGCATGTGAAACTTGGGATGGCAAACAATATTGTAGGAGAAAGTTTTCCTTTTCGTCGCACAAAAAAGTCATTTTCCATTTTCTGAGTGCCAAAATCGGAGCGTTTTGTGAAGCAACACCAAATGTTCAATTCAAAAATGCTACCACCCCATTTTTAAAAAATACTAAACCACCTTACATGAACAATGTCCCAACCGGAGATTTTAAAACATTTCCGTCCACCCCTGATGAAAATGACAAATGTCTGGCAAATCAGTAGGAAGTGGGTCTGGTTTGAACTACAGGTTCATGATCTAATGGTCATGATTTTTTGCAAAAATCATTTTTAGACTCATATTATGTTGTTTCTTCAGAGATCTAGTGCAAGTTTTAGCAAGCTCATCCCCTATCTTCATGTCCGTCGTTTTGACCGTAGTTTGAAACGGGACAATTTTGAAACGGGCATAAGAAATTCAAAAAAGGTCCGAAGAAGGTAAATCCTTCGCGTGATGTCATATTATGTGACATAGTTTCAAGGAAAATACCAACCTTGGTATATTGATTGCATCTCAAAAAAACCTTCACTGAAATCACATATCTTGTGCGAGGTTTCATGGCTTTCGGGTCAAACGACCAATGTTATGGTCAGAATCTCGGTATAGTTTGTGATAATGTGCCCAAATTATGCACGCATGTGAAACTTGGGATGGCAAACAGTATTGCAGGAGAAAGTTTTCCTTTTCGTCGCACAGAAAAGTCATTTTCCATTTTCTGAGTGCCAAAATCGTTGTGAAGCAACACCAAATGTTCAATTCAAAAATGCTACCACCCCATTTTAAAAAAATACTAGACCACCTTACATGAACAATGTCCCAACCGGAGATGTTAAAACATTTCCATCCACCCCTGATGAAAATGACAAATGTCTGCCAAATCAGTAGGAAGTGGGTCTGGTTTGAACTACAAGTTCATGATCTAATGGTCATGATTTTTTGCAAAAATCATGTTTAGACTCATATTATGATGTTTCTTCAGAGATCTAGTGCAAGTTTTAGCAAGCTCATCCCCTATCTTCATGTCCGTCGTTTTGACCGTAGTTTGAAACGGGACAATTTTGAAACGGGCATAAGAAATTCAAAAAAGGTCCGAAGAAGGTAAATCCTTCGCGTGATGTCATATTATGTGACATAGTTGCAAGGAAAAATACCAACCTTGGTATATTGATTGCATCTCGAAAAAACCTTCACTGAAATCACATATCTTGTGCGAGGTTTCATGGCTTTCGGGTCAAACGACCAATGTTGTGGTCAGAATCTCGATATAGTTTGTGATAATGTGACCAAATTATGCATGCATGTGCATCTTGGGATGGCAAACAATGTTATAGGAGAAAGTTTTCCTTTTCGTCGCACGGAAAAGTCATTTTCCATTTTCTGAGTGCCAAATCGGAGCGTTTTGTGAAGCAACACCAAATGTTCAATTCAAAAATGCTACCACCCCATTTTTTAAAAATACTAGACCACCTTACATGAACAATATCCCAACCGGAGATTTTAAAACATTTCCGTCCACCCCTGATGATAATGACAAATGTCTACCGAATCGGTAGGAAATAGGTCTGGTTTGAACTACAGGTTCATGATCTAATGGTCATGATTTTTTGCAAAAATCATTTTTAGACTCACATTATGATATTTCTTCAGAGATCTAGTGCAAGTTTTAGCAAGCTCATCCCCAGCTTCATGTCCGTCGTTTTGACTGTAGTTTGAAACGGGACAATTTTGAAACGGGCATAAGAAATTCAAAAAAGGTCCGAAGAAGGTAAATCCTTCGCGTGATGTCATATTATGTGACATAGTTGCAAGGAAAAATACCAACCTTGGTATATTGATTGCATCTCGAAAAAACCTTCACTGAAATCACATATCTTGTGCGAGGTTTCATGGCTTTCGGGTCAAACGACCAACGTTATGGTCAGAATCTTGGTATAGTTTGTGATAATGTACCCAAATTATGCATGCATGTGCATCTTGGGATGGCAAACAATGTTGCAGGAGAAAGTTTTCCTTTTCGTCGCACGGAAAAGTTATTTTCCATTTTCTGAGTGCCAAAATCAAAGCGTTTTGTGAAGCAACACAAAATTTTCAATTAAAAAATGCTACCACCCCATTTTTTAAAAATACTAGACCACCGTACATGAACAATGTCCCAACCGGAGATTTTAAAAAATTTCCGTCCACCCCTGATGAAAATGGCAAATGTCTGCCGAATCGGTACGAAGTGGGTCCGGTTTGAACTATAGGTTCATGATCTAATGCTCATGATTTTTTGCAAAAATCATTTTTAGACTCACATTATGATGTTTCTTTAGAGATCTTGTGCAAGTTTTAGCGAGCTCATCCCCTATCTTTATGTCTGTCATTTCGACCGTAGTTTGAAACGGGACAATTTTGAAACGGGCATAAGAAATTCAAAAAAGGTCCGAAGAAGGTAAATCCTTCGCGTGCTGTCATATTATGTGACATAGTTGCAAGGAAAAATACCAAACTTGGTATATTGATTGCATCTCGAAAAAACCTTCACTGAAATCACATATCTTGTGCGAGGTTTCATGGCTTTCGGGTCAAACAACCAATGTTATGGTCAGAATCTCGGTATAGTTTGTGATAATTTGCCCAAATTATGCACACATGTGCATCTTGGGATGGCAAACAATATTGCAGGAGAAACTTTTCCTTTTCGTCGCACGGAAAAGTCATTTTCCATTTTCTGGGTGCCAAAATTGGAGCGTTTTGCCTTATGTGATCTAGGAGCAGGGGTTAGTGTGATGCCATACTCCCTCTATAAAAGATTGAGATTAGGGGAGTATTCTCCTACTACTATAACTTTACAGATGGCTGACAAGTCCACTAAACAACCTGTTGGTATGATTGAGGATGTCTTACTTAGGATAGACAAGCATATTATTCTCACTGATTTTATCATTCTTGAAATGCCAAAAGATGAAAGATTATCTATAATAGTTGGAAGACTCTTCCTCAGTACTGCAGGAGCGTTAGTAGATTCTGCAGAAGGAAAGATAATCTTCAATGTTTATGATGCTAAAATCATCCGGTATTTTCCAAAGAAGCTAGAAGTAGGGGAAAGATATGTTCCACCAGCAAAACGAGTTCATGTGGTAAGTGCCATTGATAAGGAGCAACCAAAGGTAAGAATTCGAGAAGAGAGAAAAGGTTGAGTTATTCGACCACTCTTAATAAAACCTTAATGGGAGTCAACCCATTTTTCGTCAATTTAGTAGATTAGAGAATTAAAAGTTCATCGTATTACCACCATTTTTTCACAGACATTCTTGCGGAAGCGCGCCCCCGAAGATGCAGCTGTTAAAAAGTAGTACAAATATCGAGTGAATGAGTAGATAATAATAATTAGAATAAAAGCTTGAGTCTTCTATTTACAGAAGCTAAAATTTTGCTTTTCATATGCTAATGTTGGTCGACAGTTTTTACTATCAATTTGCTGTTAAAAACTTGGTATTTCGCTAAGTTATGGAATAAGAAGGTATCCTCGAAGAAACCGATTTTTTTTATAATTACTAATGGTTAAACGACCAACTATACAACGAGAATAAAAATTCTGATCGTATAGTTATCTTTGCCATCAACAAATTTTCTTCGGAGACATAGACAGTTTAACGACCAACTATACGGCGGGAATAAAAATTCTGGCCGTATAGTTCCGGCCGTATAGATATCGATGCCTTCGTACAATTTTATTCCAAAAGTACTGGGAGTTTAACGACCAACTATACGGCAGGAATAAAAATTCCGGCTGTATAGTTCTGGCCGTATAGATATCGATGCAAGTTTTAGAAATTTATCTCGAGAGATAGACAGTTTAACGACCAACTATACGACGGGATCAATTTCATCCGGCCGTATAGTTGTGCCCGTATAGTTGTTTCCTTGTATAAAGAAACCCTAGTTGGCGGCACCACCGCAATTATACAGGCAGAGCACCATCACCCGCCCATATAGCTCTAGCCGTGTAGTCTGGTGCGACCACAAAATCGCACCGGGATGGCTAGGTCTTCCTCCTCTCCTCATTATTTATCTCATATTCTCTCTCTAAACCCCTCAAAATCCACCTAGAACTCTTGATTCTTCGCGGATTTTCTTCGTTTGAGTGGGGGAATCAATAGATCAGTGTGTTTCTCTCCCTATCTATGCTTTATTTTCAAATTTCCATGGTTGAAACTCTCACATTGATCTAGTGGATGAACTCAAGCTTATTTACTTTTCCCTATTAATTTCTCACGTTAGGATTGAATTTTTCCACTAGAATCATTCGTATATCATAGAGAAACTATATGCCTAAGGTTTTATGGTGAAATTTTCAGTGCATCACGATGAACAAAATCGGTAGCCTTTTCCGTTCGAGCAAGCGCCAACGGGGAGAGGGCTCAAGTTCAGGAGCCCGAGCCCCACGCAACTCCAAGATGGACATTGTCGCATCAAGGAAGGTGTTGCCCACAAGTTGGGTCGACCACAACTTTCTCACCACGACGGGGTTTAAGATGGACTTTAACCTCATGTGTAGTAGGTCGGGGTTGGCGGTGATCAGCTTCGCAAGCCATGACACCTACGTCAAGCTAACCCATGAGTTCCTTGCTTCCTTCTACGACGACCAAAAGGAGAAAGGTAACATGTGCACTATCAGCTTCAACATGAACTGGCAGCACTATGATATAAGCTTTGAACAATTTTGCGATGCCTTTAGTCTCCCTCGTATGGGGGAGCCCAATATTACTAACCTCTACAGCGTCACGAATGGAGAGACCTGGGAGGTTTTTTCTATTAATGGTGGCAGTCACTTATATCAGAAGAAGATGTCCACCATTCAGAACCCAACCATTCTCTACTTTGCTTTGTTCCTCGCCAACACAATGTTGGGAAGGGGTGATACTGGTTCCATGGCCAATGCAGACATGGCAATGATCACCAAGGCCCTCTTCCCCAATGCCACTAAAAGCCCCTGTCCTGTAGCTCTACTCATCCAGCACTTCCACCACCAGAGCAACAAGACCAAAGGTGATATTTGCATTGGTGGATTGGTAACCCACCTTGCATATGCATTGAACATTGTACTACCTGTTATGGAACCTGTTGATGGCTCCAAACTTATGGATGACTAATATTTGACTGCTTGTGGCTTCCTTGGTGTTTACCATGCTAACCGGAGGTTCCGAGCATATCAATTTAGTTATCTTGATGATACACATATTGAGCAGGTTCAGTTGCCATGCCTAGAGGCCTTCTCGATTGTGGAGAAGGACACTTGGATCCTCACCAAGGACCAAGTGATGGAGATCTTTGCCGCGTATCAGGCCGAGGAGGAGGAAGATTAAGGGCAGCACGATGAGTAGGAGTAGGAGCAGGAGCAGGAGGGAGAGCAGGGGCATAACCTTGCTTGGGAAGGACAGCAGCAACAGCAGTAGCCAGGAGGAGCCTAGGAACCGTGGCCTAACCAGCCACAACAGGGGTATGGCTACGTCCCTATCAGGAGTCCCAGAAGCTCAACCAGCGTGTTGGGGAGATCGACCACACTCTTCAGGATGTGAATGAAGATGTGAACACTTTGACTCACAATTTCAGTCACTTCATGACTCAGTTCCCCGAATTCTACTAGTAGTACCCGCACCAGCCGCCAAATGACGGCAACAACTAAGCATGGCAACAGCCTAAGCTTGGGGGAGGTTTGAAAACTTCCAAAACTTTGCATTCATATTTTTATTTCTTCTTTTGATTTATTGTCTTCAAAAATTGCATGTTTATTTTCAGTTTTGCATTCCTAAACCAAAAATTCAGAAAACAAATAGTTGTAATCTTATTTGCAAGTTTGTTTCTTTGTTTCTCTCGTAGATTGCTTGATTTCAGGTGATTTGGCAATATGGAAATATTGGAGAGGTTCGACTCGAATACAAGAACGAAGCAAGCAAGAGGAGGTATCACATTCTTTTCATTACACTCCTTGCAACCTTAAATTGTTCCTACAAGTATTTACTTGCTTGCACTAGAGTCACCCCCACTTAGTTTGCTATCCTACAAATTCTATTCCTTTGCTAGTGTCGCCTTTTTAGCTTTGAATCAATGAGCAATGAACTTGGTTAATACTTCCTACATTTTTACAACAAGAAAAAGTATCTGAAAGATGACTTTGGTCCATGTTTAGGTCAAAGAATTTGATTTTAGAACTACTCCATCCCAATTGTGCTTAATATAAATAGACTTGATAGTACCCTTGATTGAAATTGTTTGATTAAATGGATGCTTCAAAGTAGTAGAAATTATGCCACTACTTTTTCTAATAACGACCTTAAGGTATTGCTTTATGCGTGTCATTGCAACTTTGTCGTGCTCCATGGGGAACTATTAACTCTGTTGGCCAATGAACGATCTAAATGTGGGGAACCACTTGATTTCGGCTATTGAGTTATGTAAACGTCTGTAGCAGCAATGTTATGACGTGTAAAATTTTTAGTCTCCTCATGGTTTCACGTTCCAAGCAAAGTTGTAGTACTCCTCTGACCCATTATTGCTCAACATTATTTATTGGCATGGTCACGAGTGCACAACACAACCCTAATTAACATGTTAAAAATAGTGGCATGATTTCTCTATGAAAGAGCTAAAGTTTTTGAAAGACAAGTGAAAGAAAAAGGTGCTTTGAGAGCCTTGAAATTTTGATGTGGGAGTAGATGTGTTGTTCTTAAATTAAATATTTTGGTGCCAACTTGAGTACTCTTAATTGGTTGATTGAGCAAGAGCAAAAAGTTTCCATCTCTCAACAAAGAGAGGCACCAAAAGAATTTGTCTCACCTCCCTAGCTAAAACTTCAGACACTTGATTGGGCATATGATTTATTTGCTAGCAAGATATACGTGGTTAGGAAGTACACTCAGTGAAATCTTGTGAATACTTGTATGATCATATTTAAGATTGCAGGAATTGTGAAGAAAATAATTTGACACCAATTCAAACTTGTGAGTTCCTTTACACTTGGTTTTGAATCTCTGCTATTCTTCCTTATTTCCTTGTCACTCGAGGGCGAGCAACATCTAAGCTTGAGGGATTTGATAGCTGTGAGATTCGACACATTTTTGATGGTTTTTATTGATGGTTTTCTCCTGGATTTGATTGTTTTCTGGCTTTACCTAACGCTAATACTTCGGTAGCGAATAAAAGTTGGATTTTAATGTGTGTTTCAGGTTCTAGACATCAATAGAAGGATTTAATTAGAGAAATACGATATTCTAGAGAAAACAAGCAAGTCCCAATTTGGAAGCACGCGAGGGGAGCTTACAGACGGTTTAACGACCAACTATACAGCAGGAATGACCGTATAGTTCCCGCCATATAGCTGCCGCCGCCTCTGTCTTGTCAAAAGGGACAACTTCTGTGAAGGGACGGGGGGCGAAAATAGAACGCAATAGCCGCCACACCATCCAGAAGGGAGAAAGAAGGGATCCGGAGAAGAAGGAGAAGACGTTCTTCATCTCGCTCCACAATCTTCGAATCCTAGCCAATACACCTCCATAGCCACTACTTGTACTTGAGAGAGAGAGAGAGATCTCCACCTTGCAAGATTAGGGTTTGAGATTGTTTCTTCCCATCTTGAATTGTGTTAGATATTTTTCTATTATTATTGTGGATCTCCACGGTAATACCAAGACGAATTCCCTTTATTTGATTATATTGATGATCTTTTCTTCTCTCATGTGTGAGTAATTACCTTGGGCGTGGGAGATGTAGGGGATTGGTGAGATGTGATGTGCCTTCATATATTTTCCATTAGTATTGTGATTGATTCTAATTACTATATTATGTGTGCTTGACTATATGGGGCCACCGGATTAATCCTCCGAGAATCCTTGTTATGCATACACTATGATCCCATGATCAGTTAGTCATGGCACATAACCGACATGTATCAAAGTAAACATCCATTACTTAAGCGGATATATGTCCTACCTTACATGTCATTATGGCTACATCATTAATTAGCAGCGGAACTTCATCAAGCGTAGAATTCGAGCCATGCCTTAACCTACATGCGGCTGGCTGGGAGAAACTTCCTAGCTCGCATAGTCGTCGACTTCCTCTTCTTCTCGATATCTGACCAAGTTAATAGCCAGGGACAACGCAGTGAGTACTTTGAATATACTCGCAAACCACCTTAAGATAATAACAACAAGAGGATATGCAATATAGCGGTGGTAATAGGAGGGCTCCAAGAGAGGTCCGTTTCTCAAATAGTTACTCTTGTAGATATAGCATCTACATATCTTTGTTGAAAACTTTTGTAAAACATTTTGGAAACCTTTTTGAAAAGTTTTGGAAAATGCTAGGATTGGGTCACCCATTTGTTTTGTCCTTCCGGTCACCTCATGACCAAACTCCTTTTATTCCTTGCCGACCATCCCTTGGTCAAGTCATTCCCAAAGCCTTTGCCTTTTCGAAATCATTTTTGAAATCAAAACCAGCACCGCTCTACAGCAACCTTCCCAACCGTCCATAACCGTGGACATGGCTATTCGAATAGATTTACACTCTGCAGAGGTTGTACACTTTACCCACAAGATTCGATATATCCGCTGCGGTTCACCGCGAATTGTCATACACCAGTATGCGGGGTTCAGATAATCAAACATAACCCTCGGAAAGTACACTCCGACATAGGCCCTACACTATGAGTTGTTCCCCTCAAGACTGGGACGTCTGGATCCACGGACCAACCGGAGCACCCCACTCAGACCTGGAGGGGGCACTTTCAATGAAGGACTCATAGTTCGATCGGTCACTCGCATGGGTGAATCTGCTTCCTCCAGGTGACTGCTTGACAGTTGAACCTTTCTATAAAGGTAAGCCCATATTTTTAGGGAGATAATCCCCCATACGTAGTAGTGATAATTCCCATATCAGATTGAACTACTTTGAGTTAAGCCCTGTCCCACTCCGGGGTAATGCGGTTGCATGGGTTAATTGTTCTAGCAAAACTGCAAAGAACCGGGTGTGTTTTCAAAAACATTTTTCCTCCATCTTTTAGCATTTTGTAAAAAAAATACTTTTTATTTTCTCAAACTTCTCTTGGTAGGTAACACCTCACCAAGGTTTTGCCATAAACATTTGGTAAAAATTTATCGCGGGTCTTCCTATCCTCTAGTTTTGCTTCGGCTAAAACAGGGTCTCCAAAGGGGTATGGCGTTATACACCATCTACCATACTAGTGTCAAGTAGGTGTAATCAAGTTGGTTGTACTTAGTTGTACCAATGTGTGATTGTTTGGAGGAGCCAAGCCACTACCAGATATAGATCATAATAAAGTTAAAACAATGGAGTTTTCATAAAACATAAATAAAACATGCATAAGTAAAATAGTAGGACAAGGCTTATGAGCAAGAAGGTGGCTTGCCTGAGGATCAGCAATATGGCAATATGTCCCTGGACTTCTTCTTAGAAAACCATAATAATAATCTAAATAACCATCTTCTTCTGTTTCCGATATAATCGCAACTATCATCGTCAAGGAGGATGCATGCTGGCAAATAGAGCCACAATCAACACAAGGCATACAAGCATCATTACAATACAGCAAACAAACATTCAAAACACTAATAAATTTAGTAGGTTTGGATGGATTGAGATCATAGCAATTGGATATACTTTAGTTGCCTTTGTGGATTTGCCTTTGTGATTTATTTGTCAAATAACACCTAATGAATGGGTTTTGAACTAAGGATTGGGTCTATATGATATCAATGCACAAAAATGATATCAACAGATAGGTATTGGAATAACATGGCCAACAAAAGTGGTTTCATGATTTTATCAATTTTCTATATTTAGTTATGATTTTTCTAGTGAAATAACCTCTAGTTTAGGTGAATAAATTCAACCTAAAATATCTGTAGTTCCAAAAATATTTCCTCTTAGGGTTAGGTAGGGTTTGATGGACTGGTTCAAGGGGAGGTGGAATCACTTAAAAGCATTTAGCAGATTGCCCTCAGGAAATTCCCAAATCCAGTTCTGTAGTATATTTGTCTTTTTAACCAAATTTACTATACAGGTCCAAAAGGTATGAGACTAAGGTCATTGGATAGGCAATGATAATACCTACCAGTAGAAATTTGAATCACTATTTTTGGACAAGTTAAGCTTATGAAATGATTTATCTAGTGAATATACCACATACAGAAATATTTAATTCATTAAAATTAAACAGAGGACCAATAAATAGTGTTCTCCTGGGTTTTGATGGGTACCAAAGTACCATATCACTGAGAGTTGGATTAAACTCAAAACATACTATAGTTTGGCTTAAGGAATTTTCTAAAGGCAGAATTGTCATGTTTTTGTTGTTTTTACTAATGTCTAACCATTGTTCACCTTGACATGGGGCTAGGGTCCATAGATTTGTATTCAACTCATCTACTATAGTGGCTTTGTTTCATTCCATTTGGTTATGTATTACTACCAGGGGAATTTATTTACTAGAAAGGACTTTAATTGGTAGATAAATTCTCAAAAATTGTACAAACAATATTTTGCCAAAGTTTTGGTACTACATGTTAAAGGAAACATCAGGAAATATAGGTCTAGGAATTTGGATGTGTTTTATATTTTCAAAAGGATTTATTTCTAGAAGCCTATTTTGAAGATCTAGAATAATTATTAAAAGAACCAGGGAGTCGGGCTGGGTATGTAACGAGATGGGCCTGGGGGAGCAAATTCAGCCCACTCGGGCGCCTCTCTGCGCGGGAGGGGCGGTGTTCAATATAGGGGAGGGGAGCCCACCAGTCAGTGGGGGTGGCGGGGTGAAGCGGTAAGTGGAGCCTGGGGCCGTCCGATTAGAGCGGGATCGACGACCCCAGCTCATCTCCTTACTCTCATCACGGACAGAGGGGCCAGAACCCTAGCGGTGGCAGGGGAGGTCCGGGTGGCATACCCGCGTCTCTCCTGCGACTAGGAAGCGGCAGAGGAGGAGCGGTGCACGACGACGGTCAGGAAGAGGGGCAGCACAGAGGGTCTCCGCACTAGGATCTGGCTCGTGCGAGGACGCCCGAGAGCAACCTCGTCGGAGCTCAACGGCTCCACCAGTGGAGCTGTTCCTGGGCAAGAAAAAGGGCATGAATGGATAGATCTGGACTATAAGAACACATGCATGCGAAGATAAGAAGAAGGGATGGTCTGGTTGACCTTCAAACCTACATGCACATTGGAGACCGGGAGGAGTGGTTCTCCTTCTCCCGAGCTGCAGAGGTTGAGAGGATCTCTGAGTGATTTGAGGAGGAGAGTACCAAGGTACAGGAGGGGGCTGACAGTAATGGAGGGGCTCGGGGTGGTTGGAAACGAGTACGATCTGGAGAGCTCAAAAAGGCGGAGGTGAGGTTATTCTTCCTCTCTATGGAGAAGGAGGCAGAGGGAGTGAGTAGGAGTGGGTGCAATGATGTTCTAGAGGCCAAGGAGAGGAATGAGAGGGCAGGTGAGAGCTGGTGTGGCCTCTGTTCTTTTAACTCGAGAAGGAGGGCTCATGGTGGACATGGTTCACCCTAGGTTAGGTTTTGGTCCAGGGCTTCCCCATTGGGCAGGCTGGGCGGTGCTGAGGAGGGTGTGGGGACATGGGTATGACCAGAGATGCATAGAGGAAGAGCTGGTGGCTGTTGTTGCCTTCCTTTGCAAGATTTTTGTAATGGTTGCAAGTTTATGTCTCTCACCCACTCCAAGCGCAAAGGACAAAAGAGGAGAGGGGGGGTCTGCTACAGTGCATCTACAGTGCTGTGACCAGGTCAGACGGTGGTGGCTATGGTGGTTAGCTATGAGGTTTGGTGAGGGTTTAAGAAGGGTTTTTTTCAATTATCACTTGTTATCAAATTGATGTTCATGATCAAGGTTGTCAAAATTTTATCTTGGCAAGATGGAACAATGATGCTCGTAGTTAGGTAGAGTCAAGATGCACCTCTGAGAATTATCTAGGATTTTTTTGAAGATTCTATATGCCCTTTTATATTAATTCTCTAACAAGTGCTGAATGTGTTTTATTGATTTTTTTTGAAATATTTGAACTAGACACAATGAGTTTTTGGTTTGGGAAGGTCCCAACTATGAATCCACACATTGGAGAATTTTCCCTAGATTTATTGAAGAATAAAAGTATTTAAAACAATTATTATTCCAATTCAGCCATTTAAGGAAATGGACAGAAAGAAATAATAAAACTCCTAAAAAATATTTATTTTTGAAGTGAGATGATGGTATATGATATATAGGCCTCAAATGAGCCTAAATTTGGAGGTGTGATTTGTAGAAAATCAAACTTGCCTTTAGAGAGGGAGTTTTGGAGGTTTTGTGTATTAAAGAATTTAAATAGGTCTTGGTCCAATTTAATTAGGAAAAACCTTTGATAAATTTATATATCCATGTTATATGATTTAAAACATATTTATCCACCATGGGATATCTTGGGTTTTGATAAGTTAACTTGATTTGGGTAGAAGCAGAGGAAAAGAGGATCTTAGGCATTATTAATTTTATCCCTTCTAAACATTGTTGGATCTTGGAGCTCGGAGCTCACCTTGGGTCATGGGATATATGGATAGATATACCAAGTGATGTAGATCACCATGGTACATAGGTTTTAAGTTGATCATGGTTGAGATCTCTAGGGATTGATTCCAAACTTTGAATAGAATAAGGGTGCCAAAGCAGGTTATCAGATATCCTTAAAAACCTTGTGGGTTTTTGAGGCACAAGGATCCATTTGGAACAAGTGAAGTACGTATTGCTAGAACTTTATGATTAAAACATAATCATGAAAATATTTGGTCCAAAGAAGATAGTATGAAGGTGTGAGCTTCTAACAAAATAGGCTAGTTGATAAGATTTGCAGAAAAAGTTATTTTCTTGTTTACAAACCATCAAGAACAAGTGAGTTAGAGGAGGGTCTAGCCACGGTCAAGAGTGGTACTTGGTAGTCCTTAGGATGGTTTAAAATATGGTTCAAGTTCATTACCAAAAATGCACAAGGGTTGAGGAAGAGAGGTATTCAAAGAAGTGATGTTGAAATAGTTTCCAGACTTGGTCAAATTTAGCAGTTTTGAGGATTTTGAGTAGTGTACAAGGGGGAATGCTTTTGAGAGGATACAAGGTTCCAAATCATCATCAAGTGTATGGTTATGAATAATAGATTGAGTAGGATAGATCCATGCTTGATCTTGGTCTTCATTGACCTGGAAACTTATAGAATGGATCACTTTAGAATTGATCTAGATAAGGGTTTTAGATGATCACCTAGTGACTAGAGATCAGATCCAGCTTGCTTAACTTGTTTAGGGTTAACACTCTTGGATTATATAGATGCTATATGATGATCTCCTAGGGTAGCTCATACTAATCCCTAAGTAAACAAGTCAGACAACATATCAAATCAATTCATCTTAACAAGCAACTCAAGCCATTACTAGAGTTACCATCAGGCCTAGCTTGAGGTAAGGATGGGTATTTTTGAAAGGTTGGAGTTTGAATAAGGTAAGAGTCCTTGTTATCCCTACCAAGAGTAGAATTCAAAGGTTTTATAAAAGGTTTTGGTGAAACCTAGAGGTAAGAGTAGTGGAATTATGTCTTGAAAACATCAGGAGATTATATCTTATAGATCTCCATAATTTTGGTAAAAGAAGCTACTAAAATAGTTAGGGTTGCAAAGGCATCTTGGCTCAGGTTTTGAATGCTAGAACATTAGAGAATATGTAAGAAAGAGCCAAGCCAGTTTTGTTAAATAGCTTTTGTCAACTGAGGGGAAGGTAAGGAGTATATCATAAGTTACACATTCAGTTGCACAAGCATAAATGAACAACAAGCAAACACTGTAGTATTAGACGAGAAAAAGTTTTTGTTCCCCCTGATTTTTGCATTCTGAACAACTAATCAGGGTTGTTGAAAGTGGGATGTTACAGACTATCTGTGGGATGCTTAATGCTTGTTGTCCAATTAAGGGCCCAAACAACATGATACCTTGTTCTACACAGATAAGATCTTACTCGCTAGTGGACCGACGACCCCTGGGTGATACAGGGATATCAATGGAAAGCTAGTTGACTCGAGGATAACGAGTAACCACCGTGCTTATTACATTAGTCCGATCCAAGGAGCTTAATCGCTAAACGACCTGAAGGGTCTTAATCGTCAAGTGTCTGACCATGGTTTTGGTAGCAGGCTAGTAGGATTATTGAAGTTGGGATGAAATCTACCAAGAGGAGTTCTGGCTAATTATGGGTTTCTTGCCTACACATATATCTATAAGATTATAATTGTTACATTCATATTCGTCCACCTGGCACATTCACTATCACCATGAACTGAATCTCCTTGAGCCTTCTTTCACCATCTACAGAAACCATCAAACAAACAAAGTCATTCTTTACTTTTATGCATTTTATTTCTGAAGTTTACATTTTAGTTATATTTAAATTTATCGCATTTAATCAAAACCACATTCTTATTTCAACGCTTGTAGTCAATTCACTCGAAGACCTGTGACAACTTCGGGTGTGAGAGAGACTTCACTAATAAACACTTACCTTTTGGCACCCAGTGGGATTGATATCTGAACTTTGAAACTAGCTACGAACGATCTATGCACTTGCAGACATCAGTTGGTCATGTAGTTCGCCCATCTCAAATTGCTTTCATGCAAGGTCGTAACATACTTGATGGTGTGGTTACCTTACATGAAATAGTGTATGAACTAAATATGAAGAAGTTGAATGGTGTCATTCTAAAAATTGATTTCAAGAAGGCCTGTTATAAAGTAAAATGGTCTTTCCTTCAACAAACTCTTAGATTGAAAGGTTTTTCACCTGAGTGGTGTGCTTTAATAAATAGCTTTGTGTCGGGGTGTAGTGTTGCCATCAAAGTTAATGATGATGTTGGCAAATACTTCCAAACCAAAAAAGGGCTAAGAAAGGGAGATCCCTTATCACCAATGCTATTTAATATAGTGGCTCATATGTTCTCTATCATGATTGAGCGTGCAAAGTCTAAGGGCCAAATTGAAGGTGTGATTCCCCATCTATTAGTTGGAGGTTTATATATCCTACAATATGTCAATTATACAATTTTATTTAAGGAAAAGGCAAAATATCTCAAACTTATACTTTCATTTTGAGCAGCTTTCAGGATTAAAAATTTGACTTCCATAAAAGCGAATTGTTCCGTTTTAGTGAGGCCCAGGATGCGGCTGACCTTTATGCTGAGCTCTTCGGTTGTAGTCAGGGCGTATTTCCGATTAGGTATTTGGGCATTCCGGCTCATTATCGGAGGATTACAAATGCTGAATGGAAAATCATCGAGGAAAGACTGCAGTTAAGATTGAGCAGCTGAAAAGGTAAACTGCTCTCGATAGGGGGACGATTCCTACTCATTAATTCATTACTCAGTAATATGGTACTATATAAAATCATTCTTCCAACTTCCAAAAGGAGTCTTACAAAGGTTGGATTATTTCTGAGCAAGATTCTTTTGGTAGGAGATAATGAGAAAAAAGTATAGACTGGCTAAATGGAGTGTGCTTTGTCGACCCAAAGAACAGGGTGGGTTGGGTATTCATGATATGGAGATCAAGAATCCATCCCTAGTTAGTTGGTGGCTCTTCAAGTTATTAACTGAAGAGGAGGTATGACAAGAGTTACTTAAAATAAAATATGTTGGTACAAAAAAATTGTCCCAAATGGTTTGGAAACCTAGTGACTCTCACTTTTGGATGATATGGTGCCAACGAACAAAAATGTCTTCTGCTTTGGAACATTTTCTATTAAGGACGGATCACAGATACGATTTTGGGAGGATAAGTGGCTTGGTACTGCTACACTCTTCGAATAATATCCTGCATTGTATTCTATTGTCTATTATAAGCAAGAAACGATCGCCACTGTACTAGAATTGTTCCCTCCCAAC
The DNA here is from genome assembly GCA_910589775.1 of Avena eriantha. Taxonomy (NCBI): domain Eukaryota; kingdom Viridiplantae; phylum Streptophyta; class Magnoliopsida; order Poales; family Poaceae; genus Avena; species Avena eriantha. The sequence continues at coordinate 386,251,826 of OU342744.1, read as the reverse complement.
GTGACTCTCATGAGAGATTTATTTGGACTAGACTTGACTCTTGGATCACATTGCTACATGATGTCTGCAAGTGCACAAATTGTTTGTAGCTAGTTTTGAAGTATAGATATCGATCCCACAGGGAGCCCAAAGGTAAGTGTTTATGGGTGAAGTCTCTGTCACACCCGAAGTTGTCATAGGTCTTCGAGTGAATTGACTGCAAGTGTTGAAATGAGAATGGAGTTTTGATTAAATGAGATGTATTTAAATAGAACTAAAATGTAAACTTTAGAAATGTAAAGCATAAAAGTAAAAAACGACTTGGTTGTTTGTTGTTTCCTGTAGATGGCAAAAAAAGGCGCGGGGAGATTCATTTCATAGTGATAGTGATTATGCCAGGTGGAAGAATGATAAATGTAACAATTATAATCTTATAAATATATATGTAGGCGAGCAACCCATAATTAGCTGGAACTCCTCTTGGTAGATTTCATCCCAACTTCCATAATCCTACTAGCCTGTTACCAAAACCATGATCAGACACTAGGCGATTAAGACCCTTCAGGTCGCTTAGCGATTAAGTTCCTTGGATCGGACTAATGCAATAAGCAAAGTGGTTCCTCGTTATCCTCGAGTCTACTAGTTTTCCATTAATATCCGCGAGTCACCCAAGGGTCGCCTGTCCACTAGCGAACAAGATCTTATCTATGTAGAATAAAACATCATGTTGTCTGGGCCCTTAATTGGACAATAAGCAATAGGCATCCCACAGATAGTCAAGCACACATAATATAGTAATTAGAATCAATCACAAACTAATGGAAAATATATGAAGGCATATCACATCTCACCAATCCCCTACATCTCCCACGCCCAACGGAATTACTCACACATGAGAGAAGAATGGATCATCAATATAATCAAATAAAGGGGATTCACCTTTGTATTACCGTGGAGATACACAATAAGAATAGAAAAATATCCAACACAATTTAAGATGGGAAGAAACAATCTCAAACCCCAGTCATGCAAGGTGGAGATCCCTCTCTCTCTCAAGTACAAGTAGTGGCTATGGGGGTGTATTGGCTAGGAGGTCAAAGATCGTGGAGCGAGATGAAGAACGTCTTCCCCTTCTTCTCCGGACCTCTTCTTTCTCCCTTATGGATGGTATGTCGGCTGCTGTGTTGTGTTTTTGTCCCCGGTCCCTTCACGGAAGTTGTCCCTTTTGACAAGACAGAGGAGGCGGCAACTATACGACGGGAACTATACGGTAGGAAAAATATTCTCGCCTTATAGTTGCTCGTTAAAGCTTCTGCGAGTTCCCCTCGAGCGCTTCCAAAGAGAGACTTGCTTGTTTTCCCCAGAATATTCTGTTTCTCTAGTTAAAACCTTCTGTTGACATTCAGAACCTGAAGCACATATTAAAAACCAAGTTTTCTTTGCTACCGAAGTATTAGTGTTAGGTAAAGCCATAAAACGATCAAATCCGGGAGAAACCCATCAATAAAAGCCATCAAGAATGTTTTCGAATATCATAGCTATTAACTCCCCCAAGCTTAGATGTTGCTCGCCCTCGAGTGACAAGGAAATAAGGAAGAATATCGGAGGTTCGAGACTGAAAATAAAGGAACTCACAAGTTTGAATGTATGTCAAATTATTTTCTTCACAATCCCTGCAATATTAAATATGATCATACAAGTATTCACAAGATTGTACTGAGTCCACTTCCTAACCATGTATATCTTGTTAACAATGAATCATATGCCCAAGCAAGTGTCGAAAGTTTAGCTAGGAAAGTGAAACAAATTCTTTTGGTACCTCTCTTTGCTGAGAGATGAAAACTTTTTGTTCTTGTTTGTTTAATCAATTAAGAGTACTCAAGTTGGCATCAAAAGAACAACTCATTACTCCCATGTCAAAATTTCAAGACTCTCAAAGCACCTTTTTTCTTCTTTTGTCTTTCAAAAACTTTAGCTCTTTCATAGACAAATCATGCCACTATTTTTAATATGTTAATTGGGGCCGTGTTGTGCACTCGTGACCATGCTAATAAATAATTGTTGAGCAATAATGGGTCAGAGGAGTACTATAACTTCACTTGGAACGTGAAACCATGAGAAGAATAAAGATTTTACCCGTCATAACTATAGCATTCCAATTGTCTAACAATTGTAATGCTACTTGCCTAGTCTATATATTGCTACTTTTTCCCTATATAATTAACTGCATCATCATTACATCATCATCATGTTCATCATGCCACATTGCATGGAACATAATTTAAATTGTTGCATTGCATTTGTCTTTGTCTTGATTGATCTTGCTATCTTAAGTTTTCTTCCTCTACATCCTATGCTCTCAAATACATGCGACCATCTGGTAATATCCATCTCTATCTATTTCTTCTATATGTTGTCAAGTGGGTTATGTTTGAAACTTTCTGAACATTATTTCTTTCTTCACCTCTCTTCTATTTAATTCAAAATAGCAACCAGTCAGATTTCATCTGGAAAGGATTTTAGAAACAATAAAAAGAAATTGGGAATTCTGCTCCGTCTCTGCCTTTTCTTTCCTTGTGTCGAGTGGGGAGTTAGCTGGATGGTCCCTGTTCTTCTTCTCTGTATCGAGGGTGCACGCAATCTACGTGGCCAGTTCTCCTCCACAACCCGCAACCCTATCCAACCTTCTCCTTATCTCCACCGAATCCTCTCTGAAACCCTAGTTGTTTTCCCCACCTCGCGCCGCTGCAGATCCCCTCTCCTTTACTTTTCGTCCACCTAACCGAGAGCACTGAGGGCTTCCCCCGACGACCGAGTCGTGGCCATGAACTTCTCCAGGCCAAGATGATGTTGGGACCAAAACCAGGACATCTCCCTCGCCTACTTTGATGAAGGACACGGGGGCCGGAGCTGCCTAGGGACATGCCAGGCTTCCTCTCCATCAGCCACCGTCCGTTTCGTCTCTATCGTCATCTCCGTCGTCCTCCAGCCGATCTACCGTCACCAGCCACCCCACGGTGAGCACCGTGTCTCATTCCTCCTCTTCCCCGCAGTTTTCCCCCGTTGTACGCTGACCCCCGATGCCACCCGAGCTACTGTCGCCATGGACGGGCCTCTCGAGCACATACTCTTGCTTCTGCTGCATCCTTTTGCGCACGCACGCACTGCACTCGCTGCACCACACGCATGGCCATCTGCTATTCCACGCACTGCGCTGGCCCTTTCCTCACAAGTTCTGGATCGCCCCTGCCGCTGCTAATCCATCTCGCCGGCTGTCTTGGCCGTCAGGTGGGACTCCGATCAGTAGCTGGTTGAGGTAGCCCGAGTCCCCTCTGTCTCAGCAACTAAATTGTACCGCAATGGTAGCATCTACACTCCTAGACCGCGGTTGTCCTAGGTTCAATTCTTACCTAGCACAATTAAATTCCACATTTTTTTTGGCTATCTGTAGTCTCATCATTTGTTTGTTGGTTCTTGTAATATACACTGTCTGCTTCCACACAACCTCCGTGTACATGATGCACATCACGGCCAAGTTCAGTTTTAGCTAGCTCAATTTTGCACTGAGTTTTGATTCAGCTGCTTAACTGTTGCTAGCTCTCGGTTAACACATTCAAAAGAAATTACATCCTAGTTTACACATTGACTTAAAGCCATCCTAACGGCAGGTATCTTGCTCTTCTACCTTGGGGACCAGTGCTCAAATCCTTCTATGGAAATCTAAAAGATTTATTTTTGTACTCTGTCTCCTCTGAACTTCGGTGTTCTAAAGCTGATGAAGAATACAGTTCAGTTCAGCCGGGCAATTACCATGCAGCCCCCTGAAGTTACAATCGTAATTCCCGAATCAATACCTTGTTTTTTTCCTTTGCTAAAAAGCCCGTAAGCATCCAAACATCTTTTCTATAGGACCTAATAATAAAGGACGGATTGTTTCTTCCGGTCCAACACTTTTTTGGACAGATTTATCCACCCACCGAACTCTATATTACATCAACACCACCGCTGGTAAGTAAAAAAAAATCAAAAATCCACCGAACCCCGTATTACTAACTACTAACGACGCCCCGTCCCAACTGCAAGCTTGCTGCGGCGATTAGAGCGGGAGTTGAGGCCGCGTGCTGCGGCATGGCTAGACCAGACGGGGGTAGCGGCAGATCGGAACCGGGGAAGTGGTTCAGAGCGGCTGATCGATGAAGGTTTGTAATTGGTGTTGGTCCATCTGAGATCACCGGCAGATCTGTCCGGCGCCGTCCTTAATGTCGCAGGCAGACGTGCTCCTCTGCACAAAACAATCTATCTTCGTGCTTCTCTTTCCCAGCTTTACAGCAAGTCCGACTGTTGGATCCTCTGTCCAAGCACGCTCCCCAATATTCCTTTTTTATGTAGATATTTTGCTCTGTTCTACACCAGCAGCATAGCATGTTTTGCTCTACTTTTGTACAGTTTGAGGAATGCGATAATTGATTTCTCGTAACACTGACCACCACCATCGGCGCAACTGTGCAAGGTCAGTACACTCTATTCTTAATCTTTTGTCTCTATTGATCTGTTCCCAAACTGTTTCTACTGCATGTCTCCATGTGTTATTCTTCAGATGTGAGGTTGATGATGATGCAGCTACGATTATACTGAAACAGCTATACTGTTGTACTTCTGTTTATTGCCTATATGGTTCTCGCTGGTATCTGCTGGGCTGGCTGTCGTACTGATCTGCTGAGTGCCGCGTTTGTGCCTGAGTGCTTGCATAGATGGATGGATGTTGGATCACTGGCTGGGTTGGTGAACGTACTACACAGCTTGTGCTAAGGCGATAGCAACCTTAGTTGGTAGCAATGGATTGAGATGAAGGGTTTTTAATGGCTTCCGGAAATGATAAAAGCAAGCAAGCGCAGAGTGTACGTAGATTAGTAGCTTTGACTAATGATAGCGATGCAAAACACCTGGACTTACAAAATATTTATTAAATAATAATTATTTAACTAGTTAATACAATAATATTTGATAATAAGTTTATAATATAGATTTTAATTTTCTGAACATTTTGATATACTATATGTTTTTTTTCTAAATTATAAAACAAAAGATATTCAATTTTTAAGATTTAACTATTTTTCTAAATTCCTAAAATGTATTTATATTGTTTATTCATTTCTTATTGAATTTTAACACAAAGAGTACTTTTCATACTGCCCTAAACATAGCCTAGGTCACTGACCAGTGGGGTCAGTGGCCACGTCATTACCAGATCTGAAAATAAGAAATAAAATGGCCTTATGACATCGATACGACGTCATGCTGACATCACTCTAGCTCGATTCCCCTAGGTGGATGATCGATCCATTGATCAAGAGCTTGCGGGTAAAAACAGAGGGTACTATGTGGTAGAGTAGACCGAAGCGGATCTAAGAGTGGTGTCGCCGCCCCTTTTTGCTCGTCGGAGTTGCGGCGGCCTGATACATTGCAAATGTATCTATAATTTTTGATATTCCATGCTTGGTTTTATCTACTTTCTTATGTTTTGTCCACACTTTGGAGTACTTTTCATATGATTTCTTGGACTAACCTATTAACAAGAGCCACAGTGCCAGTTGCCTAGTTTTTGCTGTTTTTCGTTCTAGGAAAGTCAGAAAATGAATATTCTCGGAATTTGACGGGACAAAAGCCAAAGTTCCTATTTTACCGGAAGACTCACGGAGCCAGAATACGAGTCGGAGGAGGCCAGGGCCTGGCCACACCCCCCAGGCGCGGGTACCCCCAGGCCGCGCCAGGGCATGGTGTGGGCCCCCTGGCTGGCCACCGACCTTGCCTCCTTCGCCTATATATTCCTCCCGAGACAGAAACCCTAAATCGTCAAGCCTCTAGCCACGAAAAGTTCCGCAACGCCGCCACCACCGAAGGGGGATTCAGGGGACAGAAAGTCTCTGTTCCGGCACCCTTCCAGGACGGGGAAGTGCCCCCGGAGCCATCTCCATCGATCTCCACCACCATCTCCATCACCATTGCTGATTCCCATGATGAGGAGGGAGTAGTTCTTCCTCGAGGCTAAAGTTCTACCGGTAGCTATGTGTTCATCTCTCTCTCTATGCATGATCATATTGTGATCATGAGCTTTGTAATCTAGTAGATCTACCTTGCTACTCAAGTGCTTAATAGATCTCTGCTCTCCCCATGTGTGTGAAAGTGACAGCTTGCTCACCATGGTGGCACTTAGGCTAGAGATTACAAATACTTGTTATGAGTTATATTTGGAGTTGGATGTCTTTATAAAATTGTGGTGTTTGTTGGAACCATCTAGTGCTCAAGGTGACATTGTGGGGTGTTCTAGATGGGAAAGGCTTATTTGAGGTGTGCTGTTATAACCCTACCGTCGATTAGAGTGTTCAACTGGAGAGTAGTTCAGCGTAGTATCATAAAGAGAAGATATTTATATGAGAGTGTTTACTAGTGAAAGTATGATCCCTAGGCCTTGTTTCTTAGCATTGAAACACCGTTTGCAACTAGATCTGTTACATGTTTGCTTGCTTCCATCTTTATTTCAGTTTGCCTTTAGTCTCTTCCACGCCATCAAGCTATTTTTTAGCACCGTTACCACTTATAATTATTCATACCACTTGTATTTCACTATCTCTTCGCTGAACTAGTGCACCTATACACCTGACAAGTGTATTGGGTATGTTGGGGACACAAGAGACTTCTTGTATCTTGATTGCAGGGTTGCTTGAGAGGGAATACCTTTGACCACTTCCTTCCTGAGTTCGATAAACCTTGGGTAATCCACTTAAGGGAAAACTTGCTGCTGTTCTACAAACGTCTGCACTTGGAGACCCAACAACTGTCTACAAGAATAGAAGTGCGTAGACATCACGGCTGACGGTAGCGCACGGAGGTAGGACGGACCAAAGTGTTAGAAAGAGATCAAGAAGGTGCACGAGCACCGTTAGCTCACCACGAAGCTGAAGAGCGCGCTGGCGAGGTCAGAGGAACGCGGTAGCGGCGGGAATCAACGACGGTCGGCGTCGGAGAAGAAGCTGTCGAGAAGGTCGACTAGGGCGTGAGGCTTCGATTCCTTCCGTGAGATGACCGAGAGGAGCACGAGGAACGCAACGGTAGCCTCGGCTTGCCTCGGGGCGACCGGAAACGGCGAGCACGATGACCACCGGCGGCTAGGGTTTCGGTGAGCAGATGGGATTTCCGAGAGAGAGAGAGAGAGAGAGTGATATGGGTATGGGAAGATAGAGGAGAGCGAGAAGGTTCTTATCCCCACTTCTAGATGTGGGGGCGCGCATCACAGCACGGCTGAGAATCGACGGCAACGGCGCCGACATGCAGCTGCCTGTGTGTGTGACGATAACGAAGGCGTGACAAACGTCTGAAATGGTATTTGGGCTGGGCTGCAGTTGGGCTCTAGAAAAGTGAGCGAAATGTTGTGACTGCTGCACTGGGAGACGAATAGAAGATAGAGAATGTTTCGTGGCTGGCTGTTTCCTTTTTCTTATTCCATTTCTATATTCTGTTTTCTATTTTCTTTAATAAATTCCATTGTTGAATTTGAATTTCTTCAGGGTTTTAAAAATGCAGAAATTTGGTAAGTTAGAAACATTACTATATAAAGGGATTATAACTCTTACCTCTGTATTTGTTATTGTGTATAAGGATATTCCTAACTATATGAAGGATTAAATAAAGTAAATAAAATTTAGGTTTTTTGGGTTTGTTCCTTTTTAGTAAGATTTCACAAATATGATTCTGATTTCACTCGACAATCTTAATGGTACTTGTTTAAAATGTGTATCCATGTATATAGAATCTTGTTCTCACTTATCTTCACAAAGGATTTATCTAAATACATTGTAAGGAATTAATCTTTGTGGTTTTTAATGGGATGATATAAGTTTCATAGTTCTCCATACTTGGGAATTTGCCAAATCCAATTCTACTTGGTTTGTAAACTTTAGAATTACCATAGAACACTTTTGGTTAGGAAATGATGATTCAATATCAATCATTGGTAGAAAAATATCAAGGTTTATTCAAATATAGGTATATGGGTTTTGAGAGGATTTAATTACTCATATTCAATTATAGATAGGGACAAGGATCAAGGTTTAGGGATACTACTTCTAAATCTATGAGTGGGTTTGATATCTCCACATAGAGTGAGATATTGGAATTACTTAGTAATATGATCCTGATAATTCTATAATTCTAGGTTTCTATTAGGGTTTAAGACAATGAGGTAGACAAGGCTTCTCAAACACTCACCTCGTTCTCTAATTACCTCTTGGAAACTTTAGTTATCCAAGAGGTATTGTTCAACAGTTACCTAGGAATAGGAAATGGTTTCACTATCCATTTGATTGTAGAGTCTTGAATAATATAATAGACGTGATCTTGGTTAAGGCTTAAAGAATCCTTACCTTAATACCTCAGTAAGGACAACTTGAGATAAAGAATTCCTTTCCTAAATATACTCTATAAATCTCTCTTATCTTATTCATAAAGATCACATCTTCCTGAATAAGACAATCATCTGAATCCACCATATCCATCATCATATGATGACATGATCATGCCACTTCAACATTACTCCATCCTTACTCCTAGTATATAACTTATCTTAATTAACTACCATTGATGAACCTATCAATGTAGCTACTGCTAACTCCATCTATTAACTTCCTTAAATTCATCTTCCAACTACTTCCAAGGTTTGCAAGACTACAATCCTTACTGTACATACAAAGGATATCAATCCTTTGAAATAGGTATAGTACTAATCGCATAATACCAGTTGTCCTTATATTAACTTGGTTAAGCTACTATGCCTCCAACTACTCCATATATTCATGTTATATACTTCATCATACTTTAACTTGATTTCTCATGCTTAAGCTAGATGATTCAGCTTACCAGGCTTTACCTGATTTGGTATACTCATAAGTCCACTTCTACACCTAGTCATCTATTCCCAAGTGACTTAAGAATAATGATCACCATCATTTGATCAAACCAATCTTAGGCATCTATTTGTATGAACAAGATCTATGCTCAGCTAAGTAGTAAACAGGTATTAGTCTCTATAGACTTATCTTGTTAAGCAAGCTTATTCTAAGTCTATATCCACTTGTCCTAACAAGATTGTTATCTAATGTACTAATACAACTAGCTTTCTCATAGCTCCTCAATTACTAGCGCAACCCTTGAGTTTAGGTACTGCTTCTAGTTAACTCATGAGTGAGTTAACTCCTCCAACATCAAATGGTTTGATCACCACTAAGGATCTCATTCCATTGATGATGGCAGACCCTACCATATCTAGTTCCTTCTCCTTATTAACTTACTTCAGGTATTTGGAAGGTCAACACAATAGGTCAAAGGCTATGAATCAATAAGTTCTAGGTCAAGAATTGATCACACACATTGATGATCAACAGACACTAGGACTTGGTTAAATAGGATTGTCATCTATTAACATGACACTAAGGGTATGTGATGGATGGTCTTGGCTTGACTCCCCTTTCTACTCTATTTGTAATAAGAGTTAATGTTTAAGAACTACCATGATACCCATGGTAGGAGTAACTATGGCAAACAAGTGTTTAAAAATTTAGTTATAAAGTTTCTTTACTTAAGTTATTTACTTAACTTGCTATTCAAGGTTTGTGATAGATAATACCTTGAAATCATCTCTAGAACATTAAGTATTCATCCTTGAGTTGTGGTATGGAATACCATATAATGATCTCTAGAAGATCTAGTACTCCTTATTAAGTAGTGTGTTGTGACTTAGTTTTATTACATTTGATCTACCCTTAGATCAAATTATATTACCCAAAGATAAGGTTTTAGAAAATGTCATATTGAAACTTATCGCAGTCAACTTGATGATCTACTTCAGTTCCACCAAGTTACTAGAAGATTCAATCACTTTGACAAGTTTTATTTAAAAGCGTGAAAATTATCTGGATTTTCTATGCATGAATGCAATGCACACACATGTGTTCAGCTTATTTCTAAGCTCTAATGCCGGGACGTTACATCTTCATCCACCATGTACGTCTTCTCGGTAGGAGGCATCATCATCTCAAGGCTTGTTGCTTATTGATCCATGGAATCTAGCACATCATGAGAGAACACACTAGAGGTAGAGGGTAAGTCGTTAGAATTCAAAATGGCCTCACATGACCTATCAACTATCACTCTCTGCTCACTCGGTGTATCACTCATGCCCTTCAAGTGGAAGCACTCAATCTCATGTATGGTGGAGTCACTCATCTCACTCTTGTTCTCACTCAAGTGGGATAAGTGGCTCTCATACTCACATGGAATTGGTACCACATCATCACTCAAGAATATAGGGATAGCTTCGGTTTTCTCCACTCCATGTGCCCCGTTTGGTGATGGGAAAGTCCCATGTTCACCATTCTCAACTCTATCGCCTTCAAGGTTGGATGCCATAAGACGGGCATCATCGCTTGTCTCCATGGCCAAAGAGATAATCTCATGCTCGACCATCTTGTCACCATGTTGAAGTAGTGTTGGAATTAGGCTCATGTTGTTGTCGAGAGCGGTTCCCGGATCAACTTCATCACATATGTTAGGGGTGACACCTTAGGGTGGCCCGATCTTCACTAATCTCAAAGTAAAATCAATGGGAAAGAGAGGGGAAGGGAGAAGGTAGCGAAAGCAAACACACACCTCGGGAAGAACATGGTGAAAACACGGAAACACGACACGATACATGGCCAATTGCTCCTGCTGCCGGCCACCGGTCCGATAGAATCCTCGCAAGGAAAGATCGATCAATGTGCTCCCGTTAATCCCAAACGGAGAGGGAAGAACACCTTGCAGAGGATCTTGAAAACAACGCTCACGCACTCGCAAACGTAGGCTTTGTACAATGATGGATGTGAGATGCAAAGTCCAATGAGGTTCGTGATGATAGTCGGGCCCCGATGAGGCAAAACTAGAGAATCACAAAGGGGGTTGTCTTTAGTCTATCATCTATGCCTCATGGGTACATTGAGGGGTGGGGCTCTCTATATATAGGACAACCACTATAATGGGTGTAGTTTGGGCATAAAACTAGTGTTCTGGATGAATTGGGGGTACATGGGCCGAAGGCCCAGTTGGCAGCATGCAGGCCCATCATTTAGGCCAGATAATCCGGTGAGTGGAGGCCGGACAGTCCGGTCGGGCCAGACACTCCGGGTGGAGTCCGGCTATAGTCCGATCTGGAGGACAAAGTGGCCACGCTAGGCTTCGAGTGGAGGAAGGCCATACACTCCGGTGCTTGGTGGCCAGACACTCCGGCTGGGCCAGAGACTCTGGTCGTGGATTCGGCGGCTTCTTCCATCTCCTCTTTGAAGCCACCGTCTTGACGGGATTGATGCTCCGGACTTCCTCCCTTGTCTCCATACTTGTCGGTATGAACCTATCATGATTATGGGACGGAGTATGGAGTAGTATACCATCCAATAGGGTAGGAAGGGAGCTCACATAAATGATAGGATTCACCTTGGGTGTTCGTGACGACTTGGCATAAGTTGGAGATCTTGATGCGGTAACGACCATAGGTCGGGTTGCATCTTGTGTTGTGCCTCCTATATTTCCATCTATTTGTGATTGTTGTCGTGATTATTATATTGTGAGAATGAGTATCTATCTTTGCTTAATGCTTGTTGTCTAATTTAAGGTCCTAGATGACATGATCCTGAGATCTCGTAGGTATGAACTTGTCTACTAGTGAATTGGTGACCCCCGAGTGACACGACCGATATCAAAGAGGAGCTAGTATAACTCGAGTATAATAAAGAACCATCAAGTTCAAAGCCTTGATCTAGTCGAATGACCTTAATTGATGTGCTGACCATTACCGTGGTAACATGTAGATGGATCATTAATATTATGGAAGAATCTACCAGTAGTACTACTCCTTGGTTTATGCGTTGCTTGTCTACTCACATATGAATAAGAAGTATCACAGCCACTTATTCCACTTTATCCACCTAGCACATTCACTATCATCCGTTTCTCTCCGTGCCTAACTTATCATCTGCAGGAATCTCGAACAACATATTTAATTTTACTTTTATGTTATTTACTTCCAGTTCCTTCTAGTACATAAATCTACTCACTTATTCACTCACCTATTTCCACCCTCAAATCTTACAGTCAATTCACTCAAGACAATGTGACACCTTGGGTGCAACAGAAATGCCTCAGATAGACACTTTTCTAAGCTCCTTGTCAGGATCGATATAAAAACACGAATTAATACTTCCACGAAAACATGCTATGATGAACCTGTGCTCTTGCAGGCTATCAAGCTATTTTTTGGCGTTGTTGCTAGGGAACCAAGTGCTAAATGTTTGTTTCTTGACATTCGTAAGTGTTGACATCATCCATCATCTGTGTTGAAGATAGAGGTACTATGCGTTCTGGTAAAACTTATTTACCTCCCTATATCGAATGTATTCCAACTAAAAGACACCTAGAATTTATTGAAATATTTTCTAACTCTCATTTTGTTGACGTGAACAGTTTGATTCCTCTGATGGAAACTTTGACCATCACCCAAGGGGCCGAAGAGCTTGAGAAATCATTTGGAGATTATGGGAATCCATCTAGGCACCTAAAAATGCCTATTTTCTATCCTGATCTTGAAAGCCTAGAATTTGAAATATATCCCGAGATAATCTATATGATAAAATACATATTATTTGCAGGAAGAGGATATGAAGATCCAAGTCATCATTTGACAAAGGTTCATGATCTTTGCGACACTCCTAAACCAGTAGGACTACCAAAGGAGTTTGTAATTCTTTAACTTTTTCTTTGGTCTTTAAAAGATAAAGCTTTGACTTGGTTACAATCCCTGCCCAATCGTACTATAAAAAGCTGGGAAGAATTCATCCGAGAGTTTATGCAAATATATTACTCGTTCGCTAAAATTATGCAGATCAAGCGTGATATTACAAATTTCCTTCAAAGAGTTGAAGAAAACATTTATCAAGCATGGAAAAGATTTTATGGGATGATCATGAAAGTCACAAATCATGGCTTTAAAGAGCATTTAATTATTCAATACTTTTATAATGGACTTACTGGTGATTCGAAACATGTGATTGATTTGACTATAGGAGGAGCTATTAGTAACCTAACACTACCCGAGTGCATAAAACTTTTCGAGGTAAGATCCTCCAATGATGAACAATACAATCATGTTGAGGATATCAAGCCCATAAAAGGTATGTTTCATATAACTCAGGAACTTATGCCCAAAGTTAAAACTCCATGGAAGAAAAAGGAATAGAAGTGAATATTATTGAAGAAAATAAAGTCGATGTTCTATGAAATTTTGTTCTATACGATGAAATGAATCTTGTAATGCAAAAGGTTTGTCACCAACAGAGCCAGTTCCCTGAAAAATAATATAAGCACTTAATGGTTCAAGAGAAAAATAGAAAATAATTAACCGTTTTCTTGATCTAGGACATGCCACTCAGCACCTTGATAAACATTTAAGTATTGTTAAATCCTAATGCGATCAGATAGCTGAGACTAAAGCTTTGATTTTAAGTCAAAGTAGTTATAATCGTAACACTGTTTCTACTAACATTGTCACTAGATTGGTACAGAGAAACAGGAACCTCAAGGGCCACCTTGGTATTAAGAAGAACAAGCCTGGAAGGCAAGAGAGAGTCAAGAAATGAGTCAACAAGAATAGGGCCTTGTTGATCCACAATATGATATTGATTATGAAGCCCAAAGGAAAGTAAAAGAAGATTCAAATAAAGATTAAGAGGAAGAGGCAGGAGACAAAGATAAACAATATGATTCTGATGCTGAAACTATTGACCTAAGAGAAGAAGATGAACTTAGACGGGAACAAGAGGAGCAAGTTATCACATCAAGTGACAAACAAGCTGAGAAGAAAAAGCCTACAACAAAGAAGAATGATAAAAAGATGATGAACCAGAAGTCAAGGTAAGAGGAAAAGGTAACACTAACGAGGAAGAAAGTTCCTTATCCTAACCTTGTTCAGTATCAACCAGACAAGAGTGTTTATGACTCATTTCCTAGGCTCTGGGTAATCTTCATTTAGAACTTCCTCTAGCTGATGCAATCAAAGTTCCTACATATAAAAAGTTCATGCACGATATTCTTAATAGAAAGAAAAAAGGTAACTAAGACTGTAGCAGTAATCACAAGCTTTGGATATAAGTTGCCTTCTAATCTTGGGGACCCATGTATACCAACTATCTCTTTCACTATTAGAAAAACTAAAATCCTTAATGATCTTTGTGATTTAGGTGTAGGTGTTAGTGTCATGCCTTATTCCCTCTTTAAGAAATTAAGCCTTGGAGATTACTATCCTACTTGAGTTACCTTGCAAATGGATGATAAGACCACTAAACAACCTGTCGGTATGATCGAAGATGTTTTAATTAGAATTGATCAACATGTCATACCCACTAATTTCATTATACTTGATGTTCCTGAAGGTGACAAACTTTCAATCATCCTTAGAAGATCTTTCCTTGGTACTGCAGGAGCTAATGTGGATTGCTCTAGTGGGAAAACTGTTTTCAATATATATGATGATCAGATTGTTTGTTATTTTCCTAATAAACAAGACAAAGGTGAGAAATATATACCACCTCCTAAGCGTATTCAAGTGGTAAGAACCCTTGATGAAGGCCAGCCCTAGGTATGTGGTAAAAACTCAAAGACTGGTTAGGTAAGATCAACTTTCGCAATTAAAAGCTTAATGGTAGTCAACCCATTTTTGAAATAAATTAGTCTCATTATTTTTATTTTTTGGTTTAGTCATTCTAATAAAATTCTTTTAGTCATACTGTGCAGAGAAAACATGCTAATATGAATCCAAGGTTTTAGTTTGAAGGAAAGTTTTGAAAATTTAATAAGAAGAAAGGGGTCAAAGACCTTAACAAGCACTGGTACGACGGGAGAGGCATGTACCACGCGCCCGTACCAATGGATCAAGGAAAGAAGAAGTTTGCTCTATGAGACTAGGCACTTAAAGAGCACTGGTACAACCTGAGTGGCCCGGACCACGTGGCCGTACTACACATCGAAAAAAATCCAACATTTTTTCCCAAGGTACTAAGTAGTGAACGATCACTGGTACGACTGGAGCCCACCATACCATCCAGACATACAAACTATCCAAGTTTTATCTCGAAACCCTAGCTTCGAATCCGATGGCGATGACTGTCAATATGGTTGGGACATGCCCATACCACGCGCCCGTACCCACTGCTTCGCCCCGTAAGGGCGACGACGGATGGCTTCCAACCCAGCTAGCTGATGACTGCAAGTGCACAGATCGTTTGTAGCTAGTTTCGAAATAAATATATCGATCCCATAGGGAGAAGTAGTCAAAAGACTAAAATGCTTTTAACTAAAACTAAACGAAGTACTTAAGGAATAACTTTGACATGCAAGAAAAGTATAATTGTTTTTGGGATTTTGACTGAATGAAGCAATTAAAGTAAAATAAACTTAATGCAAAAAGTAATAATCACGTGTGTAAACGAGCTTGGAACTACAATAGGGAAACAGTGTTCTTAGGGCGTGGTGGATACACCACTAGAAATTTAGACTAAGCAATCAGGATTATTATTACAAATATTCTCATGATATGTATGTATGTGGGAGGAGCTCCATATATGGATAAATAGGCAGCAACCACTTCTCATAGCATCCTTCATAACCACAACTGACAGATAGACGACATCAATCGTATTATCCCGTTATTAAGGGATTTCTCCCGTGGCATGGACATGTCTTTGTGAGTTCTCCTTGTTTCTCCAAGTTAGTACGTAAAGAATGAAAACAGCTTTATAGTCACAGTAAGTGCTATCATCCCTCCGTCTACCAACAAATAATCCCCTTCATCGTGTCCGCATAAGAGGAAAATATTAAGGTGGTGCACAACTCCCAACATCAAGATGAAGACAATTAACACATACACATAATGATGTATAACATAATAATCTCTATCTTATCTCAATCATATGCTAGGGCTTCTCCATCTCCCCAAGAACTAATGATCTACTCAGACATAGAGGCAATCAACATCATGGCAATGGTAATGGAAACAATTGTAAATCAATAGTTCTTGTATAAATCCACAACGAGTACGAAAATTACAACGAGATCTAGATGGGGTCAAGATGGGATGGATGGAGATGATGGTGGTGCAGCGGGTGATGAAGATGAAGATCGATGCCTTGGCCTCCCAGATCTGCGTAGGGCAAAGATGGATCCCTTGGGCAAGTTCCCCTCTAGATGCCTTTCGGAGGTGAGGTTTCAGTGATCCCTGGGTGTTCTTGTTGTCGTCTCTACGATCCGGTTGCACGGGGTGAAACTATTTGAGGAGGCGGTGGCGGCGCCAACTATATGACCCTAACTATACGGCCAGAAAATTAATTCCCGCCATATTAATTCCCGCCGTATAGTTGGTCGTTAAACTGTCTAGATGCCTCGATTACTTCGGGTTTTCTTCTGGTGTTATTGATATTTCCCAAATACGCGATTTACGTTGTTTTGACTCCTTTTCTCCCCAATACAACTGCTCCAAGAATTCTGTCCATTGTATCCATCATCTGTCCTGATCCTCGTGAAAATAGACATAAAATGTGTGCGCGAATGCTGTCAAATACCAAGATCCTACAACTATAGTGCAAAATAATAATATAAAATATGATGCAAATATGCACTCATCACTAGCCATCTTCTTCTTCTTCTTCTTCTTCTTCTTCTTCTCTTTTTCTCTCTTTTTCTCTCTCTTTCTCTCTCAAACTCAAACCCTAACCTCCTAGAATCCTTGATTCTTCACCGGTTTTGTTCATTTGATTGGGGGAATCTTCACATCTGTAAGTTTTCACCCGATCCATGCTTTATTTTCTAAAATCCATGGTTGAATCTCTTACATCGACTATATAGATGAGTTCTTCTTATTTTAAGATTATTATTGATTCTTCATGTTAGGATTTGTAGTTTCTACCTATAATAGTTTTCTTATATGATAGAAACATGATGCATATAGTTTTGCTTTTGAATTTTTCAGTACAATGCATAATATTGGGAAGATTTTCCGCACCGGGAAGGGCTCGTGAACGACAGGAACTTCGGAGGGGGATTTTTTGAAGGTCTCCCTGGATAAGGACTATAAGAGGGTGAGGGAACGCAAGGTGCTGCATACCAAGTGGGTGTGCCATGAATTCCTCCCTCGCAATGGTCTAAAGGAGGACTTCGACACGATGACCGAGAATGCCGACATGGTGCCCTTTGCCCTTCTCTCCACCGACACCTATGAGCATACCACGCATGAATTCCTTTCATTTTCTGTTTTCTTTATTATGGTTGTTCGCATGTGGATACTAAAATTTGTATCCATGTACTTATTATTATTTAGGGCTCAATCTATATTTTTGTTTTTCTAGAAAAAGAAAATATTTTCAGAACTATCTCCACTTATTCGGGCTAAAACTCCTATGAAGCCCACATGTTTCTATCTATACATTATCTATACTACCATGTCCACTTAGATTTCTAGCAATTGGCCCATTAGGTCATAAAAAACAAGACATATCGGATAGTTACTCTAGACCACATTCGTGGCTCGGCAGCCGAAACCACTTTTAAATAAATATAATGTTAGATCAAATCATGAATTGCTCGTTACTCACATGGTTTCCACAAGTAGTGTTCAACGTGTTGTTTTTGGTTCGAAACCTAGGTAGTGCACAAATGTCATTAACTTTTTAACAATTTTCATTTATGAAAAGTATCATTGATTTATTATTTGTTTATTCTCCCTTGCTTATAGTAACACAGTACCAAAATAGGATCTTGTGTTAGTGTAATCCTCGCTTCTAAATCATTGCAAGCATAACAAACCTATGTGTTACTACAACAATATCCTTGTAACACCTTTTTAGATCGTCCCTCATATATGTTACTCCCTACGCTTGTAACACGAGTGATATGTTACCGCAGTTTTACTTGTAACATATCGATCTATGTGTTACAGTCTTGTGTTACTTCAGATCTGTCTTGTTGTAGTGTCAAAACCATGAGCTAAAACTCCTCAAAACCTAATCAAAACTTGCAAAGCAATCCACCACAACACCAAGCACTCTCTCTGGTCGAGCTACACTTTAGGCACACTGTAGCACCACCCCTCATCCTTGTCCTATATGCTTGTATGAAAGTAGAGAGAGAGGGAAACAACTACCTAATGCCATACCCACTAAAAAAACATGCACAGCAGCTGCCATCTCCCCTCTCTGTATGAACCAGAGCCCCCACTTCCTCTCTCCACCGCCCTCAGCACCCAATGAGGAGGCCATGGACATGCCCTAGATCCCAAGTAAGCTTAGTCCACCATGAACCAATACATCTCGGGATAAAACGACCACAGGCCACCACCGCCCCACCCTTTACCCCATTTGACTCCCTCACCCCCACCTACCTCGCCCCAGGCTCGAGATCTCACCACCTAGCTCCCCATCTCCATGAAGAAGGAGAAGAACTCCTCTCGGGTTCATGCTTGCATGCAAGAATGCGATCGACCTCTACCTCTTCAGCTCCCTCTTCTCTTTCAGATCTGCTCCCCAACATCTGACATGCCTCTCAGTGCTTTTCTTTCTCTCCTAGGGTCGCCAAAAAAGTCCTCCCTCCTCTCTTGGCCGAAGCGGAACTCCTCCCGCCAACCAGAGGTTCTCGAGCCCCAACCCCGCTGCATGCATCGCTCGGGAGTCTCCCGGGACCACCACGTCCCCTTGGTGACCTCTACCTCGACACGCAGTCGCCCAGGAGTACCCCTCCCCCCGTGAGCACCCGAGAAAGCCCCGCCACCGCGGATTCGCGAGACGTCCTCCTAACGCCAAATCATCATCTCTCGCCCCTCGCCGAGGTCGTTGTTCTTCACCACGTCGGCTCCGGGCCTCCCCTGCCGTCGGTATGGCCTCAAGTGAGCACCCCATGCCTCCCTGCCCTCTGCTAGGGTTTCTCTTTGTTTTAGTGGCCAGAGGAGGAAGATGGAGTGTGGCCATTGATCGGTATTAGATCGAATGCCCATAGCACTGCTTACCCCTTCGGTTGTGCCTGCGGTTGACAGGAAGGCCCCGCCAAGTGGTTGGAACTGCTGGCTCCCACGTGACTACACCACAAGTTGGGCTAGCCCATGGCTCTGTACCATGGGAGCTAAGAAAGAATTGGCCCAGTAGCCCCTGGTCCCCTTTATCATTTAATAAAAAACTTTTCTATATCTGTTTAATAAGCATGATGGTTTAATTCAAAAATAAAATAGAAAACACCTAAACTTGCCTAGATGAATTTTGGTACATGTTCCCTAGGGTTTTCTTGAACATACAATCTAAGCCCCATACCCAAATTTGTTGTAGTTATTTCCTGGAAATTAAAACATTAAAACATATCCTTTTTCAGTAAATAAAATCCTTAGTGAATTACACTTATCCAAATGGAGTGAACTCAACTCCATCTGGCAGGTATTAAATTTGCCTACCCATTCACCTTAGTCCCATGCCAAAACTCACTATAGACCCTCTATGTGGTATTATCACTAGATAAATCATTTCAGAAGCTTAGAAGCTCCAAAAGTAGTGATTCTAATTTCTACTGGATGGTAATTAACATATATATCCATTGTCCTTTACCCCATATCAATTGGACCTGTATAACAAAACTGGTTAAAAAGACAAATTGACTACAGAACTGGCTTTGGGATTTTCCCAATGGAATTTTGATAATTATTTTGAGATAAATCTAACTTTCAAAAATCTTAAACACCAAAGCCTACCAAAAACTCTAGGGATAAATTTATTGGAGCTACAGATCTTTTATGATGAATTATTCACTTAAACTAGAGGTTATTTCACTAGAAAAATCATAACTAAATATGGAAAATTGATAAAATCATGAAAACACTTTTGGTAGCCTTGTTAGTTCAATAACTATCTGTTGATATTAATTTTGCACATTGATATCATGCAGGACCAAACCTTAGTTCCAAACCCTTTTATTAAGTGGTTTTGGCAAATAAATCCTAAAGGAAATTCCACAAATGCAATTCAAGTAATTCCAAATGCTATGATCTCAATTATCAAAACCTACTGAATTGAATGAGGTGTTATATGTTTGTTTGCTATATTGTAAAGATGCTTGTATGCCTTGTGTTGATTGTGGCTTTGTTTGTTTTCATGTATGATCCCTGACGACGATAGCTGCGGTTATATCGAAGAACCGAAGAAGAGGGTTATTAACTGATTATTATGGTATTCTAAGAAGAAGTCCAGGGACATATATTGCTAGATTGCTGATTACAGGCAAGCCACCTTCTTGATCATAAGATTTTTCCTACTATTTTACTTATGCATGTCTTCCCTACTGGTTTATGAAATCTGCATTGCTTTATTATATGGTCATCCATACTTGGTAGTGGCTTGGCTCCTCCAAACCATTACCCATTTTTACTACTAAGTACAACCCCCTTGGTGACACCTACTTGTCCCTATTATGATAGTTGGTGTATAATATCATACCCCATTGGAGACCCCGATTTAGTCGAAACAAAGCTATATGATGGGAAGACCCGGGAAAAGTTTTACAAAATATTTTATCGTAAAACCTTGGTGAGGTCTAACCTACCAAGGGAAGTTTGAGAAAGGAAAAAAAGGTTTTGATTTCACAAAAGATGCTAAAAGAAAATGGATGAAAAAGATTAATGAAAAGGCACCCAGTTCTTTGCAGTTTTGCCAGAACAATTAACCCGTGCAAACACATGACTCATATATGGGAAGGGGCTAGATTTGAAGTTTGTTTGCTCCGGTATGCGTTGACTCACAACTACTATAGGGGATGGTGATCCCTGGAGGCTGGGTCTTCTCTTGTAATGGTCCATGAAGCGTCGACCAGGTGAAGAAACAAACGGTTGCAGGCCGCCAGGTGTTACTATGAGCCTCTCATTGAAAGCGCATACTTTGTGCAGTGGAAAAATGAGCTCTGGTTGGTCCACGATACCCGATGTCCCGATGTTGAGGGGAATGACTCATAGGGTAGGCGCTTATACTGGAGTGGGCATTCCGAAGGTCTTTACTGGTTACTCGACACACGATCGGTGTAGATTAGGGCATGGTACTCTGATGGTGTGGGTAAAGTGTACAACCTCTACAGAGTGTAAATATATTCGAATATCCGTGTCCACGGTCATGGACGGTTGAGAAGGTTGCTGTAGAGCGGTGCTGGTTTTGATTTCAAAAAAGACTTCGAAAAAGCAAAGGCTTTGGAAAAGTTTTGACCATGGGATGGTCGGAAAGGAAGGAAAGGAGTTTAGTCATGAGATGATCGGAACAAAGAAACAAATAGATGACCCAGTCCTCGTGTTTTCAAAATTCTTAAAAATGTTTTCAAAATGTTTTACAAAAGTTTTCAACAAAGATATGTAGATGCTATATCTATAAGAGAAAGTATTTTATAAATGAACCTCTCATGGAGCCCTCCTACTACCATAGCCATCTTGCATATCCTCTTATTTTTATTGTTTTAAGGTGGTTTGCGAGTACATTTAAAGTACTCACTGACATCGTCCCTGGCTATTAACTTGGTCAGATATCAAGAAGATGGTGATGTTGACGACTATGCAAGCTAGGAAATTCTCCCAGTCAGCTGCATGTAGGTTAAGGTAAGGCTCGGGCTCTACGCTTGATGAAGTTTTGTTGATGTAACCATAATGGCATTAAGGTATGACTTGTATCCACTTAAGTATTGGATATTTATTTTGATACTTGTCGGTTATGTGCCATGACTTACTGATCATGGGATTGTGGTGTATGCATAACAGGCATTATCAGAGGTTTAATCCGGGGGCCCCACACTATGAATGATCGTGAGTTGATCTCAAATTTTGGCTACGAGTTGAGTAGACATTTATAGCATTGCTACGGTGTGCAAAATTTGAACTCCATGAGCCCAAGTACTTGAGAAAAACAAACAACCATCAAGATATGAGCAGAAATTGTTTGATCCTTGCGGAAGTCTCGGCATCACGTCGCCAATTAAATTATTAAAGTTGGTGACAAACAAGGAAAGGATAGGGTGTTGGAAAACCATGAATTTTAAAGTGGGTGTTAACGAAAGTGACGAGGGGTGATCTCGTTTATGTCCATGAAGAAGTACTTAGGGTTTCATGGAAAAGAGAATGCTAGGGATTTCCTCGGATGTCAGGAGAACAATGGAGTCAAAGTTTCCTGAATATTTAGTGAATTGCACTATTACATATCGCTTGGGGATTTTTTTGGGGATCGCTTTTCCTTGGCTTCTCCCGTCCTATATATAATAGGTTGGGTCTCAAAGTTGTATGTGCATAGGTTACATATACGTGATTACAATACCAACACAATGTCGGTCCTTTTTCCTTCTTTCCTAATACAACTACGGCCTTTGTCGGTTGCTCTTTTGGACTCTTCATGGGTCGTAAGCCTTTCTCCAAGCCTGGGTAGCAAATAATAGGTATCCGAGTAATCATACCTATGTTAGTAGCCCCCGAGACTTTACTCAAACCGTAGATTCAGGTCGAGTCTCGGAGATATGCTTAGTTCTTTTTCCTTTGTTTTTACTGTTTTTTATTTTATATGGATTTGGTACAACAAGCCTGATGCATCTAATGGATCGGAAATCAGTTAATTGCTCCTGGGCACAAGCAAGTTTGTCCTACCTCAAATTCAAGTCCCCAGGCCTAAACACAGAATTTATTACTGGTGTAACTCAATTCGGGCCGCTGAGGTCTTATCGAATACTGAATTCCAATTCTATTTTATCGGGTATCCAATGCGTCCATCGGGATTTTTCATCATATCGTAGATATGGATATATTACTGGCAGAGCGCATTCTTGTGCGATTACCTGGCCACACAGGATGAATCTCGGGGTCTTACCTTCATGTTTTTGAACATGGCATTTGGAGTTTTATCGCGTCTGGATGCGATCCGAGATTTTTATATTTTGATTTTTTGTCGGCTGCCCGGTTGGGATGCTAGTATTTCTAAGGTTTATCATATATTTTGATACTTTATGAAAGCTCCCGATGGGAATAACGTCCTGAGGATACATTAATGTAAAACTCATAGGTTTTTACGCGTTGATTGTCTTTACTTGGTATGCATAATATTTCTATCGGGTGCGCGCCAGTGCTCCCAATGGGATAGCCCCCCCAACTATGTTTAGATGACTGTATCTGGACATAGGCTCATAATTGATGTTAATTTGATCAGAAATATTAAAATCTCCTTGAGTTGATATGAAAAGAAACTAAAGGTATGAAGGACTTATCTTTATATATATGGCGCAACCGATGATACATTACTTTAGTGGATTACCGCCTGGCCGTTTGCCTAGATATTCTGGCTTAGAATCCGGGCCATAGGCCTTATTGAATTGTAAGTAAACTTATAATCTTAAGCGTAAAAACGTTGTAGTTGTGCGACGTTCCATGGATTGGAATATTTGACTCACGTCTTCTTCTCTTGCAGATGATACACTCCTCTAGGAATTACTTCTATAACAATGTTGGGTCCGTCCCAAGGTGATTCCATCTTTCGGTGGCTGTCTTGTTTGAGGCGAAGAACTAGGTCCCCTACTACGAAGGAACTTGGGCATAATCGTCGACCGTGATAGTTGTGCAAGTTTTGCTGATATATAGTAGCTCTTTGTAGGGCTTCATCTCGAGCTTCATCGAGCGCATCCATGTCATCCTCGAGCGCTTCTCTTGATTCCTCTTCATCATATGCAGCTACTCTGGGAGAGTCATGTGAAACTTCGACTAGAAGGACGCCTTCAGCCCCGTGGACTAGAAAGAAAGGTGTTTCTTGTGTTGTAGTATTATGGGTGGTTCGCAAACTCCACAAAACAGATGGTAACTCATTAACCCATGCTCCTTTCGCTTTATCGAGTGGTGCTAGCAACCTTTTCTTGAGGCCAGCAGTTACTTGTCCATTGGTTTGCATATGAATTACTGAGGCGTAGCTTACCTTGATTACCATCTCCTCACAATATTCCTTACACTCATTGGAAGTAAAATTAGTTTCATTGTCTGTAATGATGTTGTTTGGCACGCCGAACCAAAATATTATGGACTATATATAATTCACAGCCGAAGCTCCATCTTGAGTGGTGACTGGCATTGCTTCCATCCATTTAATAAATTTGTTGACTGCTACTAGCAGAAAGACGTGTCCTCCTGGAGATAACTTTTGTAGTTTAGCTACCATATCAAGTCCCCATTGAGCAAAGGGCCAAGCCAGAGGTATAGGGTTTAATTCAGCGACATGTGCTCCAGGTTTTGTTGCAAATCGTTGACATGCTTCATAGGTATTAACTATGTCTTTATGCTTTGATCAAGGATGTTTTGTCGCTCTGCATGATTATGGCCATTATTGCTCTCTTAGTTTGTCGCTCCTAGTCTTTTGCTAGCCTCCACAACCAAGTATGAGTTGCACTCATGCATCCAACTCCCTAAACCAAGTTATTCCAAAGAGTCCACCATACCTACCTAATAGCTTATGATATTCCAAGTATATTCATGTTTTAGTTTACCTTCCAAATTAAACTTGTTATGAGAAAACTAGTGATTAAAGCTCTCACGAACTTGATGGCACACTTTACTTTCTACATTTAATAAACTTGAACCATTGGGTCCTTCTTTGTTGCGTATATGCTTGCGCTTTATAAGTTGAAATTAGCAGAACCATGTATCGTGGGAAACGCTGTCAACATTGCACTTGTACTTTGTACCCCATTGATATCATGTTCTTTTCCTTATGGATCCCGACGGTGTGAAATAAAAGTGGAACTTGTAAGATCATGGAGTTTGTATGTGTGTAAGAGAAACGCCTGGGCCGCTAGCCTAAGCCATGCCTAATCATGGTGGAAACTTCCAGCATGACCATAATGAGCACTATATGAAGCATCCTCAATAAAAACCTATGCAAATAGCAAATGCAAGATCCCTGAGATGCTCATTGTCTGCTTGCCTTGTCATTTTGATTATGGGATAACTCCTTTATCATGTGCAAGGGGTACCCCGTTGGCGGTTCTTTATGATACATATGTACTTACAATGACAAGAGCTTACTTGTGACTAAAGTTGAGTAGCATGAGGTTCGGTCTTCGTAAGTAAGGGGCATGAGATTTCGGTTTATAACTTGTCAAGCATATCCTCTTAGTTGTGTCACTTTAACATTAATCACCTTAAAGATGCTTATGATAGGGGCAATGGGAGCTGAAAGCTAACAAGTACCATAATTTTTGGAAGCTCTTTATGAGACTTGAATCCCTACTTCCTTCTATGAAGGCCCTTCTTCCACCATTACATTGAGTCTCCACCTTCTATCTTTATGCACCTACTTTGAGAGCACAGTGGCCGGTCTTAGTTCTATGTGCATTGTCCCAAGACTATTTGATTGATGCATAACTTGATATTGCTTGTTTTAAACTATTTGTATCTAGTCACTCTTATGAACTTTGAAGGTGTCCTATGCATTTATATTTGCTACTCTATGAGGGACAAGCTGAATACTATTATGATGTGTTTTCTTTATGTGAAACAAACAAACGTCTTGCAAAGCATTGTTATTCATGAATCTTTTGTTTGTGCCTTTTCATGTTGCATCATAGTTTCTATGTATTATTGCTAGAACTTTGTCTTTCATGTTATGATTGAAGTACTATGATCCTAGCCTTGAATGTTTTACAAATACTATGATCAAGTCTTTGATGGTGCATGTCACCTCAAAATTATTCTTTCTTTTTATCACTTACCTACTCGAGGACGAGCAGGAGTTAAGCTTGGGGATGTTGATACATTGCAAATGTATCTATAATTTTTGATGTTCCATGCTTGGTTTTATCTACTTTCTTGTGTTTTTGTCCACACTTTGGAGTACTTTTCATATGATTTCTTGGACTAACCTATTAACAAGAGCCACAGTGCCAACTGCCTGTTTTCTATTGTTTTTGGTTCCAAGAAAGTCAGAAAATGAATATTCTCGGAATTGGATGGGACAAAAGCCAAAGTGCCTATTTTTCCGGAAGACATCTGATGCCAGAATGGACGGAGAAGGGCTGGGGGCCGGCCACACCGCCTGGCCGCGACGCCAGGCTTGGCCCACGCCAGGGGGTGGTCTGGCCAACCCCAACACCCCCTCGGCCTCTCCTTCCACCTATAAGATGCCTTTGATACCAAAACCCTAAGTACCCAATCAAAATTCCAAGAAAGAGTTTGTAGCCGCTGTCATCTCCATCCCTAGATCGGGAGGGATCTGAAGCTCTTCCCGGCACCCTGCCGGAGAGGGGAATTCACCCTAGAGGCCTTCTTCATCATCATGCAAGCCTCCGGTGTGATGCATGAGTAGTTCATCTCTGGACTACGGGTCCATGTAGTAGCTAGATGGTTGGTTCTCCTCCTTTGTGCTATCATGTTTGGATCTTGTGAGCTCCGTTCATGATCAAGATCATCTATTTGTAATTCTGCATGTTCTGTTTGCAGGGATCCGATGGATATTGAGATGCTATTTCAGATTGATTATTGATTCTATCATCTCTTTGTTATTTGTGATCTTGCATGCTTTCCGTTGTTAGTAGCTATCTTGGCCAAGTAGATGCTAGCAACTCCAAGAGTTAGTATTTATGCTCGATAGTGGGTTCATGCCTCTGGTAATCTGAAGAAGTGACAGAAATCTCTAAGGTACTAGATGTGCTGTTGCCACTAGGGAGAAAACAACAATCCTTTGTTCATAGAACAATCGTATTGTTTACTTGACACGCAATTCGTAATGCAATTATCCGTTGCTTGCAACTTAATACTGGAGGGGGTTCGGATGATAACCTGAAGGTGGATTATTAGTCATAGATGTAGTTGGATGGCCGTCTATGTATAATGTTGTAATGCCCAATCGAATTTCAAAGGAGTCAACATGAGTAGTATATGCTTCTATGCTTTCTCGATGTTTGTCAATTGCCCCACTATAATTTGTTCACCCAACATGTTATCTATCTTAAGGAGAGCCACCTCTAGTGAACTATGGACCTCGGTCCTTTCTTTTACTATCAATCTACAATCAACTATTTACTTCTTTGTGTTTACTTTCTACAAACTATTACTTTCTCCCACTCGATACGTTTAATCCTTTGTTTTCAGCAAAACCGATGAGATTGACAACCTCATCGAAAGTTGGGGACATAGTTCTGTGGTTGTGTTGTGTAGGGCTCCACGTTTCTGCTGGCACCGGTAGTGTGCCCTGCCAAAGTCCAGATAGCAACACCTTTGGGGTGTTTCCTTGCTCCTACTGGTTCAATTAAACCTTGGTTTCATACTAAGGGAAAACTTGCTGCTGTGCTCATCATACCTTCCTCTTGGGGTTCCCCAACGAGCTCGATATATTTTGGGCCATCACTTCGCATCCATCGAATTGAGCTTCCATGATGCTGTATACATCACGGAAAGTAATCATGTTGTCGCTGACAAAATCACACTTGTTCTTTGATTGTTGTGCTACATGATTGGAATCACCATATAATTCTAGGCGAGTTGCACCGCAAGCTTTAGCCATCCGCATGCCATGCAACAAGGCCTCGTATTCAACTTCATTATTGGATGCGTTCGCAAAACTCATCCAAAGTATATACCACATCTTCTTGCCTTGCGGTGATATTAATATGACTCCTTCTCCTACTCCTTCTGTTCTTTTTGATCCATCGAAGTACATTGTCCAGGCTCTAGAAAGATCAGGTGGACACGCACATTGCAACTCAGTCCATTCCGTGATGAAGTCAGGCAGAACATGTGACTTAATCGCTTTATGCTTCTCATATCTGATGTCCCGAGGGGATAATTTGATGCCCCATAGAGAGACACGCCCAGTTGCTTCTGGATTATTGAGGATGTTGGACAGAGGTGCTTCATTGAATACTATGATCGGATGTTCCGAGAAATAATGGCATAACTTTCGTGCTGTCATAAATACTCCATATGCTAATTTTTGGTAATGCGGGTACCTTTGTTTGGATGGCAATAGGACTTTGCTCAAAAAATAAACTGGCCTCTAAACACCCTGGGTTTTTCCTTCTTCAGGTTGTTCCACGACCAGAACCGTGCTGATCACCTGATTTGTGGCGGCGATGTAAGAAGTAGTGGATCTTTTTCTCGTGGAGACACGATGATGGAACCTGTCAAA
Source organism: Avena eriantha (assembly GCA_910589775.1). Taxonomy (NCBI): domain Eukaryota; kingdom Viridiplantae; phylum Streptophyta; class Magnoliopsida; order Poales; family Poaceae; genus Avena; species Avena eriantha. The sequence goes on along the minus strand of OU342744.1, from coordinate 386,223,561 downwards.
AGTGTCTTTTTGAGGCCTTCAAAAGTGTGTTGAGCTTATTTTGTCCATTCGAACTTATCTGACTTTCTCATTATTGCGTAAAATGGTAGTGATTTTTCTCCTAGTCAAGCAATGAAGCACTGAGTGCTGCCACTCTCCCGGCCAACTGTTGTACACCTCATGGATTTATTGGTTTTTTCTTATCAAAATTGCCTATATTTTCTCGGGATTGGATTTGATTCCTCTTGTGGATAGCAGATATCCAAGGAGTTGCCCTGCTGGGACTCCAAAGGAACACTTTGTCGGGTTTAATTTGATGCAAAACATATCAACATTTTTGAAAGTTTCTTCGAGATCATTGATAAGTGATGATCCTTGCTGTGTTGTAACTATCACATCATTAATATATACTTGCATGTTTGTGCCAATTTGGCTTCTAAGAAATTTAGCAGCATCCATTGATATGTTGCTCTAGCGTTCTTGATGCCGAAGGGCATTGTTGTGTAAGAGAATACCCCATAAGGTGTAATGAATGTTGTTTTCTCCTGATATTCTTCCTTCATCCGAATCTGGTGGGATTCTGAATATGGGAAGTGATCCTTTGGACAATGTTTATTTAATGCGGCGAAGTCAATGCACAACCATAGCTCTTTAGTGTTTTTCTTCGGGACGCATACTGGGTTTGCGACCCATTCTGCTTTATTCAGTTCCTTTATAATGTTAGCGTTAGTGAGGCGATGTAGCTCTTTCACGATAGCTTTGCGCTTTGATTCTGCGAAATGACGAAGTGAATTTTTTACCGGCTTTGGATTTGGATCTAAATTTAATACATTCTCAACGAGTTCCCTAGAAATTCCTAGCATGTCAGAAGGTAGACATGCAAAGATTTCCCAGTGCTCATGGAGGAACTCGATGAGCGCACGCTCCTATGCCGGACCAAGGTTGGAAGCCACAAATGTCGTCTTCTTCCGGTCGGTTCGGTGGACCTGTACTTCTTTTGTGTCTTTCGTAGTGTCGAAGGCCTGGTCGGGCTTGACACGTGCTATGATTGTTGTCATTTCGAGCCGCTCGAACTCTATTTCCATCCTGAAGGATTCACAAATTTTGTTGAACTCCTTATCGTAATTGTCGGATCTTGTGAAACTTCCTTTTTACTATTATGATTCCCTTTGGTGCTAGAATCTTCATGACTAAGTATGCATAGTGCGGGAGTTCCATAAATCGTGCGAAAGCCGGGCATCCTAGGATCGCATGATACTACGATGGCCAGTCCATGACTTCGAACTCAAGTTTTTCCTGCCTAAAATTTTCTTTGGATCCAAAAACAACGTCAAGGAAAAATTTATCTAAAGGAATTTTGGCTTTACCAGGTACTATGCCATGGAAGGATGTTTCTGTTGGTGCCATATTTCCCAAAGTGTAGTTCAGTGCCCTTAGTGTTTTGGCATAGACCAAGTTTATGCTGCTTCCTGCATCCATGAAGACCTTGCTCATGTCGAACCATCCAATTTATGCTTCAACTATCAAGGTCGAGTGAACCGGTCTTGGTACTCGATGTGGGGGATCAGCTCTGCAGAATGTGATTTCCTACTCTAACCAATGGAGATACTCGGGTGTGGCTGGTGGAGTCACCTCTGCCATGTTGACTTGTCTTGTGATTAGCTTCTGGATTATGTTGGATGGAAGCCCTTTTTGAATCATTGACATTTCCCCCTTTGACCTTGGGTATTCGGTGTATTGATCAGTTGTGTTTTGTGGTTGCCCTGCCGACGGAGGTGGCACACTGATGGCTAATGTGCTAGGCGTGGATGTGTATCCTCTTGTTGCTGCTTCGGTCGCTTTTGCGTTGCATATCTCTTGCATTTTCAACAACTGACATAGGTATGATTACTCGGGTCCCTATGATTTTCTACCTCGGGCCTGCGGAAAGGCTTATGGCCCATGAAGAGTCAACATGAAGATTCAAAGGAGCAACCGACAAAGATTATAGTTGTATTAGGAAAGAGAAACAAAGACCGACATCAAGTTGGTGTTGTAATCATGTAACCTATCCGCATACAGCTTTGAGACCCGACCTACTATATATAGGGAGGGAGAAGCCTAGGAAAACAACCAAGAAATCTCCAAGCGATTTGTAACAGAGCGATTCTTGTTAATATTCAGGCGACTTTGATTCTATTGTTTCCTGACATCCGACGAAATCCCCAGTGTTCTCTTTTCTGCAAAACCTAAGTCCTTCTTCATGGACCTTGCCTAGATCTCCCGTCGACAAGAACGTTCGATAGTCTTTCATGAGGTGGTTAGATTGTCTTTTTCCTACTGAGTCGACATAAAAGTGCATATAACATAGCCCTTCAAGTATTTGCATTGCGGACATGGGTGGGACCCGAGCTCGTGGCTGATATCACTGCGTTGATTGGCTTCCTCCGCCTTCATCCCTGTTGCGGCGGTACCCGCTGTTGTAGTTGTCATTCATGTTATTGCCTTTACCCGAAAAACTGCCTGCCACATAAATTGGTCCTGTGTTTCCGTCATTATTTTGTCGCCTCCTGTCGTTGTCGCGCTTATCCATGTCTTGTTCGTGTGACCGTGTTTGTTTGTTATGTAGCGCATCTTCTCCATCAGCCCAGTGATTTGCTATGTCCATTAACTATGAGATTGTCTTGGGTTTGATTCGCCCTAGTTCTTCTATGAATTCTCGGTGACGGAGGCCGTCATTGAAGGCATCAATGGCTCTTTCATCGGATATGGATTTGGTTGTATTTTTGATGAAGTTCCATCGCTGGATGAATGTTCTTATTGACTCTCTGGGCTTCCATTTGCATGCCCACAATTGTTCTAGAGACGCGGGTCTCTTTAATGTGGACTAAAAGTGCTGGACGAACTTGTCTTCGAGATCGTTCCAGCTACAAATAGAGTCTTCTGGTAGTTATCTAAGCGTTGGTAAGGTGCAATTGTAAACTTTGCATTGCGGTGGTTGTAGAGCCGCCATGTACCTTGACAGTGGCTAGGTAATCTGCTAGCCAGGCTTTGGGTCCTTGGAATCCATTGTATTTTTTACGGTCATGTGGAAGTTTAAAGTCTTTGGGTACTGAGGTTTTGAGAATCCGCTGAGTGAAACAGCTGGCTCCGCATAACTTGTAGTCATCTTCATTGTTACCATCATGATCTCTTCGGCTGCAGTTTGCATCTCTTGTGTTGCTTCAAGGCTCCGGTCCTGAAAGATGTTCCCGATGTGGTGACCGCGATCGTCAGCTATGCCCCACTTGCCGAGGGCTGCTGCGATGGCGTGGGGATCTGTCGGGTTGATGCGTAATTCCTTGTTTTGCTTGTGTGAGAGTTTCTCCTACCATGCTGAGGTTCATCAGGGCGGAACAGTGGAGAGCTGCACGAGGATCGTCGGGTGCAGGTTGAGTTGTGATCAGATATGTTTGTGCGGCCACAATTGTTGCTTGAGCCGTTTTTGCTTTGATGTTCCCTGCTTGATCTATTGACATAAACGATAGATCAAGGTCTCAAATCAGTTTGTTTCTTTCTATTTCAGGAATATTCTGTAAATGAGATGTTCCCCTTCCTTGCGGTGCTCATCTTGTTATTCTCCTAGACCTTCGGGTAGGGCTTAATTGTGCCCGTCGTAGGCTGGATTCATCGACTAACCTCTTTGTTTCATCGAGTTGCCTCTACATCCTTAGTAGGTCTCTCTTCTTGTGGTGAGGCAAGTATTGATATGCTAATAAATCTTCGTGTGATGCGTTGGTTGTCATTAGAACTGCACCCAAAATTGCTTCCCTGGCATTTTTCCATGCCGCCGTTGGTAGCCGAAGAGTTCGCCTCTCTTCCCCGTTTGGTTCTGCTCTTCCTCCGGGGACAATGCAGGTGTCCGTTGTTTCTCCCCTATTTTCGTTGTCCCTTCGCTACTGTGGTTTCCTGCATTGTCATCTGATAAAATATCATTGGGGTCGAGGATGGGGTTACCGTTAGAATCGCACAGTGTTGAGGTATTTCCGTTGACCATGCACACTTGGTGGCGTGTGATGTATGGGCATGTGCCGTCATCATCTGAACCGAGGGAGACACTGTCGGGTGGATCAGTGAAATCCATTGTTTTTTGTTCTAGGTAGATTTCTGCCATCCTTATTCCGAAGTTGATTCTTTTGCTTCTTCCTTTGGGTTCAGGTTTTGCTAGGCTTGTTCCACGTGGTGGAGTTAGTGGGGGGTCTGATCTGATGGAGAGATTGTTGTAAATACCATCATGGTCCCTCAGATCCATCTCATCTTGCTTGTTTCCTTCGGCTGCTTTGATTTCTGCCATCGCCTCCATGGAGGATCCGACGGATGATGCTGGTATCGCTGTAAGCGCAGTCTTTTCCACCGATGGTTTAATGTAGTCAGGTTCAAAGGTTTTGATTCTTGGGGTTCTTCTACTCGGAAGTGGAAGCTTCCGATGATTATATCGGATCCGCGGTTGAATTTGGTGGGTAATATCACAAGGGTGGGTGGGTGTGGAACCGCTTTTGTTGGGTTGCTGCTTGGAAAAGAGAGTTCCATTAAATCTATGGTTCCAGCATTTAAGTTTCCCACAGACGGCGCCAATTGACAAGGGGTGATCTCGGAAATGTCCATGAAGAAGGACCTAGTGTTTCATGAAAAGAGAACCCTGGGATTTTGTCCGATGTCAGGAGAACAATGGAATCAAAGTCGCCTGAATATTTGGTGAATTGCACTATTACAGATTGCTTGGGGATTGTTCGGCGGATCGCTTTTCCTAAGCTTCTCCTGTCCTATCTAAAAATGGTTGGGTCTCAAAGTTGTATGCGGATAGGTTACATATATGTGATTACAATACCAACACAATGTCGGTCCTTTTTCCTTCTATCCTAATACAACTACGGCCTTTGTCGGTTGCTCTTTTGGACCATAATCTTGACTCTTCATGGGTCGCAAGCCTTTCTGCAAGCCTGGGTAGCAAATCATAGGTATCCGAGTAATCATACCTATGTCAGAAAGACTCTAAGTTTATCCTTATTTTTACTTCTACTAGTGCACCCCTAATTTGGATGAAGCAGCCTTGCTTAAAATGATTTTACTCTCATAAAAGAGGGGCGCTGAAAGAATTGATTCGCAAGCATAACCAAAATTTTGACAGTCTCTTCTGAGTTTAAGAATTATTAGCTAGCAAGTTATATGCGGTTAGGAAGTGAACTTAAGTGCAACTATTCAGATATATTATGCTCATGTTTAAGGTTGCAGGATTTGTGATGAAATAATATGATACAACCTTGAACTCATGAGTTTCTTCGCTTGAATTCATTTCTCGCTATTATTCTTTATAGCCTTGTAATTTGAGGGGAAGTAATAGCTAAGCTTGGGGAAGTTGATATCTCCATATTTTGACACTTTTTATCAAGGATTTTCCAATAGTTTTCACTGGGTTTTCTCGATTATGATCTTTAAACTAATGTTAACATCGCAAGTTAGCGAAACCTTCTTTTCTTGTATTGGTTTTCAGGTATCGAACACTTCTAGAAGATTTTAGAGCATTTATGGGCTAATTACACCTAATTGAGGAAATCCCCAGTTGAACTCTCTTGCATTCGAGGCGTCTAGAGCCTTTAACGACCATTGATACGGTCGGAGTCCGCCTATATGTCCCGCTCGTACTACTCTCCTTCGGATATGTTATATCAATTCAAACAACTTTCGTGAAGGAGAGGGGGACTAAATACGAACATAGCCACCGTGAATACTCCCAGAAGAGAGGAGATCAGATCTAAAGAAATTGAAGAAAACCACCTCATCCTTCGATGATCCCCAACCCCTCGATCATCAACTCCACCATCAGTCCCACTTGTACTGAGAGAGAGATTCATACTTGTATGATTAGGGTTTGAACCTCTAGTCCACTTTGATTTGTACTTGATTTGATCCCCAATGGTATTGTGGGTTGATATGGTAAATTTGAGATGTAATCTATTTGCAATATGATTAAGCCTTTGATTTGTCTTCCTCTCATGTCTAAGCAAATCCCCATGGGCATGGGAGATGTAGGGGATTGGTGAGATGTGTTGTGCCTCCTATATTTCCATCTATTTTTGATTGTTGTCATGATTATTATATTGTGAGAATAACTATCTATGGTTGTCTGATGCTTGTTGTCCAATTTAAGGCACCGGATGACATGATCTTGAGATCTCATAGGTATGAACTTATTTTCTAGTGAATCGGCGACCCCCGAGTGACACGGATGATATCAAAAAGGAGCTAGTATAACTATAGGATAACAAGGAACCATCAAGTTTAAAGCCTTGATCTGGTCGAAAGACCTTAATTGATGTGCTGACCATTACTATGGTAATAGGTAGATGGATCATTGTGAATGGGAAGAATCTACCAAGAGGGATCCTGATTGGTATATGGGTTGTTGCCTACTCACGTATGAATAAGAAATATCACAATCACTTATTCCATTTTATCCACCTAGCACATTCACTATCATCATGAACTGTTTCTCTTCGCGCCTAACTTCTCATCTGCAAGAATCTCGAACAACATTTTTACTTTTATGTTATTTACTTCCATTTCTGTTTAGTACTTAAATCTAGTCCCCTCTTCACTCACCTGTTTGCATCCTCAATGATTGTAGTAAATCCACTCGAGACAACATGACACCTTGGGTGCGACAGAAACGCCTCAGATAGACACGTTCCTAAACTCATTGTCAGAATCGATATAAAAACTAGAATTAATACTTCCACGAAAACATGCTCTAACGAACATGTGCTCTTGCAGGCTATCAGTCAACATCTTTAATGCGCATCATGTTGCAAATTTCATTAAAAGTATTTAAGGGAAAACCCGAGCCCTCATCAGATGAGCCTCCAAATTTATTCTGTTGAACCAACTTAAAAGGTTAGGCTTAATTTCATAAGTTTTTGCTTCAATAGCGGCTGAGTAATAGGTGCACGAATAAAATTATCAGTGGCAGTAGCATACTCCCCAAGTTTATTTTGAGCCATGGCTCTTTTCTTTTTGGTATTTGGGAATAAAAGAAACAAATAAACAAGTAACTAATTTTTTGAGGTTTTTAATAGATAACAAAAAGTAAAATAATAACAATAAATAAACTACGAACAAAAATAAAAATAAAAACAAGGTCTCTAGTGACCTCACCAGGATAGCAAACTGATTCTCTGGAAACAGCGCCAAAAAAGGGTTGATACCTTCGATCTGGATTTATGGATGCAGTATATTAGCTTTTTCCCTAGTAGACCTAGGTTTAATCGAACCTTGGGAAGTAATTCTAAATGGATATTAAATGAGACACATCTACAAGACTTGTGTAACATCCCAAAACTTCAATCCAAGCTTATCACGATCAAATCAACCAAAAATGGGGTTAACAAAAACTTTTCCAGATTCAAAATGAAAGCATTCATATATGTGTGCATTTAAAATAGGAGTTGTTTGAATTGCCATGATTGAGTGATCCAATGCTTGTAAAATGTTTCTTAGGTGATTTAAACATCATCTACATCTTTCCCAAACTTTTCCTAAAGAAAATTAAATCAAAAAGAATTAAAAAGGAGGAATGGTCATTTTGGCCATTTTAATCCACTACACTACTTTGAGTGTTCCTAGCACTCATTTCTTAACAGAAACAATTCTTGATCTTTGTACCCCTTGATAGTACACATAATGAGGTACCAAGGCCCACTTTGTGATCTGCTAAAAACATTCAAATACTAATTTCAAAGGACAGTTTAAAATTGAATCTAATTCATATGGGAAGATCCCATTATTTCAAAAACCACTCAACAAGCTCAATTTTCAAAACCCAAGCACCCACAGAGTCTTAAGCTTATTCCTCGCAAACCCACCAAAAATCTTTTCAAAATTCAAAACCTTTTCTCTTTCGGCCATTTTGTCAAACACCTTGCTGGCAAGATCATTGTGGCCTAACTATTACTGTTTGGGCTGATATTGTCTAGCAATTTTGAAGTGCTTTGATCATCTTTGTCCCCCTCAAGCCTAACCAGACCCACACCAGCACACCCCCTACCTCCTAGCTGCACTGCCATGCCATGCCGAGCACCAACTCGTCGGCCGACCGTGCACTTGCAGCAGCAGCCCTCTCCAGCTTCTCTCACCATGTCTAGCAAGTTGCCTATGGTCCACCTCCACCGTCAAACCAGCCCCAGGCCAGAGCCAGAGACAGGAGCGGCCAGGAACCGCCGCGCCCGGAGCTGGTCAACCATGCCATCGCCACCCATAGACCACGCTCTGTCCCCGCTTGCATAGACCGCCCCTTGGCCGTAGCCCTCGCCCACCGCTCCACCACGACCTGGAGAACACCCCAGACACCCCCGCTAGCCGCCCAACGCCTCACAGCCACCGCTCGCCGTGGACACCGCCGCCTCTGCCGCTCAGAGCGCCACCTCGCCCATACCGCATGCCACCGCCCCTACGGTCGCATTCAATGCCTAGAGCACCGCCAGGGAACCGCACGTCGATTGCCACCCGCAGTCATGCCTCTACCCAGCCGTAGCCATGTCGCCACCGACGCCTGCCCATCCCGCTCGGTCTCACCGCCAGGCCTATAAAAGGAGGCCTCCCCAGCCTCTTCTCTCCACACCACTCCACTCCTCTCACCTCTCTGAACATCACCCACCTCTAGCCGGAGCAAGGGGAGCAGCAGCTCGCTGGAATTGGAGCCGGAGCCGCCGCCTCTGGGGGAAAAGGGTGCCGCTGATTGCGACCACCCCCGGAGCTACCTCGACCGTCCTTGAGCTCGCCGTCATCTTCTAGTTCGTTTGCCCGCCTCACCATCGTCGCTGGAGCCCTGGTACATCCCCAGCAGACCCCCACCGAGTCGCTAGGGTTCGAGCTCGCCGGCGACCCGTTCGTCGTCGACGACGACCATTAGCCATAGATTCCCCTTCTAATCCCACGACCCACAGCGCGCGTACCATTTCGCGTGTTAAGTGCTGCTGACAAGCGGGACCCCCCCGTCAGATGAGCCCCACGCCGCAGAGCGCCACTGGGCCGGCCCAAGTTCTTTCCCGCGCTAGCCCACCTGTTCAAATCTGGATTTTTCTTTTTAGTTAAATCTAGTTTCTATTCACTATTTTAAAATTCAATTCTGGGAGTTTGACAAATCCAAATTGCATGAAACAAATTTTTCCTGAAAGGTATTAAGATGATCTGTCTATGCCCGTTGGATTTAATTCAATTAGAGTTATAGATCTCTCCTAATAAAAATAAGAAGACAGAAGCATTTGCAACTTGCAACATTTTTATAAAATCAATCAAGTTAGCTTTTGAGTTGATTCCAACTCTCAAAAATCACATTTCATCATATTTGTCTAAATATTTAATAATATTAAGCTTTACATGCAGTGACTTTGGACTAGTACCAAAATAATGCTATATACGCATTTCTAGTCACTTTAAATCATTAAATAATGAACTTAAACCAAAGTAATATTGATCCAACCCTTCATTCTCATTCCCACATGTTAGAATATGTGGTGATGACATGTGTGAACATGATCCCATATTTTAAGTGGTGAATATTAAATCTTAGTTAATTTTTCAATGAGTAGAAATTACTTTTCTAAAATAAAAAAGAATGAAACTATGGAATTAAACTTGTGATGCTTGTGATGATAATAGATCATCAAATGTGTGTCTTAGAATGCTACTTAGACTAGTTAAGTATTTGTTTGGTTATTGTGTGCTCCCTATGTATTTATAGATGATAGTACCGACCAAGCTTTCGAGGAGGAGGAGTTCTACCAAGAAGAAGAAGAAGAAAACTTCAACCACTGCACTACCCAAGGCAAGCTACTATTAGCAAGCTAGCACTATCCAAGATTTACCCTTGCAAGTTGTACTTGCAAGCCGCCATTAACAGTGCAAGCTAACACTTGCAAGTTTAGTGCTTAGAAAGTTAGGATCAAAATAGATGGTTTAGCAAAGATGCCTTAAGCATGCCTTGATCACACTCCCTTTTGACTATTAGTACCCCAAGTCTTAGTTACAAGTTTTACTCCCTTAGTTTACACCAAGTTCTTTACTTAGTTTGAAGGTAGCATAAAAAGTATAAAACTTGACCTATTTAGAACCCTTTAGATGTCATTCTATGGCATGAGATTGAACCCATCTTTTCCACCTTAGTGAACACTCTTAACTTAGTAGTTAGAGTAGATCAAAAACTTGAGTCACTTTAGATGGTAACACTTGGTGAAAATGAATTATGAAAACCTTGGAATGATGAGTCATTCTATTGAGATGTTTTTACATGTGTTGAGCAAAACACAAATGGTTGTTGATGATGATGAAAATATTGAGGCATGACCCTTAACCCTTTTATAAAACTGATGGTTGGATTCGGATGCGATACCATTCCAAATTTACCGTACAACCACACAACCTGAATTGGGTAAGGCTTAGGTGGAAATTTATATGCATTAGTATTAGTTCCCTCACGGGAGAAGTCTGAGCTGAGGCTACCTCTCATGATGTCCACTTATTCAGTGCCCAAGATGACTGATGGTCATGGTTGGGAGTCCATGCTCATAGGAGAGGTGCTTATACTAGGGTGTGTAAAGGGAAGGTTATGTTTGATTATCATCATACTAAGTATGATGATTCAGGGTTATCCCTGACAGATGTATCGAATCTTGTGGTGAAGGTGTAGCACCTCTGCAGAGTGTCAAACTATTCGAATAGCCGTGTCCGCGGTTATGGACAGTTGGAATGGCCATACTCTTTCGTTGTCAGATGTTTTCTAAACAACTTGATATGAATGATGAATCTTGACTTGACCACAACAGGGTTGTGTTATGACAATAGCTTCCCAACTTAAGTAATTCCAGGACTTTACTTTATCTTTCTTTGCTTCTGAACTCAGCTTAGGTTTCAAACTTAACTTTATAGTTAAATTTAGAGTTAGCACTTTAACTTAGAAGTTTATACTTGTTAGTGGTAGTTTGCGAGTACTTAAAAGAGTACTCATGGCTTTTGTTCCTGGCTATTATCATGGCCAGACTATGAAGGAGACTATCAAGATGATGGCCAATAGGACGGCTATGATAACTAGGATTATCTGCCTTCGTCAGCATTGCCTGTGCCCCTGAAGATGGACCCCACCGCTACGCTTATCTTTTATTTCCGCTGCTTGTTGTATTAAGACTGGATCATGAGATCCTTATTTGTGTAAGACCTTATCTATGGTTTGTAATGGATGATGTACTGCGATATCCAATCCGTTATGTCTCGCAAAAATGGTAATCCTGGGATTGCGAGGTATGGCATAACGGGCATCTGGGATTAAAAATCCGGGTGTTGACAAGTTGGTATCAGAGCCATCCTGACCATAGGAGACCCTAGTTAGAATGGACGTCAAAGAAAAACTTAGTTTCAAAACCAAAGTGAGTATTTATGAAAAACTATCTCCTCTCTTACCCTTGTGGATTCTTTCTCAAAAAAAATCATGGTACTCAAAATTCTTACACTACTACTTAAAATTTGGCACACTTGATCACTTCACTAACTTCCTCATCCTTAATTCTTGTAAATGGAGACTCAGTTCATCAAGTTTTACCAGTTGGGAAACGAAGGTCAACTAATATTCGAGAGGGATCTGGATTCACTGTCAGAGTTACTGGGACGCCCGCACCCAGAGTTTCTTGGAGCTCAACTTCCAGGGCCCTAAGGAGGAGACCTACAATGGCTAGTCACCGCAGATCTTAGAGGAAGCATTGAAGCACCAACTTTTGGAAGAAGTCAGTTCTCCGTGAGAGAGAACAACTGGCTAGATGGGTTAGCCAGGGTAATGCATGAAGCTCTCGCACGTCTATGTGCCCTCAGCGTCAACAAGACCCAAGGAACCCATTTTGCCCACTATGCAATACGTGACTTCATGGAAATGCCAATGGAGATGCCGAGCCACCCCGAGTTGAGGCGTCAAGTGGAGAACCTTGACTTCTTGCTTCATGACAGACAGTAGGAACAGGACAATGCCAGAGAGTTAGCCAACCAGGACCGTGCCATTGCCGACCAGAAGGCCCAGACTTTCGCACTACTTGTCCAAGACCGTCAGTCTCTTCGCCGCCAGCGTGCCAAGAAGGATCGCACCATCGCTCGTCTTCGCAAGAAGGTGGCCGACCTCGAGAAGACTGTCAAGGAGCAGGAAGCTCAGCTTGCCGCCAAGGAAGAAGAAGATGAGGGTGAAGACATGGATTCTTACCTCAACAATGATGATGATTTTCTGGTGGAGAATGCCGTGGACTTCTACACTGATGATGAGGACTCTAACTTCATCGACGATAAGTAGATGCACTAGAGCACTATTGTAGCATGAGATGTATCGATCTCACTCTATCTTAGCTTGCAGAATGGTTCTTCAAACCATCTGTTTCCCTTTGATTGTTGTGGTGTGTGTTGTATCGTGTGCTTGCTTGCATTAATGAAAATTAATTAGTTGAAAAACCTGAGTCTAACTGAAAGTTTTAGATTTGAAAACCCCAAAACCATGAACCTTAGAAATTTCCCTCTTACCCCTATATCTCAATCTTCAGATGACTCGTGGAAACCAAGGAGGGAGCAGCTCGTCGCAAGACCCAATGCTGCAGATCTTGCAGAATCTCATCGCAGACAGTGAAGCAAGCAGGGCAGAACGCCAAGCCAACTTAGCAACACTTCAACAGATCGCCCAGATGGCTCTCAACAACCAATGGCATGGAAATCAGGATCACCAGGGATCCAAACTCAAAAACTTTCAGAACACTAATCCCCCAATCTTCAACCAATCTGAGAACCCATTAGATGCTGATGACTGGTTACAGACCATGGAAAACAACTTAGAAGTTGCCCGAGTTGATGAAAATGAGAAAGTTCTCTTCGCCACCCACTATCTGGCAGGAGATGCAAGAGCTTGGTGGAATAGCATCCGCAATATGAACCATGGTCAAGTTATGACATGGGAAGCATTCAAAGTCAAGTTCAGTCGCACCCATGTGCCGCAAGGTCTAGTCAACAGAATGAGAGATGAGTTCCACGAATTGAAGCAAGGAAGAATGACTGTGGTGGAGTACCGTGACAGATTCCTGTCACTTGCCAGATATGCACCTGATGAGATCAACACGGAGGCCAAGAAGAAGGAGAGATTCTTGAACGGACTGCATGATGAGATGCAGGCTGTCCTCGTCAACATCCATTTCTAGGATCTCGAAGAGCTAGTCGGCTCTGCCATTCAGATGGAAGGGAAGATTAACCAGGCAAACGACAACCGCAAGCATCGTATGATGTAGCAGTCTGGATCCAACAGTCACCAGAAGTACCATCCCAACCCTTCACCAGGATATGCACCAAGGAACAACCGACCCCCAAATTCTCGCCCAAGCTACCCCAACCATAGCAGGGGCAATGTGAAGCCCAGAGGAAACAATCACAACTCCGGTAATACCAACAATTTCAACCGTGCACCTCCCAAGAACCATAATAACAATAACAACAACACTACACCCAAAACTAGCAGCAATGATGTGCTTGTCGTAGTCAAGGACAAGTCTCAGATCACTTGTTTCGAGTGTGGAGTGAAGGGTCACTACTCCAATGAGTGTCCCAACAAGACTGCAGCCAATGCCAATGTGAATGCCCCCGCTCAGCAGCAGCGTCTTGTTCAACCAGGAAGGAGATTTGCCCCAGGGAACCCTCACAACCGCAATGGCCGTCTCTTCCACATGAATGCAGAAGAAGCCCAGGAAGCGCCAGACGTAGTGCTGGGTATGTTTTCTGTCAACTCAGTTTTAGGAAGAGTATTGTTTGATTCGGGAGCATCGCATTCATTTGTCACCAAAGAATTTGCATGCACTAGTAAGATTCACCCAACCAACCTGAAGCATGTCATGATAGTTCAAATCGCCGGTTCAACAACTAAAGCTAGAAAAATTTGCAAAGTTGTACCTATCAGAATACATGGGATAGATTTTTATGCCAACCTAATGGTACTTGGAACCAAAGGTTTTGAAGTATTACTAGGTATGGACTGGATGTCAAGGCATAAAGGATTGATAGACTGTGCTAAGAAAGCCATCACCATGACCAGTAGTTCTAGAGTAACAGTAGAGCATATCTCTGAAACCTTACCCCGTCAATTCAAGTGCAACCAGAGTGTAGCCTTGCCCACCATAGACCAAGTCAGAGTAGTCTGTGAATACCCCGACGTATTCCCAGATGAATTGCCAGGTATGCCACCGGATAGGGATATTGAGTTCATTATTGAACTAATCCCCGGAACCGGACCTATAGCCCAGAGACCCTATAGCATGAACCCCTCAGAGTTAGTGGAACTGAAGAAGCAGTTGGATGCTATGCTAGCCAAAGGCTTGATTCAACCAAGTGCATCGCCATGGAGATCACCAGTGTTATTCATCGACAAGAAAGATGGAGGCAACCATCTGTTCACAGATTACAGAAAGTTGAATGATGTCACCATCAAGAACAAGTACCCTTTGCCAAAGATAGAGGATTTGTTTGATCAGTTGACTGGAGCCTAGGTATTCTCAAAGATTGATCTTAGGACTGGTTATTACCAACTTAAGATTCGTGCAACGGATATTCCGAACACCGCCTTTACTACTCGCTATGGTTTATACGAGTATACGATTATGTCTTGGATTAACCAATGCCCCTGCTTATTTCATGAATCTCATGAATAAGATCTTTATGAATTTCCTAGATAAGTTTGTAGTTGTGTTTATCGACGACATCCTTATCTACTCCAAGTCAGAAGAAGAGCATGAGAAACATCTGAGAGTCATCCTAGAAACCCTGAGAGAACATCAGTTATATGCCAAGTTCAGCAAGTGTGAGTTTTGGCTGAAGGAAGTAGGATTCCTAGGACATATTGTGTCTGCCAGAGGAGTCTCTGTTGATCCCGCCAAGATCAAAGATGTCAAAGAATGGGAAGCCCCAACCACTCAAACCCAAGTCCATGCATTTCTCGGATTAGCGGGATATTACCGCAAGTTCGTAGAAGGATTCTCAAGCATAGCCCGACCAATGACCCAATTATTGAAGAAGGACAAGAAGTTTGAATGGACAGACAAATGTGAAGCCAATTTCCAGGAGATGAAGAGGAGATTGATATCCGCCCCAATTTTGGTCATGCCTGACATAAAGAAGCCCTTTGATGTGTATTGTGACGCATCCAAGATTGGTCTAGGATGTGTATTGATGCAAGAAGGCAAAGTCATCACTTATCTGTCTCGACAACTGAAGCAGCATGAGCAGAACTATCCGACCCATGATCTTGAGCTAGCAGCTATGGTTCTAGCACTGAAGACATGGCGTCATTATTTGATGGGTAATCGCTGTGAGATTTACTCAGAACATAAGAGCTTGAAGTATATCTTCACTCAGAAGGAGCTGAATATGAGGCAAAGAAGATGGATAGAGTTAATCAAGGATTATGACCTTGACATTCACTATCATCCCGGCAAAGCCAATGTGGTAGCGGATGCTCTTAGCCGATTGCCGTGTAGGCTAAACACCATGATCAAGGAGAAGCAACCAAGTTTGTATGAAGAGTTGGAGCAGTTCAGAACTGAATTAGTTAGCAAAGGATTCTTAGCTAGCATTGAACTTCAACCCACTTTGATTAGCCAAATCAAGGAAGCCTAGAAGGGAAATGAAAGTATCAACGGAATCAAAGGTCGTATTGGTACAGGAAAGGTACCTGGATTCGCCGAAGACGAAGAAGGAGTACTGTGGTACAAAGGACATATCTGTGTTCCAGCAGATTCGGAGCTGAAGGAAGTTATCATGAAGGAAGCTCATGATACTCTTTATTCTATCCACCCTAGAGGAACAAAGATGTATCAGGATTTGAAAGAACAATTTTGGTGGCACGAGATGAAGAGAGAGATCGGAAGCTACATCGCCAAATGTGACATCTATCAAAGAGTCAAGGAAGAGCATCAGAGACCTGCAGGACTGTTGCAACCATTGCAGATTCCGGAATGGAAATGGGATTCCGTCGGAATGGACTTTATCACCGGTTTGCCTATTTCTAGTAGGGGAAATGACTCAATCTGGGTCATAGTTGATAGACCGTCCAAGGTAGCCCAGTTTATACCCTCAAGACAACTTACCAGAGTGCAAAGATAGCAGAGCTGTACATTGCTAGGATTGTTAGTCTGCATGGAACCCCCAAGACCATAGTATCAGATCGAGGAACCTAGTTTACCTCAAGATTTTGGCAGAAAGTCCAAGAAGGATTAGGAACCAAGTTGAACTTCAGTATAGCTTATCACCCGCAAACTGATGGACAGACTAAGAGAGTCAACCAGATTCTAGAGGATATGCTTAGAGCTTGTTTGTTGGAATATGGATCAAAATGGGAAGACTGCCTGCCTTTTGCAGAATTCTCATGTAACAACAGTTATCAAGCTAGTTTGCAGATGGCACCATTTGAATTACTATACGGAAGGAAGTGTCGTACCTCTTTGAATTGGTCACAAGTAGGAGAGAGTCAGATCTTCGGACCTGACATTCTCCGAGAAGTAGAAGAGAAAGTTCACAAAGTCCGTGAGCACCTCAAGACCGCCCAATCCAGATAGAAGAGCTATGCCGACAAGAGAAGGAGAGACCTAACTTTCAATGTTGGAGATTTTGTATATCTCAAGGTTTCACCATTGAAAGGAACTCAACACTTTAGTCTAAAGGGAAAGTTAGCCCCCAGATATATCGGACCTTTCAAGATTCTGAACCGTCGAGGAGAAGTATCATATCAACTGGAATTGCCTGAAGAGATGTCAACCATCCACAATGTGTTCCATATCTCGTTACTTCGCAAATGTCTGGAAGTGCCTGAGAAAACTGAAGTTTTCAAGAACATCGATCACGGAGCTGTGGAAATCAACAATGACCTGACATATCGAGAAGTACCCATCCGTATCTTAGAAGAAGCCTACAGAACCACCAGGACCAGGAGTATCAAGTTTCTCAAGATTCAGTGGAGCAACCATACCGAGGAAGAAGCTACATGGGAGCGAGAAGATTACATTAGGACAGAGTTCCCAGATCTCTTTAGTTCCTAGTTTTCTTTGTAAATCTCGGGACGGGATTTTGTTTAAGGGGGGAAGGTTTGTAACATCCCAAAACTTCAATCCAAGCTTATCACGATCAAATCAACCAAAAGTGGGGTTAACAAAAACTTTTCCAAATTTAAAATGAAAGCATTCATATATGTGTGCATTTAAAATAGGAGTTGTTTGAATTGCCATGATTGAGTGATCCAATGCTTGTAAAATGTTTCTTAGGTGATTTAAACATCATCTACATCTTTCCCAAACTTTTCCTAAAGAAAATTAAATCAAAAAGAATTAAAAAGGAGGAATGGTCATTTTGGCCATTTTAATCCACTACACTACTTTGAGTGTTCCTAGCACTCATTTCTTAACAGAAACAATTCTTGATCTTTGTACCCCTTGATAGTACACATAATGAGGTACCAAGGCCCACTTTGTGATCTGCTAAAAACATTCAAATACTAATTTCAAAGGACAGTTTAAAATTGAATCTAATTCATATGGGAAGATCCCATTATTTCAAAAACCACTCAACAAGCTCAATTTTCAAAACCCAAGCACCCACAGAGTCTTAAGCTTATTCCTCGCAAACCCACCAAAAATCTTTTCAAAATTCAAAACCTTTTCTCTTTCGGCCATTTTGTCAAACACCTTGCTGGCAAGATCATTGTGGCCTAACTATTACTGTTTGGGCTGATATTGTCTAGCAATTTTGAAGTGCTTTGATCATCTTTGTCCCCCTCAAGCCTAACCAGACCCACACCAGCACACCCCCTACCTCCTAGCTGCACTGCCATGCCATGCCGAGCACCAACTCGTCGGCCGACCGTGCACTTGCAGCAGCAGCCCTCTCCAGCTTCTCTCACCATGTCTAGCAAGTTGCCTATGGTCCACCTCCACCGTCAAACCAGCCCCAGGCCAGAGCCAGAGACAGGAGCGGCCAGGAACCGCCGCGCCCGGAGCTGGTCAACCATGCCATCGCCACCCATAGACCACGCTCTGTCCCCGCTTGCATAGACCGCCCCTTGGCCGTAGCCCTCGCCCACCGCTCCACCACGACCTGGAGAACACCCCAGACACCCCCGCTAGCCGCCCAACGCCTCACAGCCACCGCTCGCCGTGGACACCGCCGCCTCTGCCGCTCAGAGCGCCACCTCGCCCATACCGCATGCCACCGCCCCTACGGTCGCATTCAATGCCTAGAGCACCGCCAGGGAACCGCACGTCGATTGCCACCCGCAGTCATGCCTCTACCCAGCCGTAGCCATGTCGCCACCGACGCCTGCCCATCCCGCTCGGTCTCACCGCCAGGCCTATAAAAGGAGGCCTCCCCAGCCTCTTCTCTCCACACCACTCCACTCCTCTCACCTCTCTGAACATCACCCACCTCTAGCCGGAGCAAGGGGAGCAGCAGCTCGCCGGAATTGGAGCCGGAGCCGCCGCCTCTGGGGGAAAAGGGTGCCGCTGATTGCGACCACCCCCGGAGCTACCTCGACCGTCCTTGAGCTCGCCGTCATCTTCTAGTTCGTTTGCCCGCCTCACCATCGTCGCTGGAGCCCTGGTACATCCCCAGCAGACCCCCACCGAGTCGCTAGGGTTCGAGCTCGCCGGCGACCCGTTCGTCGTCGACGACGACCATTAGCCATAGATTCCCCTTCTAATCCCACGACCCACAGCGCGCGTACCATTTCGCGTGTTAAGTGCTGCTGACAAGCGGGACCCCCCCCGTCAGATGAGCCCCACGCCGCAGAGCGCCACTGGGCCGGCCCAAGTTCTTTCCCGCGCTAGCCCACCTGTTCAAATCTGGATTTTTCTTTTTAGTTAAATCTAGTTTCTATTCACTATTTTAAAATTCAATTCTGGGAGTTTGACAAATCCAAATTGCATGAAACAAATTTTTCCTGAAAGGTATTAAGATGATCTGTCTATGCCCGTTGGATTTAATTCAATTAGAGTTATAGATCTCTCCTAATAAAAATAAGAAGACATAAGCATTTGCAACTTGCAACATTTTTATAAAATCAATCAAGTTAGCTTTTGAGTTGATTCCAACTCTCAAAAATCACATTTCATCATATTTGTCTAAATATTTAATAATATTAAGCTTTACATGCAGTGACTTTGGACTAGTACCAAAATAATGCTATATACGCATTTCTAGTCACTTTAAATCATTAAATAATGAACTTAAACCAAAGTAATATTGATCCAACCCTTCATTCTCATTCCCACATGTTAGAATATGTGGTGATGACATGTGTGAACATGATCCCATATTTTAAGTGGTGAATATTAAATCTTAGTTAATTTTTCAATGAGTAGAAATTACTTTTCTAAAATAAAAAAGAATGAAACTATGGAATTAAACTTGTGATGCTTGTGATGATAATAGATCATCAAATGTGTGTCTTAGAATGCTACTTAGACTAGTTAAGTATTTGTTTGGTTATTGTGTGCTCCCTATGTATTTATAGATGATAGTACCGACCAAGCTTTCGAGGAGGAGGAGTTCTACCAAGAAGAAGAAGAAGAAAACTTCAACCACTGCACTACCCAAGGCAAGCTACTATTAGCAAGCTAGCACTATCCAAGATTTACCCTTGCAAGTTGTACTTGCAAGCCGCCATTAACAGTGCAAGCTAACACTTGCAAGTTTAGTGCTTAGAAAGTTAGGATCAAAATAGATGGTTTAGCAAAGATGCCTTAAGCATGCCTTGATCACACTCCCTTTTGACTATTAGTACCCCAAGTCTTAGTTACAAGTTTTACTCCCTTAGTTTACACCAAGTTCTTTACTTAGTTTGAAGGTAGCATAAAAAGTATAAAACTTGACCTATTTAGAACCCTTTAGATGTCATTCTATGGCATGAGATTGAACCCATCTTTTCCACCTTAGTGAACACTCTTAACTTAGTAGTTAGAGTAGATCAAAAACTTGAGTCACTTTAGATGGTAACACTTGGTGAAAATGAATTATGAAAACCTTGGAATGATGAGTCATTCTATTGAGATGTTTTGACATGTGTTGAGCAAAACACAAATGGTTGTTGATGATGATGAAAATATTGAGGCATGACCCTTAACCCTTTTATAAAACTGATGATTGGATTCGGATGCGATACCATTCCAAATTTACCGTACAACCACACAACCTGAATTGGGTAAGGCTTAGGTGGAAATTTATATGCATTAGTATTAGTTCCCTCACGGGAGAAGTCTGAGCTGAGGCTACCTCTCATGATGTCCACTTATTCAGTGCCCAAGATGACTGATGGTCATGGTTGGGAGTCCATGCTCATAGGAGAGGTGCTTATACTAGGGTGTGTAAAGGGAAGGTTATGTTTGATTATCATCATACTAAGTATGATGATTCAGGGTTATCCCTGACAGATGTATCGAATCTTGTGGTGAAGGTGTAGCACCTCTGCAGAGTGTCAAACTATTCGAATAGCCGTGTCCGCGGTTATGGACAGTTGGAATGGCCATACTCTTTCGTTGTCAGATGTTTTCTAAACAACTTGATATGAATGATGAATCTTGACTTGACCACAACAGGGTTGTGTTATGACAATAGCTTCCCAACTTAAGTAATTCCAGGACTTTACTTTATCTTTCTTTGCTTCTGAACTCAGCTTAGGTTTCAAACTTAACTTTATAGTTAAATTTAGAGTTAGCACTTTAACTTAGAAGTTTATACTTGTTAGTGGTAGTTTGCGAGTACTTAAAAGAGTACTCATGGCTTTTGTTCCTGGCTATTATCATGGCCAGACTATGAAGGAGACTATCAAGATGATGGCCAATAGGACGGCTATGATAACTAGGATTATCTGCCTTCGTCAGCATTGCCTGTGCCCCTGAAGATGGACCCCACCGCTACGCTTATCTTTTATTTCCGCTGCTTGTTGTATTAAGACTGGATCATGAGATCCTTATTTGTGTAAGACCTTATCTATGGTTTGTAATGGATGATGTACTGCGATATCCAATCCGTTATGTCTCGCAAAAATGGTAATCCTGGGATTGCGAGGTATGGCATAACGGGCATCTGGGATTAAAAATCCGGGTGTTGACAAGTTGGTATCAGAGCCATCCTGACCATAGGAGACCCTAGTTAGAATGGACGTCAAAGAAAAACTTAGTTTCAAAACCAAAGTGAGTATTTATGAAAAACTATCTCCTCTCTTACCCTTGTGGATTCTTTCTCAAAAAAATCATGGTACTCAAAATTCTTACACTACTACTTAAAATTTGGCACACTTGATCACTTCACTAACTTCCTCATCCTTAATTCTTGTAAATGGAGACTCAGTTCATCAAGTTTTACCAGTTGGGAAACGAAGGTCAACTAATATTCGAGAGGGATCTGGATTCACTGTCAGAGTTACTGGGACGCCCGCACCCAGAGTTTCTTGGAGCTCAACTTCCAGGGCCCTAAGGAGGAGACCTACAATGGCTAGTCACCGCAGATCTTAGAGGAAGCATTGAAGCACCAACTTTTGGAAGAAGTCAGTTCTCCGTGAGAGAGAACAACTGGCTAGATGGGTTAGCCAGGGTAATGCATGAAGCTCTCGCACGTCTATGTGCCCTCAGCGTCAACAAGACCCAAGGAACCCATTTTGCCCACTATGCAATACGTGACTTCATGGAAATGCCAATGGAGATGCCGAGCCACCCCGAGTTGAGGCGTCAAGTGGAGAACCTTGACTTCTTGCTTCATGACAGACAGTAGGAACAGGACAATGCCAGAGAGTTAGCCAACCAGGACCGTGCCATTGCCGACCAGAAGGCCCAGACTTTCGCACTACTTGTCCAAGACCGTCAGTCTCTTCGCCGCCAGCGTGCCAAGAAGGATCGCACCATCCCTCGTCTTCGCAAGAAGGTGGCCGACCTCGAGAAGACTGTCAAGGAGCAGGAAGCTCAGCTTGCCGCCAAGGAAGAAGAAGATGAGGGTGAAGACATGGATTCTTACCTCAACAATGATGATGATTTTCTGGTGGAGAATGCCGTGGACTTCTACACTGATGATGAGGACTCTAACTTCATCGACGATAAGTAGATGCACTAGAGCACTATTGTAGCATGAGATGTATCGATCTCACTCTATCTTAGCTTGCAGAATGGTTCTTCAAACCATCTGTTTCCCTTTGATTGTTGTGGTGTGTGTTGTATCGTGTGCTTGCTTGCATTAATGAAAATTAATTAGTTGAAAAACCTGAGTCTAACTGAAAGTTTTAGATTTGAAAACCCCAAAACCATGAACCTTAGAAATTTCCCTCTTACCCCTATATCTCAATCTTCAGATGACTCGTGGAAACCAAGGAGGGAGCAGCTCGTCGCAAGACCCAATGCTGCAGATCTTGCAGAATCTCATCGCAGACAGTGAAGCAAGCAGGGCAGAACGCCAAGCCAACTTAGCAACACTTCAACAGATCGCCCAGATGGCTCTCAACAACCAATGGCATGGAAATCAGGATCACCAGGGATCCAAACTCAAAAACTTTCAGAACACTAATCCCCCAATCTTCAACCAATCTGAGAACCCATTAGATGCTGATGACTGGTTACAGACCATGGAAAACAACTTAGAAGTTGCCCGAGTTGATGAAAATGAGAAAGTTCTCTTCGCCACCCACTATCTGGCAGGAGATGCAAGAGCTTGGTGGAATAGCATCCGCAATATGAACCATGGTCAAGTTATGACATGGGAAGCATTCAAAGTCAAGTTCAGTCGCACCCATGTGCCGCAAGGTCTAGTCAACAGAATGAGAGATGAGTTCCACGAATTGAAGCAAGGAAGAATGACTGTGGTGGAGTACCGTGACAGATTCCTGTCACTTGCCAGATATGCACCTGATGAGATCAACACGGAGGCCAAGAAGAAGGAGAGATTCTTGAACGGACTGCATGATGAGATGCAGGCTGTCCTCGTCAACATCCATTTCTAGGATCTCGAAGAGCTAGTCGGCTCTGCCATTCAGATGGAAGGGAAGATTAACCAGGCAAACGACAACCGCAAGCATCGTATGATGTAGCAGTCTGGATCCAACAGTCACCAGAAGTACCATCCCAACCCTTCACCAGGATATGCACCAAGGAACAACCGACCCCCAAATTCTCGCCCAAGCTACCCCAACCATAGCAGGGGCAATGTGAAGCCCAGAGGAAACAATCACAACTCCGGTAATACCAACAATTTCAACCGTGCACCTCCCAAGAACCATAATAACAATAACAACAACACTACACCCAAAACTAGCAGCAATGATGTGCTTGTCGTAGTCAAGGACAAGTCTCAGATCACTTGTTTCGAGTGTGGAGTGAAGGGTCACTACTCCAATGAGTGTCCCAACAAGACTGCAGCCAATGCCAATGTGAATGCCCCCGCTCAGCAGCAGCGTCTTGTTCAACCAGGAAGGAGATTTGCCCCAGGGAACCCTCACAACCGCAATGGCCGTCTCTTCCACATGAATGCAGAAGAAGCCCAGGAAGCGCCAGACGTAGTGCTGGGTATGTTTTCTGTCAACTCAGTTTTAGGAAGAGTATTGTTTGATTCGGGAGCATCGCATTCATTTGTCACCAAAGAATTTGCATGCACTAGTAAGATTCACCCAACCAACCTGAAGCATGTCATGATAGTTCAAATCGCCGGTTCAACAACTAAAGCTACAAAAATTTGCAAAGTTGTACCTATC
This sequence comes from Avena eriantha, assembly GCA_910589775.1. Lineage (NCBI taxonomy): Eukaryota > Viridiplantae > Streptophyta > Magnoliopsida > Poales > Poaceae > Avena > Avena eriantha. The sequence continues at coordinate 386,199,794 of OU342744.1, read as the reverse complement.
AGAATACATGGGATAGATTTTTATGCCAACCTAATGGTACTTGGAACCAAAGGTTTTGAAGTATTACTAGGTATGGACTGGATGTCAAGGCATAAAGGATTGATAGACTGTGCTAAGAAAGCCATCACCATGACCAGTAGTTCTAGAGTAACAGTAGAGCATATCTCTGAAACCTTACCCCGTCAATTCAAGTGCAACCAGAGTGTAGCCTTGCCCACCATAGACCAAGTCAGAGTAGTCTGTGAATACCCCGACGTATTCCCAGATGAATTGCCAGGTATGCCACCGGATAGGGATATTGAGTTCATTATTGAACTAATCCCCGGAACCGGACCTATAGCCCAGAGACCCTATAGCATGAACCCCTCAGAGTTAGTGGAACTGAAGAAGCAGTTGGATGCTATGCTAGCCAAAGGCTTGATTCAACCAAGTGCATCGCCATGGAGATCACCAGTGTTATTCATCGACAAGAAAGATGGAGGCAACCATCTGTTCACAGATTACAGAAAGTTGAATGATGTCACCATCAAGAACAAGTACCCTTTGCCAAAGATAGAGGATTTGTTTGATCAGTTGACTGGAGCCTAGGTATTCTCAAAGATTGATCTTAGGACTGGTTATTACCAACTTAAGATTCGTGCAACGGATATTCCGAACACCGCCTTTACTACTCGCTATGGTTTATAAGAGTATACGATTATGTCTTGGATTAACCAATGCCCCTGCTTATTTCATGAATCTCATGAATAAGATCTTTATGAATTTCCTAGATAAGTTTGTAGTTGTGTTTATCGACGACATCCTTATCTACTCCAAGTCAGAAGAAGAGCATGAGAAACATCTGAGAGTCATCCTAGAAACCCTGAGAGAACATCAGTTATATGCCAAGTTCAGCAAGTGTGAGTTTTGGCTGAAGGAAGTAGGATTCCTAGGACATATTGTGTCTGCCAGAGGAGTCTCTGTTGATCCCGCCAAGATCAAAGATGTCAAAGAATGGGAAGCCCCAACCACTCAAACCCAAGTCCATGCATTTCTCGGATTAGCGGGATATTACCGCAAGTTCGTAGAAGGATTCTCAAGCATAGCCCGACCAATGACCCAATTATTGAAGAAGGACAAGAAGTTTGAATGGACAGACAAATGTGAAGCCAATTTCCAGGAGATGAAGAGGAGATTGATATCCGCCCCAATTTTGGTCATGCCTGACATAAAGAAGCCCTTTGATGTGTATTGTGACGCATCCAAGATTGGTCTAGGATGTGTATTGATGCAAGAAGGCAAAGTCATCACTTATCTGTCTCGACAACTGAAGCAGCATGAGCAGAACTATCCGACCCATGATCTTGAGCTAGCAGCTATGGTTCTAGCACTGAAGACATGGCGTCATTATTTGATGGGTAATCGCTGTGAGATTTACTCAGAACATAAGAGCTTGAAGTATATCTTCACTCAGAAGGAGCTGAATATGAGGCAAAGAAGATGGATAGAGTTAATCAAGGATTATGACCTTGACATTCACTATCATCCCGGCAAAGCCAATGTGGTAGCGGATGCTCTTAGCCGATTGCCGTGTAGGCTAAACACCATGATCAAGGAGAAGCAACCAAGTTTGTATGAAGAGTTGGAGCAGTTCAGAACTGAATTAGTTAGCAAAGGATTCTTAGCTAGCATTGAACTTCAACCCACTTTGATTAGCCAAATCAAGGAAGCCTAGAAGGGAAATGAAAGTATCAACGGAATCAAAGGTCGTATTGGTACAGGAAAGGTACCTGGATTCGCCGAAGACGAAGAAGGAGTACTGTGGTACAAAGGACATATCTGTGTTCCAGCAGATTCGGAGCTGAAGGAAGTTATCATGAAGGAAGCTCATGATACTCTTTATTCTATCCACCCTAGAGGAACAAAGATGTATCAGGATTTGAAAGAACAATTTTGGTGGCACGAGATGAAGAGAGAGATCGGAAGCTACATCGCCAAATGTGACATCTATCAAAGAGTCAAGGAAGAGCATCAGAGACCTGCAGGACTGTTGCAACCATTGCAGATTCCGGAATGGAAATGGGATTCCGTCGGAATGGACTTTATCACCGGTTTGCCTATTTCTAGTAGGGGAAATGACTCAATCTGGGTCATAGTTGATAGACCGTCCAAGGTAGCCCAGTTTATACCCTCAAGACAACTTACCAGAGTGCAAAGATAGCAGAGCTGTACATTGCTAGGATTGTTAGTCTGCATGGAACCCCCAAGACCATAGTATCAGATCGAGGAACCTAGTTTACCTCAAGATTTTGGCAGAAAGTCCAAGAAGGATTAGGAACCAAGTTGAACTTCAGTATAGCTTATCACCCGCAAACTGATGGACAGACTAAGAGAGTCAACCAGATTCTAGAGGATATGCTTAGAGCTTGTTTGTTGGAATATGGATCAAAATGGGAAGACTGCCTGCCTTTTGCAGAATTCTCATGTAACAACAGTTATCAAGCTAGTTTGCAGATGGCACCATTTGAATTACTATACGGAAGGAAGTGTCGTACCTCTTTGAATTGGTCACAAGTAGGAGAGAGTCAGATCTTCGGACCTGACATTCTCCGAGAAGTAGAAGAGAAAGTTCACAAAGTCCGTGAGCACCTCAAGACCGCCCAATCCAGATAGAAGAGCTATGCCGACAAGAGAAGGAGAGACCTAACTTTCAATGTTGGAGATTTTGTATATCTCAAGGTTTCACCATTGAAAGGAACTCAACACTTTAGTCTAAAGGGAAAGTTAGCCCCCAGATATATCGGACCTTTCAAGATTCTGAACCGTCGAGGAGAAGTATCATATCAACTGGAATTGCCTGAAGAGATGTCAACCATCCACAATGTGTTCCATATCTCGTTACTTCGCAAATGTCTGGAAGTGCCTGAGAAAACTGAAGTTTTCAAGAACATCGATCACGGAGCTGTGGAAATCAACAATGACCTGACATATCGAGAAGTACCCATCCGTATCTTAGAAGAAGCCTACAGAACCACCAGGACCAGGAGTATCAAGTTTCTCAAGATTCAGTGGAGCAACCATACCGAGGAAGAAGCTACATGGGAGCGAGAAGATTACATTAGGACAGAGTTCCCAGATCTCTTTAGTTCCTAGTTTTCTTTGTAAATCTCGGGACGGGATTTTGTTTAAGGGGGGAAGGTTTGTAACATCCCAAAACTTCAATCCAAGCTTATCACGATCAAATCAACCAAAAGTGGGGTTAACAAAAACTTTTCCAAATTTAAAATGAAAGCATTCATATATGTGTGCATTTAAAATAGGAGTTGTTTGAATTGCCATGATTGAGTGATCCAATGCTTGTAAAATGTTTCTTAGGTGATTTAAACATCATCTACATCTTTCCCAAACTTTTCCTAAAGAAAATTAAATCAAAAAGAATTAAAAAGGAGGAATGGTCATTTTGGCCATTTTAATCCACTACACTACTTTGAGTGTTCCTAGCACTCATTTCTTAACAGAAACAATTCTTGATCTTTGTACCCCTTGATAGTACACATAATGAGGTACCAAGGCCCACTTTGTGATCTGCTAAAAACATTCAAATACTAATTTCAAAGGACAGTTTAAAATTGAATCTAATTCATATGGGAAGATCCCATTATTTCAAAAACCACTCAACAAGCTCAATTTTCAAAACCCAAGCACCCACAGAGTCTTAAGCTTATTCCTCGCAAACCCACCAAAAATCTTTTCAAAATTCAAAACCTTTTCTCTTTCGGCCATTTTGTCAAACACCTTGCTGGCAAGATCATTGTGGCCTAACTATTACTGTTTGGGCTGATATTGTCTAGCAATTTTGAAGTGCTTTGATCATCTTTGTCCCCCTCAAGCCTAACCAGACCCACACCAGCACACCCCCTACCTCCTAGCTGCACTGCCATGCCATGCCGAGCACCAACTCGTCGGCCGACCGTGCACTTGCAGCAGCAGCCCTCTCCAGCTTCTCTCACCATGTCTAGCAAGTTGCCTATGGTCCACCTCCACCGTCAAACCAGCCCCAGGCCAGAGCCAGAGACAGGAGCGGCCAGGAACCGCCGCGCCCGGAGCTGGTCAACCATGCCATCGCCACCCATAGACCACGCTCTGTCCCCGCTTGCATAGACCGCCCCTTGGCCGTAGCCCTCGCCCACCGCTCCACCACGACCTGGAGAACACCCCAGACACCCCCGCTGGCCGCCCAACGCCTCACAGCCACCGCTCGCCGTGGACACCGCCGCCTCTGCCGCTCAGAGCGCCACCTCGCCCAGACCGCATGCCACCGCCCCTACGGTCGCATTCAATGCCTAGAGCACCGCCAGGGAACCGCACGTCGATTGCCACCCGCAGTCATGCCTCTACCCAGCCGTAGCCATGTCGCCACCGACGCCTGCCCATCCCGCTCGGTCTCACCGCCGGGCCTATAAAAGGAGGCCTCCCCAGGCTCTTCTTTCCACACCACTCCACTCTCCTCACCTCTCTGAACCTCACCCACCTCTAGCCGGAGCAAGGGGAGCAGCAGCTCGCCGGAATTGGAGCCAGAGCCGCCGCCTCTGGAGGAGAAGGGCGCCACTGATTGCGACCACCCCTGGAGCTACCTCGACCGTCCTTGAGCTCGCCGTCGTCTTCTAGTTTGTTTGCCTGCCTCACCTTCGTCGCTGGAGCCCTGGTACGTCCCCAGCAGACCCCCACCGAGCCGCTAGGGTTCGAGCTCACCGGCGACCCGTTCGTCGTCGACGACGACCCTTAGCCGTAGATTCCCCTTCTAATCCTATGGCCCACAACGCGCGTACCATTTCGCGTGTTAAGTGTCGCTGATAAGCGGGACCCCCCTCTCAGCTGAGCCCCGCGCCGCAAAGCGCCACTTGGCTGGCCCAAGTTCTTTCCCGCCTAGCCCACCCGTTCAAATCTGGATTTTTCTTTTTAGTTAAATCTAGTTTCTGTCCACTATTTTAAAATTCAATTCTAGGAGTTTGACAAATCCAAATTGCATGAAACAAATTTTTCCTGAAAGTTATTAAGATGATCTATCCAAGCCCGTTGGATTTAATTCAATTAGAGTTATAGATCTCTCCTAATAAAAATAAGAACACAGAAGCATTTGCAACTTGCAACATTTTTATAAAATCAACCAAGTTAGCTTTTGAGTTGATTCCAACTTTCAAAAATCACATTTCATCATATTTGTCTAAATATGTAATAATATTAAGGTTTACATGCAGTGACTTTGGACTAGTACCCAAATAATGCTATATAGGCATTTCTAGTCACTTTAAATCATTAAATAATGAACTTAAACCAAAGTAATGTGGATCCAACCCTTAATTCTCATTCCCACATGTTATAATATGTGGTGATGACATCTGTCAGCATGATCCCATATTTTAAGTGGTGAATATTAAATCTTAGTTAATTTTTCAATGAGTAAAAATTACTTTTCTAAAATAAAAAAAGAATGAAACTATGGAATTAAACTTGTGATGCTTGTGATGACAATAGATCATCAAATGTGTGTATTAGAATGCTACTTAGCCTAGTTAAGTATTTGTTTGGTGATTGTGTGCTCCCTTTGTATTTATAGACGATAGTACCGACCAAGCTTTCGAGGAGGAGGAGTTCTACCAAGAAGAAGAAGAATACTTCAACCACTGCACTACCCAAGGCAAGCTACTATTAGCTAGCTAGCACTATCCAAGATTAACCCTTGCAAGTTGTACTTGCAAGCCACCATTAATAGTGCAAGCTAACACTTGCAAGTTTAGTGCTTAGCAAGTTAGGATCAAACTAGATGGTTTAGCAAAGATGCCTTAAGCATGCCTTGATCACACTCCCTTTTGACTATTAGTACCCCAAGTCTTAGTTACAAGTTTTACTCCCTTACTTTACACCAAGTTCTTTACTTAGTTTGAAGGTAGCATAAAAAGTATAAAACTTGACCTATTTAGAACCCTTTAGATGTCATTCTATGGCATGAGATTGAACCCATCTTTTCCACCTTAGTGAACACTCTTAACTTAGTAGTTAGAGTAGATCAAAAACTTGAGTCACTTGAGATAGGAACACTTGGTGAAAATGAATTATGAAAACCTTGGAATGATGAGTCATTCTATTGAGATGTTTTGACATGTGTTGAGAAAAACATAAATGGTTGATGATGATGAAAATGTTGAGGCATGAGCATTAACCCTTTTATAAAACTGATGGTTGGATTCGGATGTGATACCATTCCAAATTTACCGTACAACCACACTACCTGAATTGGGTAAGGCTTAGGTGGAAATTTATATGCATTAGTATTAGTTCCCTCATAGGAGAGGTCTAAGCTGAGGCTACCTCTCATGATGTCCACCTATGCAGTGCCCAAGATGACTGATGGTCATGGTTGGGAGGCCATGCTCATAGGAGAGGTGCTTATACTAGGGTGTGTAAAGGGAAGGTTATGTTTGATTATCTGCATACTAAGTATGATGATTCAGGGTTATCCCTGACATATGTGTCAAATCTTGTGGTGAAACTGTACCACCTCTGCAGAGTGTCAAACTATTCGAATAGCCGCGTCCGCGATTATGGACAGTTGGAATGGCCATACTGTTTCATTGTCAGATGTTTTCTACACAACTTGATATGAATGATGAATCTTGACTTGACCACAACAGGATTGTGTTATAACAATAGCTTCCCAACTTAAGTAATTCCAAGACTTTCCTTTATCTTTCTTTGCTTCTGAACTCAGCTTAGGTTTCATACTTAACTTTATAGTTAAACTTAGAGTTAGCACTTAGAAGTTTATACTTGTTAGTGGTAGTTTGCGAGTACTTAAAAGAGTACTCATGGATTTTGTCCCTGGCTATTATCATGGCCAGACTATGAAGGAGACTATCAAGATGATGGCCAACAGGACGGCTATGATAACTAGGACTATCTTCCTTCGTGAGCAGTGCATGTGCCCTTGAAGATGGACCCCACTGCTACGCTTATCTTTTATTTCCGCTGCTTGTTGTATTAAGACTGGATCATGAGATCCTTATTTGTGTAGGACCTTATGTATGGTTTGTAATGGATGATGTACTGTGATATCCAATCCGTTATGTCTCGCAAAAATGGTAATCCTAGGATTGCGAGGTATGGCATAACGGGCATCTGGGATTAAAAATCCAGGTGTTGACAACTTGTTTGTTCATTTTACATTCGTTTAACGGACCTTTCTAGTTTACTTTTAGAACGTTGTTTGTTGCAATGGATGGAGATAGGCCAGGGTTGAAGATTCACCTGTAGCTATACATCATATGTGATAAAGATAGTAATACGCATATTAATGTTTAATGAGTTAACAAAGAGAAAATTTGTGGGCAGCACATCCTAATATACTAGAGCCACTATGAGATACATGCATAGAAAAAGTCTTTTGATCCAACCGTTATACCACGAAATACCGGGCTAAAACAATTCTTAAGTGAAAACACACATCGAAGCCTTAAGAAGTGATGATCTTGTTCCCAAATGGATCACTAAACGAAGACCGTACTACCCTTTCTATCATTGGGTTTCCAACGATTTCGTCACTCACGAAGCATCTCACCTCAAGCCTTGATCAATCTCTACGGTCTTTGCTACCTACAAGTCCATAGATCGAGACAAGAGACAAAGAAACAAATATGCAAATCTCTGTTCAATCAATACACAATACTCCCATGAATTAGATGCATAGTATCACTACGAGGTTTCACCCCAACCCGCAACCCGTGAGGACTACTCACTCATAACAATAAGATCAAGGATAGAAAACATTGTGCAAAATACTTAGATTGAAATCAAATATTCTTACAACGGTCGCCGAAACACAAGGATATCTCAAGTACAACATAATGGTATGGGTATGGATAGGATGGAGGATGGAGAGGATGAACGGTGGTGGTGGATCTCCTTTGGTGCTGTTGTGATGCAATCTGAGAATGGAGGCCCTATGCGAGGTCCATGGGACCTCGAAATATGTTGGTGCCTTCATGAAAGATGTAGGGTTTGACTTGACGGAGCCGCTGCCACATGGTATGGGTGGAAGGTACATGTGGATCTGGCCCATAACTTTGGTTGTTAAACCCTTTGGAAACTGGGTTTTGACCCAGGGTTTCTTAGGCGTGTAGACATCCTCATAATCTTCATTAGTAGCCCCTGATTTCGCCATAAAAGTGTGATTTCCTGTACAACATAATTCAAAACAAAGGATTGCACATCTTTGTAATAATTATTCATTAGTAGCAAGGCTAGAGAGATTCTTGGTCATTTGTTTGACTAAAATGCGATTTAAACACGGAGAAAGATGGCTATTTTCACAGCCATCACAGTCAAGAATATCTTTAAGTACTTGAGAAGAACTAAAGAAATGTTTCTCGTATATGGAGGTGAATAAGAGCTCATCACAAAGTGTTACGTCGATGATAGATTCGACACTGATCTGGATGACTGTAATTCACAATACAAATATGTGTAATGAATGGAGCTGCAATAAGCTGGAGGAGTTCCAAGCAACACATGGTGGCAGGATCATCGATAGAGGCAGAATACGATGCTACTTCTAAAGCGGCACAGGAAGCGGTTTAGATGAAGGAGTTCATAACTGAACTTGGTGTGGTTCCCAGCATGTTGGACCCAATGGTCATCTATTGTGACAACAATGGAGCCATAGAAAATGCAAAGGAGCCAATGTTTCACAAGAATTCCAAGCATATCAAGTGCCGATTTCATTCCATCTGTGAACATGTCAAGGATGGCGATAAAAATATTTGCAAAGTACACATGGATCTGAATGTGGCAGATCCGTTAACTAAAACTCTCCCTGGAGAAAAACATGATCAGCAGCAGAACTCAATGGGTGTTAGATTCATCACAATGTAATCGAGATTATTGACTCTAGTGCAAGTGGGAGACTGAAGGGAATTGAAGTGGTTCGTAGAAGAAAACAAAAAATTCCTACGTTCGAACCTACTAACGCCAAAGATCTAGCTATGTAGTAATGCATTAATGACCAGAGCGTATAGAATACATACCCTTGTAGACAGTACATTCTTAACATTCTGAGGGCAACATGGTTGAGGTAGTCGAACTTGTAGCCGACCTCAAGGTCGCGATGCTCCTCGTAGGTCACCCCTTACTCCTTCTTCATAGCGCAACAGCTTCGGCTCACGACACCCAAGGTGCCCCAAGTGTGGCCCCTCGTGTTTTCCTACACATACGGTGTACGATGATGAACTTCGACTCCTTGATCCCTGCCGGGAGTTAGATCTCCGGCTTGGAATCCATGCAGCACTACGGCGTGCTACAGGTGTTACGTCTCTTGCACGAATAGTCCTTTCTTGGGACCTTGCCAACTGATGTCTATGTACTTCTATTCTTGTAGACAGATGTTGGACCTCCAAGTGCAGAGGTTTGTAGAACAACAACAAGTTTTCCCTTAAGTGGATCACCCAAGGTTTATCGAACTCAGAGAGGAAGTGGTCAAAGGTATCCCCTCTCAAGCAACCCTGCAATCAAAATACAAGAAGTCTCTTGTGTCCCCAACACACCCAATACACTTGTCAGGTGTATAGGTGCACTAGTTCGGCGAAGAGATAGTAAAATACAAGTGGTATAGATATAAGACAACTATACTAGAAAATACTTTGATGGCGTGGAAGAGACTAAAGGCAAACTGAAATAAAGATGGAAGCAAGCAAACATGTAACATATCTAGTTGCAAACGGCGTTTCAATGCTTAGAAACAAGGCCTAGGGATCATACTTTCACTAGTGAACACTCTCACATAAATATATTCTCTTTATGATACTACTATGAACTACTCTCCGGTTGGATACTCTAATCCACGGTAGGGCTATAACATGTCACTTTCACATAGATGGGGAGAACAGAGATCTATTAAAGCACTTGAGTAGCAAGGTAGATCTACTTGATTACAAAGCTCATGATCACAATATGATCATGCATAGACAAAGAGATGAACACATAGCTACCGGTAGAACCCTTAGCCTCGAGGAAGAACTACTCCCTCATCATCATGTGAATCAGCAACGGTGATGGAGATGGTGGTGGAGATCGATGGAGATGGCTTCGGAGGCACTTCCCCATCCTGGCAGGGTGCCGGAACAGAGATTTTCTGTCCCCCGAATCTCCCCTTTGGTAGTAGCGGCACTGCGGAACTTTTCGTGGCTGGAGGCTGTTCGATTTAGGGGTTTTGCATCGGGGGCTTCTTATAGGCGAAGGGGCAAGGTCGGTGGCCGACCAGGGCTAGCCCGTGCCACCATATGGGTGCCCACCCTGGTGCCCTACTCCGTCTCTGCTTCGTGTTTCCGTGTTGCTCTTGGAAAAATAGGCATATTGGTTTTTGTCCCGTCCAATTCCGAGAATATTGATTTTCTGCCTTTTCTGGAACCAAAAGCAGAAGAAAACATGCAATTGGCACTGTGGCATCTTGTTAATAGGTTAGTCCAGAAAACATATAAAAATACCTCAAAGTGTTGACAAAGCAAAGCAAAGTAGATACTAAACAAGCATGGAACATCAAAAAATATAGATACATTTGCAACGTATCACCAACGCATGGAGACAACTATGTAGAGAGAGAGGGAGGAATTTTCGAAGGAAAATGCCTTGTAGAACATCTCAAATTGTGTGTATAATCCCACCCGTAGGCACCCCTTTATATAGGGGGAGGGAGGTGTGCCCTCCCCTTTGGGTTTCCCATGTGGGACTATTCAAGGGAGAGAGGAGAGGCACATGGGCCTCATGGGCCAGCTGGCAAGGGGTGGGACCCACCCTGCGCATAGCCCTAGGCTGGCCAGGTGGGCCTCCATGTGGTGGCTAGTCCTTGGCCCTTGGCCCTTCCCTCTTATGGTTTTCCCGCATGGGCCCTTTTTCCCTAGGAAGTTTGGCCTATTAGTGGAATACCCCTTCAAATTAGATTTTAATATAATATTTAATATTAATTACATTAATTAATATGTAAATACATATTACAAAATCTGATTTTACCTGAAACAACTTTTAGTTCCCTTGCAATTTCCTCTGAACGCCTTCAGAACTTTCCCAGAACGATTCCAGTTCTCTCACGAAACTTTTCTGGTTTCCTTTTCTATTTCACATGGTGATTCCAACTTACAAAGGATCTCTAGCTCATCGTGAATGGCACAGAGATGATCTCCATCAATGATCAATAGCAGGACTGGAATGCCCATAGTGACCCCTGTGCATTCCACAATGATAATGCCGTTTGATCCATAAATGTCATTTCCCATTCCCTTTGCCACTTGAGACCTAGATCAGCCGAGATTTGATCTATGATATCTCCATACATTCGTTCGATCTCGTTACCAATGAACTTGTTTTCTCATTCCCATGTCATTGCATTCAGTGACCTAGTCACACGCTTGCAAGCTTCGTTAATGCAACGTCACCGAGATGGCCACAAATGTATCTGTATGTTACATGGATGGGCAAATCCTGGTCTTGATATGTACTCCTCTACACGCCCCTTTGGAAAACCTGAGTGGCACATTTTTGATCATCCAGTCATGGAATGATACTTGATAACTGATACGTCCATTTTACATCACTATTCTATGTCATAATTCACTATTATTCATTGATATATTTCATATTAAGAAATGATACTTATGTTATTTCATCTGTTTTTGCATGGTTAATGACTTTTGGAGAATGGACCGCTGTAGTCAGGATTTTGATGGAAAATGTGCTGTTTGGAGGCAAAATTCGCGAAAATCAGAAAATCCGGGAAAATATATGGAAAATCCTATTTTTCCAGAAGCCGAAGTCTGCCAGAAGAGGGAGTGGAGATGGGCCACATGGGGCCCACACCACCCCCTGGCGCGGGCCACCCTAGGCCGCGCCACCATGTGGTGTGGCCGCCCTTGCCCACCTCTGGCGTATATATTCCTCCCGAAACCCTAAGACTCGGGGAGTGACCACAGAAAGATTCCGTCGCCTCTGCATGGCGGTAAACACCGAGAGAGAAAGATCTCTCTAGCAGACAGATTTTTGCAGGGGGAATTCCTTCCCGGAGAGGGGAGATCGTCGCCATCAACACCACCATCAAGCTGGACTTCATCGGGATCATCATCATCATCACCACCATGATCACCATTAGTACCCTCATCACCATCTCCATATTGTTGTAACAATTGGGTTGAATCTTGCATAGTTCTTAGGGGAAACTTTCCCGGTGTTGATTACTCTTTGTAGTTGATGCTATTGAGTGAACCATTGAATTATTGTTTATGTTCAGATTGTTATACATCATTATTCCATCTCTGATCATGATCAAAATGATGTCTTGTGGGTAGTTTGTTTTGTTCTTAAGGACATGGGAGAATTCATGTTGTTAGTAGTGGAGTTGTGTTGAGAAAGATTCAATAGTTTGATATTTAAGTTGTGGTGTACTTCTTCTAGTGGTGTCATGTGAACGTCGACTACATGACACTTCACCTATATGGGCCTAGGGGAATGCATTGTGTATTTGGTTACTAATCGTAGGGGTTGCCGGAGTGACAAAAACCTGAACCCCCGTTAGGAAACCATTGCACAAGGGACGTCAGGGTCTTAGAGTTTAAAGTTGTGGTTAGTTTTCTACCTTAATTATTTTCTTGTACTTACGGATGTTTGCAAGGGGTATAATCACAAGTATGTATTAGTCCTAGGAAAGTCGGTACATTAGCACAGGTTCACCCACACAATACTTAGCAAGCTAAAGAAGATTAATAAGCTATATGAAGCGAAAGCACTTGAAAGTCTTCCCATGTGTCCTCGAGAACATTTGGTCATCTTAAGTAATACAACTGGCTTGTCCTTTGGTGAATAAAGGATTGGGCCACTTGCTTCATTTATTCCTACTATCTTTTATTTACTCGTACTTTGTTTACTTTCTTTATCAAAAACCCCTAAAAATCTGTTTGCTAAGTATTTGTAGAGAATTCCTGATCCATACCACTAGCCGACACCTTTTGCTCCTCGTTGGGTTCGACACTCTTACTTATCGAAAATACTGCGATACACCCCCTATACTTGTGGGTCATCAATAACCATCTAAGCTCCCTCTAGAACGGTGATTTGCATTATCTCACGGTCTAATGATTAGGTTGCGAGATTTCCTAAGTTTATCATTAATGGTGAACTTTGTAACTAGATCTCATTATGATACAACTTGTTGGAATGTTTGTCTATCACATCATTCAACTAATTGTAACAACCCCGGGATCAGGGTTAAACAAATCTTAGACCTTAGACTAACGTAAGCTTAACCTAGAGCTCGAGGATATTCAGTGAGAAATCGGTAACACAACAGTAACCCTGCGACACAAAAATATTACAGCAAGCTCATAATTGAGTGAAGAACGGAAATATTACAAGCAGAGGTCACTAACTAGAAACTTCAAACAACGGAAGGCAAATTATGATATTAAGTATAGCAAACATAACAAACGGCTTAAGAGTCCTAAAGCATAACGATGATGTCCCAGCCCATAGATTATAGGCTGCCGGCTAGGAACCCCGAGCTACTCGTCGGTGTCAATTTTGTACCAAACTCATCTTCCGGGGAACAATTACTCTGGTACAAAAGTATCAACAAAGAAAGGGTAAGTACAGGGTGTACTCCGCAAGACTTATGGCTGGTGGGGTTATTCTGCATAAAGCCATCTTTTTTATAAAACAAGAGGGATAAGAAGCTCATGTAATCATAATATTTTAAAAGGGGATAGGACAGCGACATCTCCAAAGAAATGATCATCATCTTTTGATATCCACCAAAGTAATCCTCATCTCACAACTATGATCACCCCCTCGTACCCATGAGGAAGCATCCTTAACAAACCTTAGTTGCCAAGTTTTAAGGTTAGGTTAATGTTCTCTATGATATCATGTTCATTCCCAAGTCATCCATAATCGTAGACACGACTTTTCGAAAAGATTTAACCCTGCAGGGGTGTACAACTTTACCCACACGTACCAACCAACTCTTAATGCCACTAGATAAGCCCTCTTCATTGGAAGGCCGACAGAGGGTGGTTAGACACGACCTTTACCTTGCTTTCGCCGAAACCATGAATCACACCCTAAGGATGGTTCTGTTGTAACAGGTCAAATCCCCAATCCGGTCCCTAGAGATATGGGCGCGGTTGGTTTATCAGGGGCTCCATCAACCCCAAGCAACCCGGTCCATGCTTCCCTACATGTTATGATGCACCTCCTTCACCGCCTTCGAGAACAACCAAATATGCATATGTCGAATAGAACGCCCGAGCTAGGTGACTTATGGAATCTACTAGGCAAGTTAGTTCGTCGAGAGATTCCCAATTCCGTGTGGTTGTACACTCTTCTTGGTTCTGAGGGCAAGAACTCGGGTCCTAATGGTGGCGAGCATGGGACTACAAAAACCACATCCCACCGTGGCCTCCCGTACAATCCTTAGCATGTTTAACCTTTACCAGTGATCTTACCTCATCATTATACCTTGTTCTCCCTTCATACTAGATTCTCTGCATTTGGTACATCTTCTGGATGAACCAGCACTGACAGCTAAGCATGGCTAAGCAAGACACAAATATAAGCTCTAGTAGTACCCAAAATCCATACCTAGTTATGCTACGAGCAGTGGACCATGTAATATAAGCTCAAAGGGAGTAATGCAATAGATAGGATACTCTATCCATCGATAAAAGACCATAGTAGAATCGTATGCATCATTGCAAGAATGAAATACTTTCGAAACCATAGGATTGCATAATGGTGGGGCTATGCTTGCCTTGTTTGTCTATACCCAGATATAGATCTTCGAAAGTCTTGTACTTGACTTGATTATAGTTGACCAAGTATTGTTCGTCAATCTTCGATTGTGTTGATCTCTGCCTTCGGTCTCGATCTCGATATCATATTCTACCAGAAGAACCAAACACCAAAAATAAAGGGGGATATAACAATCAACACATGGCATCGATGCAATGATCAAACAAGGATGATGATATGACAAGTTAATTATTATTGTAATAAAATCCTATAGCATGCTTGACAATTTAAACGGGGTTCCGAGGGGTCCAAACCCTAATACAGGAGAGACCCTTGAATCACCTACAGGGTTTCATTTGTTCTTCTAATTAAATTTGTAATAAAAGTTGCTTAACAATGCATGGTTATGAGTCTATTATAATGATCTCATTTTTCTGAACATTTTGATATATTATACACATTTTTATCAGTCATAAATAATAAGATATTAATTTTACAATATTTAAACCATTTCCGTAATTATTAAACCATTTAAAGGCTTCACTGTGTCAGCATGACGTCAGCACATGCATAAAACAGGTTTGCACTACAGCTGGGTCTAGGCACTGTGACAGATTTGTGGGACCAGGGCCACATAAGAATCCACCATGGCCAAGGTTGGCGCTGACGCAAGCGCCACCTCAGGTCCATGCAGGCGCCATGTCAGGCCACCTCGACGCCACGGCGGATCGCCGGCGAACCTGCAGACAGTGACCACCAGCGGCGCTAGGGCGTTATCAGGGACACGCGAGCACATGTGTTTGAACCAGGGCGACGCGGGCTACCTAAATCGGGCGGCGCCACTAGGACTTGGTCATCGGAGCAGCGACGGCGATGGTGGTCTGCAGCGGAGGGCAGCAGCGTGCGACGCGAGCGAAGGCCCGTGCAAGAGGCAGTCGGAGAAGAGCATTGGCGTGATCGGGAGATCACCCTTGGTCGATTAGCATGGTCGGGGAGACAAGGCGTGGCCAGGAGCGGTGGTATTCAGCCATGACGTTCGTCGGAGGAGAAGGTCTTCGGGCTCAATTTCAGCGAGATAAAGGTGCCCCGACTTGTTTCCTTTGGTGAGGATGATCGTCAGGGCGAGGCAGAGCTCGGAGAATGGACAACGGTTCTCGGGGTGGCCCAGAACGGCGACATGATGCAGCGACAGCGGTGACTAGGGTTCGGGCGCGCTGCAGAGATCGAGAGAGTGAGCTGGAGCAAGCGGGGATGGATGAGGGCGAGAGAGACGTGCACAATAGGGTCTTATCGTCCTCCGGGGGGCAACTGGGTGCATCACAGCAACCGGCGATGATCGACTGCGGCACGGCAGACACGCAGCTGCTTGCCATCGTTGTCGAAGATGACGAAGGAGCGACCGAAGTACTGTTGTGCACGCGAAAGAGATGGGAAGAGAGGAGGAATGGCCGGCCTGGCTGGCTCTGGGTCTATTTTTTATTTACAAAACCTTTTTCTTTTACTGAAATTTGTTTCTCTTTTGTAATTTCAAACACAAAACTATTTTGGGTATTTCAAAAATACCAGAGGCTTTATGGAAATATGGAAAGCATTATGGGGCCCTTGTAATCCATTTGGGCTCCACACATTTTGTAGTTTTTGAAACTCAAAATCCTTTTGAATATTCGAGAGAAAGAGGAAACTAGGGTTTTATGGTTTTTGCATTATTTTCTGTGCATGCATTTTAAGGTATGATGCTAATGAATGGACAAACAAAACCCTAAATATGATTAACTAAAACTAGGGTGTTACAGCTCTATCCCCCTTACGAGAATCTTGACCCGATATTTTAAAGGTCGGAAGAAAGAAGGAGAACATGGCCACTCTAAGGATAAGAGGGAAACAGACTAAACAACACATCAAGTATCTCATGGTCAACTCGTGAAGGAGTGTTTAGAACAACTCTAAGATGATGACATAAAACACACCAAGGTAATAGTGGAATCAAAAAGAGATGGTTTCAAGGTGACAAATAGTTGGTCTACATAAGGATTGAGACAATGGAGCTTTAGAAGAATTTAAGCTTCTAAAGGGAAAAGATTTCAGCAGAAAGAACATGATCACAGACTTCAAGAGGTGAAACTCTACTAGAGGACTCGAGTAGAGCTTCTAGGTATACAAAGATGCGAATAACCAAGATGTTGAACTACTTTTGATATAGAAGGGTCACTCTTTCATTCAAGAGAAGGTTAAGACTAAAAGGTGTTTTCTAGCGAGGACTCGTAAGAGTCACAGGGAACATGTAACAAGAGGAATTTATGATTACCAAAATCATCGTTGCTCTTGAAAATGATCGAAAAATGAAGGAATCTCTTTATTCATCCAGGATTATCAAAATCTTCGCCAAAGATCATGATATCACTTTACACCACCAGATGAATAGGTAAAAATATTCCTGATGACATAAGGAAAAAGAAACTTCATTCTCAGTCTTTAAGTACTTGGCACAACAAGACACTTGCCAACATAAAAGGGTCTGGAGGATCGACCGAGAGACATTTAGAAACACTACCTTAAATGTTTTCCTTGATGTTTGGAATACCAGACATCAAGTAAATGTCGAACTTCGGATAGAAGGAAATCATAAGCACAACTCCTATAATAGATCATAGAAGAAGCCTCATGAAGAGTGGTTGTTATTTGTTGATTCAAGAGAATATATGACAATAGGATTTCCAACTAGTTGTGTCAACCATTACATCAATCTTGACGGGTTTACAAAGAGACCTATGTCAAAACCTTGAAGAACATTAACCATCGTATTTGCTTGAGATTCAGATCTAGTTAAGTGAAATTATACTTCAGACTCAGCAAGTCCAAATAGAAAATGTGCAACATTTACCACAAGGTAAAGTTACTAGATTCTCAAGACATGGACTACAATGTGAAGCTCCAAACGACTGAGCTATATTACTAGACCCATGTATTAACAACTTGTCGAAGGACAGCTGCTCATACCTATGTACTTGCAACGAAATACACAGGTGTCCATAGAGGAAACAAGGACAACTGTTGGGGATATACTTTCCGGGTATCCTCACAGTTCCTCACTGACCAGGGTGACCCACTTCGGGTTAGAGCTTTGCTTCACGGGCGGCCCAGTCAGGGAGAAGAGACGGAGTCTAGTCCGGCTACGGGAAGGCCCAGAACACTTATCGACTTAGGCCCATAGTGTTACTTGTAGTTCAAGATGTACTCTGGAACCAACTCTTAGTCGTAGCCTGATAGATCTCTCCTATAAAACCTAGGCCGGATATCTATATTAGCTGTCCTAGGGAGAGCCTTTAGGGCACACCTCAATAGTCTACAATCTCAACTCGCATAGGCGAACCCTTGTAACCCATACTCCGGCTCTGCCGTATTACTGGATTGCTAGCAGGAGTAGGATCGGACCAAAGCCGACAGATTCGAACCTGGGTAAACTTGTGTGCTCACCGTCCCGGAACATCGTACATCTCACACCCCTCTCTTCCGCATGCCTCGAGGACCCCCTCATGGCGTACTTGTCATCAATCCGACGACAGTTGGCGCCCACCCATGTTTGTTTGTGGTACCAAACTTGGTGGGTGAGCGCACCGCGGTACCCGAGTTGCCATCAATCGCGCGGAGGGGCCATATTAGATTCGCCAATTGTCCAGAAGGGCCAAATGGGGGTGAATACAAATCTAACAGCCAAACGGTCCTTTGAACCAGACGAAAAACGGTTGAACTCAAATACCGCCGTTAGGTCAACTCTTCTTGTCCCTCCATGTCAGTATTCCCCGTTATCTTTTGCGGTCGTGGACTAGCTTACCCCTGCGTGGACCAGATCCCTGAGTGGACCAGATCTATTTCTTTGATCTGCTCTAGTCTTCTCCCCTGCTCTACCCTCCCCATAACATTTGCTCAGCTCTGGCTGCTCGTCTCAGATCGGAGCTCGCACTTGCTCTAATTTGCGTCTCCGCCATGTCCGGTCAACCTCCCACGCCTCTAATCGAAGCTCGTAGCCGTCGTCGTTGCATCGTCCGCCGTATCGGAGCTTCGCATCCCCGGACTAATATCTCGCCTCTGGCTAGTCCTTCTCGCACGACGGAGTGCGTCCCGTCGGGCGATCCAGGCTGGCGACCGGCATCGGGAAGTTGCATGCTACCGCGCACCCCAGGCATGGTAGCCTTGGCACAACAGTTTGACGACCATGATATCATGGCTATAGAGTTGCTATCGGCTTTCAGGTCTTGTTTTGGGATCAGACGAAATGAGGTCAACATTGAGGTATGCGCGCCGCCATTCGATTTTTTCGTCCGGTTCGACCACAACTCAGACACCGAGCGCGTTCTGCATTCTTCCCGCTCTTTCGAGTCTTGTGGGGAGAAAATGAGCTTCATGCGTTGACATCGCGCCTGTGGGTGGGACGATCGCTTGGGGCAGCTTCGTTGCTTCTCCAAACTCGGCTTTGACGGCCTCCCATTGGATGCTTGGGAGCCAGAGGCCCTCAAGCAGGTCGTCAGTAGCCTTGGCGGCGAGCTGGTGGAAATCGTGCCACCGAGCGACAGATGGGTCATCGAGGTAAAGGCGTGGCTGAAAGATCCTGACGCCGTTCATAAGATGTACGAGGTGCAGTTTTCAAGCAGGACAGGGCGACAGCTTTGCTGGAAGCACCCGGTCATCATCCACCTAGAGGAGGTTCTGGAATCGGTACATGGCATTCAGGTCCCCGAAGAGGCTGCCAGAAAGCGCCCTCATCGCCTGCCGTGTTGGCTTGGAAGGATCGATGTAAGAGGACCACCACCGTTTGGCGACGGCGCACATAGTTTCGGTGGGGGGACCGATCTTGGACGAGCTGGTGGTTCTGATTTCCCTCGAGTGAAGACAGAGCTCTACTGAATTGCCGTGGTATGTGTGGCTAATGAATTTGTAGTATGGAGAGCGTAGCAGGAAGTTAGCATCGACTAAGAATGTGTAATAGTTTGAATCGATGTAGTACGTGTGTGTAATAGTTTGAAGTAGTATGTGTGTGTAATAGTTTGAATCGATGTAGTATGTGCGGTTAATGAACTTGATGTAGTGTGTGTGTAATAGTTTGAATCGATGTAGTTGAACATCGTGCTTTATAATTTCTGTGAATAACCAAGGACAACTTCATGAAAAGAGGGTGGTCTGGTAATGAGCAATGTCAATTCTGTGGATGCCAGGAAAATGTAGTCCATCTCCCCTTCAAGTACAAGGTAGCTACATTTGTAACACGTTGAACTGCTGGACCATTTTGCAGGCAACACAAGACAAAGGAAAAAATGGTTTACAGCAAAGACAGCAGACGCAAATTCTGTAGTCTGGGATAAAAAGATGCCAGTTAACTGGATTGAACCACGAGTAGTAATTGAAGGAAATAGATACTTGATAGTATTTGCTTACAACCGTAGTACTTCCATACAAAAGGGTCTTATACCTGCACAAAGTGGGCTAAACTTCCTAATAGTTTATAGAACAATTCACCAGCATATCATCTACAAAAGCCATTCTTTAGTCTGAACTTAACTATTCTACACTGAAGAAACTACAGATCTCCACCAGAAAAGTTGGCTGGCCAATTGCCTTGAGAGGACATACGTTTTTTGATCATTTAACCCAAACTGATCTATTGCCTTCCTGCCAAACTACAAGAAATCTGCATCGTTCATCCACGAGCGATTTGAGTGCGCCAGTCCCGGTTCAGTTGGACCATCCGCGCCGCCGCAACGATTTCTTCGAAACAGAAATTCGACATCTCCTTCTCAGGATCGTAGGTCCGTGTAAACTCAAACCTGAATTCTGGGGCTGAGCTTATGCCCGCCGCCGGCTCTGGCTGTCAAACAATCTAGCATGCTGAGTGTAGACGCTTGGTCGCCGCCACAGTACGGCCTTCGACCGTGCGTAGGATGGAGCGTCTTTTCCGCAAACGGCGTGCTCCCAGCCTACCCCACTGAGGTAAGGTAGTCCGTGCCGAAGCGTGGACGCAAGAGTTCCTAGACCTTGGCGCTGCCCTGTTCGAGGGTGTGTACCCTCGGCGGCGGCATGGTCTCATGAACGATTTGATACGTACCTTGTTCCCACTGCCTAGAGCATGCCGTAATGCCGCTGCACGATTTCTCCACATCGCTCTCTTGGCCCTACTTGCCGCATTTGGCACCGACGATGGCGCAGTCGACACCACGGCCGATTCGGCACATTCGGAGAAATCATCCGCCTGGCAGGGCAATGGGAGACCGGCCTTGAAGTAGAGCTTCATGGCCTGCCTTAGAGGGGCTAAACACCCCAGTTTCGGCGGCTGTCATGGCGGCGGCGGCATAGGCGGGGCCATGTTACCCTAGTTGGTGCGGCATGGAGGAGCTGTGCAAGGTGAACTGTGGTTAGTCGGAGAAGGAGAGTGAAAGAATGACAGTAGGTTCAGACTATAGGCACGCGTGAAAATAACCATTTCCCATTTCCTTAGAGGGTAATGTTGCATTAATAGCTCAATCTTTATTTCCCTTCTCAGCATAAGAGTGCGAACGTATTAAAAAGATCGGTGGCTATGCACCTCATCGGGCAATGTACCAGGATAGGTAGGAGACTAGAATGGGTTTCATTTTAGAAATGTTGACGACTGCGCCCTTGTTTATATGATATTATTTATAGGCCACCATGTATCGTCGAGTGTAGCAACACCATCAGAAATAGGGGATAACGACGTGGCATGTTTTATTTTTTTAAAGGGCATCATAAACAGGGGATGCCGACGTGGCATGTTTTCTGACTGGCGGGCACATCCCCTCCACCTTCGACGGCGCGCATCCCAGGTTCGAGGGGTGGTGCCGCCCACCAACACATTATTGTGCAATTTTCCATGTGGGACCTGAATTCCGGCGCTGAGATGATGCCCATGTCGAACACAGAGAATTCTGAAAGAAGCTACTAAAAATAGATACTTTGAATTCTGGAAGTACTAAATTTAAATACATTACAATTTTGTCTAAAAGTTAATATGCATACTGCTCATCGAAATAATATAAATACAGTATAAATTTCTACTTCGAAAAATAGACCTGAAAATGCTAGCAAATAACCTAGGATGAATATAGGATTCATTCTCCCCTATATATTTCGTCGTCGGCGGCTCCCGCGTGCTGCAACAGACATTCAGAGAACTCTCTCCGTCTACAATGTGCTACTAGTATCTCGTCCAGAGGGTAAGGCCTCGGTGTATGTTCCAGACTTAAGCCATACGTCATTGTTGGTTCCTCTTCCCAGGCTTGAACCTCATGATCGTACAGTCTGATATAATTCCTGTAGTATATGCAACCGGGTTTGACTGTGGGGTGTAACCTGGTGTCAATGGAGATAGACCGACTGTAATCAACAAAGAGGGCATGACTTCCAATGTCACCGACGGCCTCGAGAGAGCGGTTCTCCGTGTCCACCCGGTACAACACCGCTTGCCCTTTGGCAAAATCCCTGTTCAACACAAGAAGCAGATCACCATCTGACTCCACAAGGTAAAATTTGTAAGTTCTGCGTACCTCTTCAAAGACTAGGGCCGGAATTATTTTGGCCATCGTGACAGTGCTCGCACGCTGCTCTAACTTGATGTTGGTCGACAAGATGTCTCCATTCTCAAGTAATTCATATACTTCCCCTCGGAATGTCGTCATGCAGTCGGGAAGCATAGAAGGAGGTGGCGAATACAATCCTTCTCCAAATGATTCATTGATTTGCCCCGTTGGGGTGCTCTCATCGGCCCATGCAATACGATCTGGATAATTGGTGCAAACGAACACCATCGTCGGGGACTTCGTCACGATGACAGATTGTAGAGGATCAGATGGTATGTGTGTTTGAAACTCAGTGTTAGACTTATGAGTGATTGGGTTCAAAAGCCGAATCTGGTACGGCTCCACCCTCTAGGCAAGCACGATGACGCCACGAGAAACACCGACGAAGTAGAATCTTATGGAAGAAGAGGGCATCAGTTAGCACTAAGATGTTTACAATGGAAAATACCAATAAATATTGGATGTGAATGTGAACCTGTGATGGACGTCCATTAGATTTGTCCTGAAGCAATGACCAGTGGCGAGGTTGAGGAAGGTGAAGTCGCCAACGGTTGGAAGTGTCTGATCTATCATGATCCAGTTGTTGAGATGGAATTCGGGCACCTTTAAAGTGTGGCGCCAATCGGTGCAGACTTCCCGACAAGCAGCATAGGTGTTGACGTACTCCTCTTTCTCCAGCCAATAGTCGGCAATCTTGCGAAGTGGGACGACCGAGAGATCGGCCCAGTTCCTCTTCATCCGGCTACTGGCCATGGCTTACGTGCGGGAATGTTTTGATCGAGGAAGAAAGAAGAACTACCACTGTGAGGAGGAGAAGAAGAGGATAACAGACGAGGGAGACGAATCGGAACTGCCACTACAAGGAGACGATGAGACGGGGGAGAAGAAGCGGAACTGCCAATTCAAGTTTGGATCAACGGGCTTTTTTTCGGAACTAGCGCGTGAACCAGCCATGCACTGCATGCAAGTTTTGATCAAACAGACTGACATGTGGGACCTGCTAAAAAATTCTGTGAAGTGCTCCCTGTGCATAGTGTGCTGACAGGTGGCATGTTTTCTGACAGGCAGGCTCGCCTCCTCCACCTACGACGACACGCGTCCCAGGTTCGAGGGCTGGTGCCGCCCACCAACACATTATTGTGCAATTTTCCATGCTTTGTCGCAACCAGCTCCGCTCCGCTCCTCTCCTCTGCTCCTGCCGTCACCACTCTGCTCAGTCGTGGACCGCTCTCGTCGTCCCCTTGGGTCGTCATCCTCCCGCCCTCCCCTCCCTGCCATCCCCTCACGTCCCCTCCCCTCCCCTCCCTTCCCTGTCTCCTTGCCACCGCCCACCACCCAGGCTCGTCTGGAAACGAAAACCAAGAGTCGGCCGTTGGGTTAGGGGTCCAATGACGCTGGTAATCCAGATCCCGCTCGGAGATGGATCCTGCGAGGCTTGAGAGAACGGAAATGGGTCCTGCGCGGCTGGAGAGCACGGAATCTCCTTCAAGTCTGGAGAGCATAGACGACAACGAAACGGGGGAGAGGAAGCGGGGTGCAGAGCTTTGGAGGTATGGAGCCCGGAGAAGGTGCCGTGCGTCCACATTGACGGGTAAGGACTGTGATTCCTTATCTGCATACCCAATTAGCGTTTCTAGTCCCGTGGTGATGGCAAGGATATGTGTTGGTAACCGCAGGACGTCTGTACAGCTTGTCCTTGAGCATGATGCTTTGTCAAGCAATCATGAAGGCACTGCAACGTGTGGTGGTGCGGATGATGATGAGAAAGCATATCCAGACGTGGCTGCTGACCCTGATAGGATGGAGAGTAGGGAATATTTGGTTGATTCGAACTTTGAGCCTGTCTATGGGACTGATGAAGAAGAGGGATGTGAAGATGTGGAAATGGGATGTAGATACGACGACGAAGACGTGAACAGGCCAGTGATACACATTGACAGGGACAATCCTACAATTGATGACGGGACTGTCTTTGATAATGTGGAGGACTGCAGATATGTAGTTGCAACCTATGCAATCAGAGTTGGGTTCGAATTTATCATTGAAAAGAGCGACCAAAAGAGATTTAGGGTGCACGAAGGGAATGTAATGTGTGTAAATGGAGATTACATGCATCTCCAATGCGGGGTGGACACCCATTTCAGGTTGCAATAGCTACATTTAGTTTCAGTCTTTCTCATATTTATTATGCCGATAACTAGCTCTGAATTATTTGGATTCTTATTGAATGCAGATCAAAGTAAAAACGAAGAAACACAACTGCCCTAATACTTCTTTAAGTGGTAAATTAGACCGGCGACTACCAAGTGGATTGCTGCTACTGTACTTGACTGGGTGAGGCAGGATCATAACATTGGACCTGCTGAACTCAGAGGAAAGATTACAAAAAAGTTTAACGTTCTGATTCCTTATCACAGAGTCTTTGATGGGAAGGAGATGGCTCTAGACTTCATTCAAGGCAAGTGGAATGATAGTTTTCATATGTTGGATAGTTTCAAAGCTCAGGTAGAGAAAACATCACCTGGTAGTGTTGTTGACATTGATTACGAGATTGTGGAAGGGAGAGATAAGGTCTCGAGGGGGGTCAGGTATAAGCAGGCAGATAAGATATGCTTCAGGAGATGTTTTGTCTGCCTGAAGGCATGCTGGAAGGGGTTCCTAGACGGCTGCAGGCCATACTTGGTAATAGGTGCAACTTCTTTAACAGGGAAGTTCAGGGGACATGTTGCTTCTGCTTGTGCTTTGGACGCGCATAATTAGCTTCTTACCGTAGCTTATGTTGTTCTTGAGGGTGAATCAAATGAAAGCTGGACATGGTTCATGCAGAGACTACGGGAAGTAATTGGTCACCTTGAAGGCTTGGTGATACACACCGGTGCATCCGAGGGTCTTGAGAATGTTGTTGATGTTGTGTTTCCTGGGGTTGAGCATAGGGAATGCATGCGGCACCTCGCTACTAACTTCATGAAGAAGTTCAAAGGAAAGATCTTTGAAGAGGACTTGTGGCGATCAACATACACATACATCCCAAGCACGCATGCTACTTACTTGCAGAACATGTATGTAGTGCCAAAGGTGAAAAAATACCTTGAGGAATATCATACCAAGCTATGGGCCAGAAGCATGTTTGGTGAGTTAAGCAAGGTGGATTTTGTATGCAATAATTTGGCAGAGAGTTTCAATGATAAGATTTCCGGCATGAAGACACTTGGAATTGTTGTTTTGTTGGATGCAATAAGACAGTGCATAATGGTGAAGATAGATTTAAGGCAAGAATTTGTGCAAGAAATTTTTTAGGCCATAAAATAGTTCCAAAGGTGGTTATGTTACTGAATGGAAGAACCAGGGCAATGAGAACAATAAACATGAGGGTGGTCAGAAGTTCCAGAACATTGGCTCAGGTTTATGCAGAATACAAGCATGGAAGTGAACGGAGCTACACTGTAGACATTGGAAACAAGACTTGTTCATGCAGGCAGTGGCAGATTACTGGTCTGCCATGTCACCATGCAATTTACTTCATCTTAAAGCTTAGAGGTAACGGAGCTGAAATAGAGAACTATGTCGACAACTATTTCTCCGTGGACAAGTTTGCTGCAACTTATGCAGAAAACGTACCACCTATGGCTGATGAAAATGATTGGGAGATTGTCGATCCAGGGTTCAAACTTCAACCACCAGTTCTTAGAAGGCCACCTGGGAGGCCTAGAAAGCTAAGGATCCAAGCCTCCACCGATAAAGGTCCAAGGCTGGGAGCTAGGAAAAGGAAATGCGGATGTTGTGGCGGATTCGGCCATATCAAGAGGTTGTGCAAACACCTAGTTGCACATGCTATTGTCCCTGTTCACACCCCGGTGGCAGAAAATGAGGCTTCTTAGCCAGAACTGGCGGAAGAGCATCGCGAAGACGGTGATGAGCACTCAGGGGAAAATGTACGTAAGCAGCCAATTTATGAAGAAGTGGAGGTGCCAGCGAGAAAAGGTGTGAAAAGAAACAAAAGGGTAGCGGAACGGGGAGGAAATGGCAAATAATGGAGGTGTATTAGAATATGAAGAAGTTGTAGGGGTGATTGAGGATAATCTTGAGGATCTTTTGGCTAACTGCAGGAGAAATAATAAATCCCTGCCAATTTCATCTTTGTACGTTTCTCCGGATGAAAGGTAAGCTTAAAAATTGTTTTATTTTCCATTTTATTATTTTTTTATCCTCATTAACTGATGCTTAATGCAGCGTGGGCTAGCAGACTAATAAGAGGAGCAGAAAGATGCAGGCACAGTAACGTCGTATGTTAAATTATATCATTGAAACTAAACTAGCCGTGTCGTCTTTATTTATATCTGGCGCGTAGAATGTGTCTGTGATGGGGTCATGTGGACCAGATTACATTTTTTTAAATATTATTACATTAATTTTTTACCTACGTTTGGACGCCGCTACTATTTCCCATCTCCCTTGCATTCCCATCTCCTCTGGCGCACTCCAAAATTATGGTTGTGCCATCAAGTAGCAGAGTTAGCGTATTGTCCCATCAGGTGTGAATGCAATGACTTTGTTTTCTCAGAATTTGACGACTTTTGATTAGTTTGAAAGACCGAGAAACCTAAAACATGTATCTAGACAGTTTTGGGTATAGACACATGTATTGAATATCTGAAAAAACTAAGTCAGTTATATCTGGACAGGAGAGTAGTACACTATTACAACACGCTCGATCCCTTCTCCTCTGGCGCACTCCAAATTACGGTTGTGCCATCAAGTGCTGGGAGCAGAGTCAGCGTATTGTCCCATAAGATATGCCAGGGAACGCTGCGAACTTTATTTTCAGGATCGGACGAGTTTCGATCGGACTAGTTTCAAGGACAAAGACAACTAAAACATGGCCAACATATTATAGATTATGACGATAATCGACCATGACTCAGGGTGACCCAGATCCAAAGAGCGCATTAAGATACCGACATAGACTTAATTTATGCTAAGTGGCCCTAATCGACTATGACGCTCCCACAGTCTCCATCATTGACGATGTTGTCCGCGTCGCCGCCAGCCTCCTCCATGTCGGAATCGATGCCGACGTTCCTGACAGCGTTCCTCCTCCTCATGGATTCTTCACGGCGCGCTGCATTGATAACGGTGGAGGTCGTACGCCCAGGCACTGCCCAGAAGCGCTGCCTCCCTTCAGGGTTGTGTAGATGCGGGTGGATCTCCCGCCGGTGGGTTCCGCACAGCTCAAATCAACGCAACCCGCTCCTTCTTGAACAGCTTTCACCATTACCCGCTCGTACGCGGAGTACCGCGCCATTGCCCTCTTCCGCTCCGACAGCTGGCGGTGGCGCTCCTCGATCTGCCTCGCCAACACAATTGTCGCGCAAGAGCGGCACGACAGGAACCCCGGCGTAGCTGAGCTCGAAGCCGGCCGGAAGCCCCGCTAACGGTGGCGCGAGTATGTCGTAGTGGGCGAACATCTGAGCCTCGTGCAAGCTGAGTTTAGGCCTCTCCCTCTCCATGGCGATGAAGGAACACGATCTGATTTTCGGCCCCGAGGTTAAGGGGATAAGGGAAAGGACGTAGGCCCCAGCGTAGTTGCCACGCCCCAATCAGTTCGCAGAACAGGACTTCTCACGGATCGCCCTCGCGAAGGACATCACTAACGTCCACGCACCCCGATCCATACGACGCCTAACAATCGGGGATCGGGACTTCTAGAAGCCCAGAGCGGTTGCTGGTTAGTCTGCGTCCTAATTGTTGTGGCCAATGGCGGTAGTTGAAAATAATACACATTCCAATGACACTGGTGGATCCATGTGTGGTATCTAAAGAGGACGCACATCTAATGACTCTGGTTGTTGTTAGTAAAAGAGCACACATGCAATGACACTAGTGGATCCATATGTGGTATGTGAAAAGAACACACATGCAATGACTCCAGTTGTTGTTAGTGAAAAGAACACACCTGCAATGACACCAGTGGATCCATGTGTGGTCTCTAAAGAGAACACACATTTCAATGACACTGGTGGATCCATATGTGGTATGTGAAAAGAACAATCATGAAATGACTTAGTTGTTGTTAGTAAAAAGACACAACATGCAATGACACTAGTGGATTCATAGGTGGATTATGAAAAGAGCACACATGCAATGGACACTGGTGGATCCATATGTGGTACGTGAAAAGAACACATATGCAACGACTCCAGTTGTTAGTGAAAGAATATACATGCAATGACAATGGTGGATCCATGTGTGGTCTCTGTAGAGAACACACATTTCAATGACACTAGTGGATCCATATGTGGTAGTGAAAAGAACACACATGCAACGACTCTGGTTGTTGTTAGTGAAAAGAACACACATGCAATGATACTGGTGGATCCATAGGTGGTATCTGAAAAGAACACACATTTCAATGACTCTGGTTGTTGTTACTGAAAAGAACACACATGCAATGACACTGGTGGATCCATGGGTGGATTGTGAAAAGCGCACACATGCAATTACACTGGTGGATCCATATGTGGTATGTGAAA